>SJOL01006482.1:328977-556904 GCA_004794785.1 Opisthorchis felineus
TATATATATATATATAACATAGCCATCCAGGTTCAGCCATCCACAGATCAAAAACGGATACAGTCACTCAGTAGCATTCTAATTAGCTAAGCTCCATTCTTACAAAAATTAACTTACAGACCGTTAAAAACCATTACAGCGGATAGTGCCATTCACATGCTCGGATAAGAAAAGTGAGGAAGTTTCACTTGGGTCATTAGTTTTTCGGTGGAAGCACACCTATAGAAGGTTTTTTTAAATTTTATTTGCAATTGAAGTGGATGTTTACAACAGTCTACGATTTTATCCATATTGTCCTCTTTTACCACGTCGCCACTGTCAATGAGACGAAAATGGCTTGACAACTATCAGGGAACCACCATTTCAGAATTTCTGGAGAAGACTGCGGGATATCTTCATTATAATACACAACCTATTGATGAGTCATGCCAGATCTTGCACTCAAAAATAAGGGCTTTGAGTTTGTTTGCTGAGGAGTACTTTGTTGGTTTAGTTGTACTTTCTCGAACCATTTTGTGGGAAGTTTTTAAGTGATCCGCAATTTACACACTTTTCAGTGATTTCCTTCCTTCGTTTCTTTGTAAGCAGACCACCTGAGCCAAAAAGTCGAGCGGATGTGAACATCACCAAAGAACCCAAGGATAGTGCATTGGAACTTGGACAGAATGATCAGGAATTGTCTGAGAAAACAGATTCAAACCCTATATCTACGCGGAGTCTGAGTAAGACAGAGGGGAGTCTGCGTTCGCCCGTGGTCATGATGGCCACCTCGAGTGCAACTTCGAGGACGAATATGCCCATCATGCCGGTTGAATTCGATACTATCAGCTCATCAAGTGAAACAATTCGAGTCGGAAAGCAAACGTTCGGTAAGCAGGAAGAAGTGAAAATTATGTGTTTGGGACCCATTGATGGCTTCCAGCTGGAGCCGAAATCGTCGGGTTTGTATAGATCGGAGGAGATTGACTCTCCAATCTCGCCTATTTGGATCGCCATTTGTAGCGGAGATTTATCGGTTTCTATCTACGACCTCAAAGTAAGTGGCCTCCGAGTGTGGACTTCCCGCAATTTCGGGGATTCTAAGTTCATTAGGTCATGATACGGTTCAACTTGGTTCACATTTAGCGATATCTTCTACTTGGTCAGCCTGAAGCTCTGATGAAACTTGGGAGTATTTGCTTTTCCTTTGTCCACTAATAAATACAAGACGGAATTTCTCTTGTAAAAGTGCTCATTCCTCCTAGAGTTCATGTCGACCTTTCCAAACAACCGCAGTCCCATTCGGGACCCTGCAGCTTAAAGACACGATAATAGCTCCCTTGTTAGTGGTCTGTCACGAGAGATGTAATTAGTTCTTTAAACTTTAAGTGGCACGAAACCGTTTGGTCTCTATGCGGATCAGTTATTAGTTGCAATAGGAAATACAAATCTGTCCAACTTCGTCATTAGCGGGCTAGATCAAAGCGCACCTTTAAAATACACTTTGTAAATTCAGGCATTTGATTGATTCATTTTTTGGATGCCGATTCACCACAAGTTCAGCGAAACTCAGCCTCTGAACTGAACTTCCTACTCAAAGAAAATTTCGTGTGCGTGAAGCTTCACCGCTCTTTCGGTTCTAGGTATTAAGGAAGGGCAGTCAGATGTTTCGAGCGGTTTCTGTTGCCATATTTTGTGATGTGATTAGTAATTGGTCCTTTGAGATAGAGTGGCCCCCTTGAACATATGCACAGTCATGTTAACTTTTCGAAGCATGCACGTGGACAGTACCCACCAAACGTCTGGTGATTTGTGCCTCTTAATTGCATGAACGTAATGTTATGCCAGAGATCCCTATGAATGAACGTTTCGTTTGTGCATGCTTTGATCTACCAATCATAATTCAGCAAAGCTCCTAAAAAACACAAGCTACAATCCACTGACTCCGGAAAGGAACTCGAATTTCAACTCTGTATTCCACCAGAGCGTTAAATTCATTTGAATCGAAACTGACCCTGAATGATTTGCTTTGCCATTATTCCAGCTAGTTCCCTTTTTGGGAAACGAGAGTCACTAATGGGTTCCCTAACCCCAGCTGTCATCAGATTCTTTGACATCATGCATGCTTGGTGCTCCATTAAGCAGCAGACCCTCCCCCAAATACTGCCAGTTATAACACCACTGCTGACTACACTTTCTCTTCCACAGCAACTCGGCCATTTCCGACTTTTCACGACTAACGAATGAAGCATTTTCTCAGCACCGTGCAAGTACTTTCACTTCAGCTTTAGGTGGAGGACCTTGTAGCTTTCTCACATGCATCCTCACTTGACAAAAATTAAAACAATTGAGTTCCGTGATCCACTGCTAACAGTACGTAATCATCATCTCATGTCTGCATATCACATGAGGTAGTGCATACGGGCGTTGTATTTTTGTCCTCATCTGCCCTCTCAAACTGCTGTTCCACTCGATTTCTTTTTCATTTTCACTCACTAGCTTAGCGACAATTTTGGACAGTGTTCATTTTTTCCCACACTTGTTTGACCTCGATCTTCCACTTTGAAGGCGACTCGTTCCGGAGAAATATATGCATATGTTAACTGAAATCAGAATTGGAACTGATTCTGTTGCATAGTTTTCTGTTGTAACCCATATGAGAATTATGAAAAACACTCATACAGTTTTCAGTTGTTTGTCTAAACCATGTTATAAAACCAGGGTGGATTTTGAACAGCTTACTCTCCAACGACTGATACCCATCAATCTGTGTGGGTAACAGACTGAACTGGTGATTGAAAAGGGCAAATTCTTAAGGTCTCTATGGCATGACTTGGCTCAGATTGGTAGTGTACTCAGTCTACTGAAGCCCACAGGATACACACATAACTTATACATTCCACAACATAGTACACCGTAAAGGGATAAAAGTACCCAAAATCGTTCTGATTTCCCCATCAAGAGATGGGATGTTCTCATGAACAGAAGCATTGTTTTGCTCAGGTTGAAAGCTGTTCTGTTTAGCAGTTCCAATTCCTCCTAAAACCCGCAACGTCCAATCCTTTATTTCAAGCTGCTAAGCATATAATGTCGTTTACTCACTGATAACTTGCATCCTGCTCATCTATCGGTTCTTTCCCGATGTATGCTGGATGGACTTATGCCTACAGTAGCTGTCAGTCCGAACTAATCCTATTGCTGTGTTCGTTTCACGTTCTTGGCTCCACCGAATCCTGAGCACTTTACATTTGACGAAGACGAAGTCATATGTACATATTCATTTTTGCGGGGTCCCTGGTATAGGGACCACCTCTGAGTCCTAATCTGATTGGTCCTCCTGGTAATGGAGGTTTTTATCTGAAAAATAAACTAGTATCGAGTTTAAGACAACGCCTAACTGTCCAGTAGGTCGTTGGGCTATTCCTAGAATCCAGTCCTGCTGGGGTTTGTTGCGATCCTAACAAAGATGTGCTGGGACCTTGAAAAGTTCAACCACACAGCACCCTCATCTTGCTTGGAACTTATCAGGGAGGTGTAGAGACATTCTGTTGAGCCCACTTGTACTGATCCAATAATCTTGTGTCATCTCAGGTCGTCACAAAATATTGTCCGTAGAAACAGAGCGTTCCATTCCCTTGGTTTTACAGCATTAACTCCACTTGGATGGACATGCAACAGGAAAGGGCGTATGATGAGCCACCTATCGAAGTTAAACAGCAACCATTAGTGATGTCGAACTCTCTTAAACTTAATCTACAACGTATCTTCCCAAGCCTGAGATGTACATTCTTCTTGTGTTTCTTCAAGAACCAAATGGATGTAGTTTTACCGACTACCACAGACAACACTTCCGAATGCAAATTCTGACGACTGTAGCATTTTGAAGTTTCTCTCATTGGTTCTTATTAGTTAAGAATGTCTCATAAGGACGTTCCAATTTTTACCACCCTGAGCTATTATATTTTGCTTTTAAAGGACTTTGCTGTTCATAGGTTAGTAAACCACAGGCTGATTTAATACAAATGACTTAAAAGACACAGCTGCACTACAATCAAGCAGTTTTCTCTCTTGTTTGGAATAGCCAGACCGGCCACGCTGAATCCGCCCTTATGTCTCCTAATTTGCTTTAATACATCATTCGCGCTTCGTTAATTACTGCACTGTTGAAGGTTGGGAAACTAGGTGATGTTGTTCCTTTAAGGGAACCAACTCAGGGACTACTGTGTACAAACATCCCGTAGCCATTAACCGGGAGAAATTTCACTCTGTTTTATTTGCATTGGTTTTTTCACGGCCATGAAGAGCTAAGAACGCCAGATATCTTGAATATCTTGGATATCTTGAATATCGTACCAACTGAAACTTAAGGCGACCTTCTTGCGGCGCCTTCATTTAAAGAGTATGATAAAGGGGGAATCAGCTGGAATTAAGTGAAAACCAAATTAGTGTGCAAATGAGTGTATTTCGCGAATTTCGTACAATTTGGGCTCAAGTAGAACATAAGGTTGACGAGAACCTGAGGACTGCGCTTACCCGATGTACCAACTTGCTTTACGTAAGATCGCTTTTATTCAGTCTCTCTGACTACTTGTGAATAACTTATCTACACCAGTTGCTCAATCCCGGTAGGTATCCATTCTTCCCTCCAGGAATATCTAGGACCTAAGCAGCTAGACTACAAAACAATACTAGCATCTTTTGTATTATCAGTCTTCACCTGACTTGTCTGGCCGCACGGGTCTGGATGTAGACGACTCCAATACCGAGGACAGACTAATACTGTGCCACTTATCCCCTTCCTCTCTTCCCGCTTCAGATAAAAATGTTTTCATAACGAAACCCACTTTCGTAAGACAAAATAGCCTTAACACTATTGTCAATGTCATTTGTGATGGCTACTTGCGTAAGTTGTAATCGCTACCTACACGTCTTTATGCTCAATGAAGTCTAATCCTTGCGGACTATTTTTAATCTGCTCCATCTTGTCCGTAGACACGTTGCCAGCTGCTCAATTGTCGAGATCATGAGCAATTTTCGCGGACGCCAGTAGTTGCTCTTCTGTCCTTTGTGGCTACAAGCAACATTAACAAGACCTCTACAGATAAGTCACTGACGAACAACTCTAAAGCGGTCTCCGGTTTGCTTTGTGTAGTTCAAGTTGATGGCCATATGACACTTTATAATATAGCGGTAAGTCTATCAAAGTGAGTATCCAGCTGATTTGATGCGCTCGTTAAATCAGCTGCTTAACTTTTCACCGTAATGCACATTTATAATGAACTGACTAGTCGGTATTTCAAACGTTACCTCGGTTGTATCACACAGTTGCTTCGTAAGCGAAAATGAGAACTATCAGAAAACAGTGTGGAACTGCACTCTTTCCTCAGGTCCATATGGCTGACACTTAGCAGGGAGAGTTAAGCATACCACATCGCTTTTCAGTAGAGAAATAATTGCAACACGACTTTTAACCCAAACACCGCGTGACAGCAGGACTTACGGGACAACCATTGTCAGGTTGTAGAGCTGTCGAGAATTTAAAAACCCGCCAGGTGTACAGTATTATCACCACTGGCTCACTTTGACTCAGTCCAACAAATTTTTGACTATTACCTCTTACTCGCTTAGCTTAGAAAGCTTTCACATCCACACCCATTTCACCCGAACTGTTCTCCTGCGTTTCTGGCGCTACTATTTTAATGTATCTAAAAAAACACGTACGTCACTCAAGCACTCACCTGCCCAATAAACTGCAGTTCTTCGGCCCGGTTTGGGTCAGTGACACAACAAAGGATACACACCACTAATCAGCTGGAGTAGGCGCGAAACTCGATTCCGTTGCCTTCTGTTTCGTTGTTGACTGCACATCATCAACTGCGCGCCTATGATGTCTCCTCGTATGGTGACGAGACGTTTGCCAAGCTTGGCGAACAAATCAACAGCCACCTGATCAACGACCAATGAAATCACCCAAGCTACCAATATTTCAACACATTACCAACAATTTCAGGCATTCCACGCTCAAAACAGCCCATCGATGGGAGACCTTTGCCTGCCGACGTGTTTCCACACTACAACAGGCCTACTTCCTTCATAAATGCCTGCGGAAATGTGTAGTACCACGTAGCGTAACCTGTCGACCGCCAATAAACCATCCACAGGCCTGGATAATAGCCAGACAGAATGTTCGACGGATGGACGGACGCTCATAAACGCACTAGAAAATACGAAAGAATATCCAGTGAGCACTGAGAGGCCTGCCTGAGGGCAATAGGACCAGACCTCGTGAAACAACTTAGCATGACAATAGGACGAAGAGTTAACTCTACTTCTAAAAACAGGAAAGGTTATCTAGAAAGCAAATTCTCTAAGGTTATTAGGAATCAGGAGTACAAAAGCGATCACAACGAAGCCTGGTTAATGAATCTATCCAAAAGCTGAAGAAACTGTTCTTATCAAAGGCTTAGCTTCAACTTCAAATACGCGACAAACCTAGAGTATTCAACCAGCCTAGATGTGGCGATGAAATCTATCGGACTCAAGGAGAACGCTTACCAACAAGTCTGTCAAACCGTCATTCCGGCCATCACACTCAACAGGCCACTCGACGTGTTTTCCTGCAAAGAAAAAACAATTATTAGGTTGAAGAGGGATGAAACAGTGATTGTACCAGCAGACAATGGCGGCTAACAGTGTTCATGTACAAACAGGACTACATCAATAAAGCAAAGGCCCTACTCAAAGACATAACTAATTATCACCGCCTAGAACGTGACAAAAGCAAACAACTAGCAAACCGAATCAACAGGAACTTGAAAGAACTCCAAGATTTCCACAAAATTACAAAAGAGGTATATTGGAGGATGAGAGATCGTGATTCGACCAGTCCCCGCTTCTACGGACTCCCAAAGGTGGACAGAGGAACAATGCCCCTCCGAGCAATAGTATCACTCCCGGAAATAGTGAGCTAGTCTTTTGAAAGAACTATGAAAAATCGAAGAAGAGAACGACGGAAAACTGACATTTCTGAACGTCCTTATCGCTAGATTGCCGAACGGACAGCTACAAACTGAAGTCTACATAAAGGCGACTCATGCGGACCAAATTTTGAGCTACTACAGCAACCATCCAAATTGTTACAAACAAAGCTGCATTCGGACACTTTTCAAGTGGTTCAAGATCACTCAGGAGACCAAAGACGACTAATGTAACAACACAGAATAGAAGCAAACGAGTCACACCCTCATGCATCAGGAACGTCGCTAAAATGGCGGCGGAGCTCTTAAGACAGCACAATACGACGGTCGCTTACAAACCTGCGAACACTTTGCGGAGGACACTATCGAAACCAAAAGGAAAATTTCAATGATGAAGAACAATGCCATATACAGGATCCAATGCAAGGATTGTGAAAAACTAAATACAGAACAGACGGAAAGGAAGCTCTCCACCAGAATACATGAACACAAGCTGGCTACAGAAAATACACGGTCAATTTCCTCTTACCTCCGCGCACAAAGACCGGAAAGGACACCAGTTCGATTGCAGCATCATTCGCATATTGGCTCAGGCAAGAGTGAATAAGGAACGTGAATTTGTGGAAGCATGGTACTCCACCGAAGAAGCTATCGACAAATTTATCGAAATTAACCCTATTCGTCAACCAATAAGAGCAACAGAACGCCAGAACCACGGAGCCTTGAGCTTCAAAGTAACTAGACGAGAAACTCATAATAGAACCAGGAAAGCCTGATCCAAACGGACCGATCAATTTGATTGGAGGAGGTGCCCAGTCAGTAAACCGAAGTACCAAATTAACTGGTGGACACCGGGATACAAGCCGTTACAATGGAGGAAATAGGGCAATGCAACTAATCAATCAACCACAACGCGATGCAAATCGAGAAGGGGTCAATCAAAGCCAGAAAGAAACTACCAAAAATCGAAGGCACTGAGATAACCAATTGGCTCAAAGGAACACAGATCACAACGAAATGAAGATCACAAACGGACCAGTAAATTCACGAAATGCGCCGTCATCCAACAAGCCAACTTTAACAGATGGTCTTCACATGCTATATAAACTCACGCAGGCAACGAGGAAGTACGCACCAATTGCGCACTGATAGTGTCTCCTGGTATGGTGACGAAACGTTTGCAAGTCAATTGCCAAACTCGGTGAACAGACCAACAGCCACCTGATCAACAACGAACTTACAAAGACAGTTTCAAGCAAGAATGTCACTTCTTATGGCCGGCCGATAGCATTCAATTGACTTCGCTCAATTGTGGCTGGTCTCAGTAATAAGCAGCTCCTCACATTTATGCTGCATTGTATCAATGTCCATAGATGATTGGTGCATGTGACGATAACTCCCTCAAACTGTTTATTGCCTGTAATCCAAAATGCGCTGATATAAGAATAAATTTGACACCTACTAGATAAGAATATCTAGACTCACAATACCAGGATGTACTTTCAAGATACAAGCGCAGATAGAGCTGTCACGGGTGGTCTCTTCCGATGGTCCTTTAGAGATGGACCATTGTATTTGATAGTAAGATGTGCCTCTCAATCGTGCTACCGAAATTCGCCCTCGGTCACTTGCATTTTCCCTATTGGGCACACATGTGTTAAATAATTTTGACAGTAGGTAATGAAACCTAGTGCTTATGAAATGTCCGTGAACAACACTGACCGACCGATATCGAGCTTTTGGGAAACAAAACGATGGTTGACCAGCATGCAAGCTAACGGATTAATAACATTCATATCATTTCAAGTAGTCGTAGTAACTTTCTAGCTTGCCGCGACAACCTTTTAAAAAAAAACTCACCCATATTGTTGCACTTCTGCAGAGCCGTCGGATATCCGGTCGCCTGGCCAGCAATCAAAAAATTGCACAAGCAATGCTTCTCCCTCACACAAAAATACTTCACAACTGTCTTGCACAAAATATTCTCCTGATTGGCTGCAACGGAGCCATTTTCTGTTGTCAGTGGAGGTTCAGTGTCTACACAACAGACCACACAAACGTCCGACATCCGCACTGGGAAGGTGAACTCCACGATCTGTGTGCCAATATATACCATCATGTGAGTATGATGGAACAGTATTTTACTCGTCATTTTCCTGCAAATTAGCTAGCACTGTCCTATCAAATTCCCCACTTATCGACACTTCTGGGTACATCTCAGCCCAACTATCTACAACTCCCAAAGTCTATATATATATATATATATATATATATATATATATATATATATATGCATAGCCCGGCAACCAAAATTGTTTAAGAAAACCAGCATCTACAATCACATTATTGACGCGCCGTCTGTCTTCCGTGGTCGCAGTCACTTTTAGAATACAAAAACGTGCTCCACTAAACATAATATGTATAGAAAACTCAGTAGCTGAAATGGTGTCATCGGTCTCCACTGTCCTTTTCTCCCGGTAAACATTATTCGGGATTAATAGTTCTGTTGGTTCTGTAAAATGTGACCGCACCTTTCGGTCTTTTCTCATATGAACAGTGCATTAAAGACGTCACACACTGACAGGTCATTTCAGCAAAGTGCAAAGAGCGTAGAACAGCTCACGCGCGAAATTGCTACCGTGCAAGCTGCAGAGCTATTTGTTGCTTAGCTGCAAAGTTGACCTTTTCGGTATAGTGACCACAAAGGGTAGACTTAAGCAAGGAACAAACCACAGGGATATAACCCACGTACATGTTGCCGGGTTGCCGCCTTAGCGCCGACTCAGAGATTGCGGTACCCATCTCGGCTGAGAATCATCGGATCAAAGTCGATGGTGAATATTTTCATCCTGATCGACACCACCTTCATAAATAGCGGTGGCAGCTTCGACGTCTGTCATCAAATTTCCTTGGCTAAGCAGGTCATTTGCCTTCCATCAGTTAACTACGTTACCGGCTGAAAGATTTGAGCTTTCGGTCGAAGACTCCTGAGGATTCATGGGTTGCACGTTTTCAATGATTCCTGGCAGCCCTACAGTACATCTGGACTTCGGCACAATGAGGTTAGCCTAGCTTTGAATAGGGATAATCTAAGTTTACACAATTTAGCAAAAAATGGGTAGTATGCTTACCAGGTATCTCTTAGGGAAGCGTATGTCCAGTTCAGCTTGATTCACCACAAAATGGTTAAGGCACACAAGATACTAAGCATACAATAAAGAAACATTGCACAGATACGCAAACCTACAATATGCACCTCATTGGTCTTGAGTTACCCAAGAGCGAACATATTAGACTGGACACTGTATCTCGGTGGAATTTTATTCTGATGATAATTCTGCTTGTAATCACGACCCCTTTAGAGTACTAGACCCAAATTATAAGTTAGACCAAAGTTTGGTATGGACTTCCTGCTCTAACTACAAACCCCCATGTAATTTTGTTCTTAACTTATGCTGATCCAAGTCTCTGTTTATTTGTTCCCATGCCCGTCAGCTCACTGAAGACAAGAGGGTAATCCCATTTATCTGCTGCATCTGTCCGCACCAAACAAAATCCTCTAGTGGGATGCCCATCTCTGAATTTGGGGAAAGCCCAACTAACACCAGCTCCTCAAAACGTCTGCAACCTACCAACTTTTGTCTTGTTGCAGCAACTTTACTGAAACATGAAGACCCTGAAGCAGTACATTTGAGAATATGCTCCTGGGAGCCAAGAGGACAGAAGCTGATAGCCTGCGACAAAGTGACTAAAATACTCAACCTGAACATCGCTTGCGAATTGGTCGGGATCACCTACGCGGAAATCGCTGGTGCCTCAAGTATCTGCGTCTGTTTAACAACTCAGGTTTATTGGTTCAATCTGAAGGTAAATTTATTGCATTATATAGTTACTTTTTCGAGAAAACCTATGGAATAAGGAAGTGAATATTGGGAAGTATTTGTTTTAATAGAAACTTCAAGGAGCAAGCCGGTTGTGCTATATTTCGTCTTGCGATGTCTCTTCAGGGGGAAAATATACTCATCTCAAACCATGGATAAGGTCTCCCATACGAGGTTATTCCGATGTACACGAGCATTCTGAAAATAAAGTTATGTGACCAGATTACCCACCCTTATTGTTGAGCTGGTCACATAAATACTGGAAAACCCGAATTCACTGGCATTTTGGTTCGTATATTAGAGGTTCTTGCCGAACTTTTATGTTTCTAAATGGCGTTCAGTGCATTTGCAACATCCTTGAAGGACGTAACTTCATCTCTTGCTCGGTGGAATTTCGGATGTCGTTCGCACTTTATAGTCTCCAAATTTTATCATCCTCTTCCGTCTTGATAATGCACACTTTGTCTGGCTGCTTTACGTAAATTTGGTATATCAGCTGCGAATTTTGTCAAAGAAGCTTCGTGATATCATTGTGAACAGCATGGTTTGGTTGCTTGCAGTTGTTCCCCGCAAATTATTTGAGCTTATTTCAGATCGTTGTAAATTATATAATCAAGTACACAATGAGTAGCCCCGGCCAGCTTTTTCGCGTAGGTAGTAATCTTCAGAAGTCATCCGCTGGTATGAATGTAAGTAACCGATCCTTGAGCTTTGGGCATTCACCGCGTGGAGACAGGGATATGCAGGAAGTTTCTTGTAGGTGGGATAAAGTCTGACGCGGTGTCACGCTACCAAATCTTCGAGCAATCAAGGGCAGATAGCAATATCTAGGACAAATTAACAAGCTTACTGTCTCAGATAAAACTGCAACTAAATCAGACGTGTAATTTTTCCACTGGATTCTATTTGTTGGGTGTTGGTTACTTGGTACCTAGTAAAAAATTAAAATGCTCTGTCTCGCCTCCATAACAACAAATGTGCTAGCATTTCATCCATATGATTTTCATCCAACTTCATGCTTTATATTTCTGTTGCTACGCTTCACCTTTGCTGCTCACCTGGATTTTGTGAAAGTCGCTTGACCTCATGTCTACTTTAAAACTGCCGCTCTGCGCTCAACCCGCCAGTCTGCTTGCACCCGTCTGGCCCCAAACGTTTTCCGGCTGTGCTACGCAGGCACCCCAAAGTGAACGTCTGTGGACAGCTGCGAGCACAGGAAGACTTCTTGAGATTTCCGCATTCGAAAGTCAGAGGCGTCGCGACGCACAGGGACGCAACTGTTTGATCATGCTCTACGCAGTCCCGTCAGATTCAAAAATAACCACCGTAACATCCACCCTGAACGAAAAAGAAATTGTGAGTTTAATTTGAGGCTAACAGCTACATGTTGAGCAGAGCCATGTGAGCAACCGCATGAGTGGTAAAGAATTATGGATCAACTGTCAGTGAGTGGGTTTCAAATACACCGTAATCCGCGAAGTGGACAGGCGAATGTTTGGCCTCCTTTTTTTCGGCAGATAATAAGACGGTATTCCTTCTAAGAGGCGCTCCATCGAGGAGAATTCTACATTGGGGAAATCCCCCTTGTTTCCAGTTGGATAATCTATTCTTGACAAGGCCATCTCCCATCGCTATAGACATCCAATACTTTTGTTTTCGGAAGGGTGATTTTGTAATCCAGTAAAGAACGTTATTCCAACCATTATTCACGAAATAGAGCAAAACCCTTTTTTCAATTACGGTATTGCAGTTCTTTTAAACGACGTGGATTAAAGGCACATACCAACGAACACCTGACTGTTTTCTGTCAAATTGGCTAAATTGTGGCCTCAAAAGTCGCAACATACTGTCACAGGTCGACAAATGTCGAGCCTCAGCTTACTTTCTCCTTGATGGCACTTCTTTGGCGTGATCCGTCATGTGCTAATTGCTGATCGCAGTATTTTTACGTGTCATTACCTGACATCGGCGAACAACGTACCAAGTATTGGTCGAAACAGGACACAAGTAACTCAGCTTTCATGTCTGGTAGCTTATTGTTCCATCCCTAGTTGGCCACTGTATGACAAATTAGACTCAGGACGCTGTTTCTTGAAACGCGATTATAGGTTGTGTTGTGGAATACGACGTTGAAAATATGATCGTGGAGCTCTTTATTCCAATGTAGAAACAGGCATCAGGGGAGAAGCAATTTTATGGTAACCTGTAGGGTAATTATTAAAGTTCTTTTGTTTGGAGGGGGCAAGTGGTTCAGCTTGTATTTCTTTCTTTCCGTTCTGTGTTTTCAGGTTCTTGTTGGAACTGACAAAGGTGAAATCCACGTGATCCATTTTCCGAAAAACTATCATGTCTGCAAGGTATGTATGTGCTGTTGATGTGATGCCTAAGAACTTATTGACTTTTGTTTCCAGTTTATTGGAAATATATTATTTACTTTCTTCTCATTCGCAGTAATGCTCTTCTTAAGGGACTATACGCAGTCCAATTCCCGAGGAAGTAGTTACGCCACATTTGAAGATACACTAATGAGAGGTTTTCCCTTAGAAACCCAATGTGTATATGAATGCTCGGTATTTGCACTGCTGTGATATATCAGCTGAGCTGTCAACGACAGAAGCAGTAACGCCATAGAGAGTTAAATCTTTCTAGACAGGTCAGAAACCCCACTGTGGTCAAATGATAAATGATGGCTTTCTCATTTCAGTAGCAGGGCCTCCAGGGTATTTTCCGGATTCAGTGGAAGCATCAAGATATAAATGCTGAAATATGTTGGTTGTGCTTCCAAAGAGACAATGCGCCCTCCATGGATGCATTAGTCAGATTTCCTAGGATAGACCACGTACTCCGCACAACATAGGACTGTGTTCTGCGCGGCGTCCGTTTGTTTCTATCTTTTTCTGAGTGGACAGACTATGTTTACCTTTGCCAGCGAACTCAGTCAAACTGACATATAGTCTGTCACGTGGAGTCACACACAAGGGGACATATCTCAATTATATAGTCGTAAAAGCTAAGAGAGTAGTATTTAACATAATAAAATGAGCATGAAACGGGAGGTCGAGTGAGAGACGGCCTTGGCTACCTGTCTAAGAATAATTAATTCAAGTCATCAATAGGATGAACTGAGTTTGTCAGTGCATACATCCTCTGTTCAGCAGAGGATGTATGTGGGGGGAAGGTGAATTGGACCATGGCAAGTACAACACGCGAACGAAGCGTTTTTGCCGACAAAGGATCGGGGGGCGATGGCGATAGCTTCAGCCACTGTGATTGTGCGGTGCTGTGTCGATCTGGGTTGATAAGCGGGTGCCTTGTAAACTTTATGGAAGCTTTGGCTGGGTATCACGCTGTGCGCCATGTTCACTTGATGTTGTACGACTGAGCTGGTTATCATCCTTCTAGTCCCAGAAGCTAGCCAGGGTGGGTTGTGTTCCTTCATTCTTTGGCTTGTTAGCGGGTTGGGCATCTATACCCAATGCTAATTTCGCAAGGCATCATTTGTTCATGCTGTCAACCATATTTCCACACGGTGACGTCGGGTTATGTTTTATTCCACACCTAGTCGTAGAGGCCATTTTCGCACACCGAAGTTTGTCACTTCAGTTTCTGCAAAAGACTTGTCTGATGATTACTATACATTAGTTACAAAGTGTATGGTTGGCAATAAATCTCATTTTATGTCACCCTTATTCAGTGTAGTTCGGACAAAAAGCAGAAGGCTCTGGTTCTGCAGTAAACCACTTTTTCAGCCGATACCATCAAGGATTTATGATTCTCCACATATACTACGACTGCAAGTAACTTGGTTTGAACGAACTGACATAAAGCTCAGCTTAGGAAGCTGTGAACAAAGGAATCTTAATTCTAGTATCTGATCAAAGCCACTTGTGCTCAAAATTGTCAAAAACTCCCCAGCACCACCTTGATGCTTAAAGATTTCGAAACAGCTATTTATTCCGGTCTCACTACACTTGGTACACCTGTGTGGTCAAGTCTCCGCTACATAGAACTTGTTAGATATAGAGGTGGAACCCTGCTTCATTAGTCTTATTAAAGCTTTATCATATCTTATCAAAGCCTTATTAAATAGTTAACGGTTTTCTGCCAACAGCCTGTTGCACCTCCCAGGGTGATCAGAAAAGTTGTCTGTTCCAACTGACCCAGCATTCCAATCATTGTTTCAGTGCTCGCAACAGTTAAAAAGCAAACATGCATTCGTTTGAGGGAAATGAATCATTTGAAGCCGTTTGAGGTCTTCTGGACCATCTGTCAATTGCATCGTGTGACTAGTCAGAGAGTTACGTGGCTGGATAAACTCAGAACTTGACATGAATGTATTTACTAACAATGTAGATAGGTGTCGTTGGGCAGCCTAGACAACCCAATGATTCTAAATGTCAGTGAAATTAACCGTTGAACCTTGGGTTTTTCAAAACTGGAGACAATATGAATAGTACAGGAGCCTAATAACATTTGAAACAATAGTTGAAAAATTACCTGTCCAAAGTGCGAAAACTATGCGCTTGATCAGGGCAGATTTATTTCACCGCGTCTTTGTCTTTCAACGTGTCATCGTCATCATCATCAGTTGTAAGAACCGCGTGCTTGCCAAGCAGTTGTTCTAGCTGCCACAGTTTCGTTTACCGATGATTTGGGGAGATGGGGTAGATAGCTGCTCATTGGAGGCGGTAAGTGGTATACCGAATTCGTGAATGCAGGTTTGTCAGAGGACCTTTAATTTGGAAGACTGGGAGGGGAGCTATGCATTGAAGGCAATAGCCTGGATGCACGAGCGCCAATGGGGGTGCGACCGGGCCATATCTGAAAGTGTCTCTAACCATTGATGTGTCCCGTCTAGGGGCCCCCATCCGGGGTGACGGCAATGACCAGCACAGCTGAGTTTGCTGGTAATGACTTTCATACTTCACCACCAAGTCATTGTTTGACCTCCCCTGGCTCGTGTGTACATGAGTCTTGCTACATGACTGACGTTTGGTAGTGCTGTTGTGTTAGTCCATGTCCGTTCCAAGCTAAGTCTATGCTGTCAGAAGCAATCAAAAGCGTCCTCACTCACTGACGTATAGAGTGGAATGAACACGCTCAGAGTCAAGTCGTCGGGTATCAGAGTTCAAGCATGTATTTTTCACTGTATTCTGCTATGCATATTCCGATCACCTTCCACGAGTGGCAGACAGAACTGAACTTGCCCAGTTCACTTAACGACATACTTTCTTTTATGCAGATGCCCAACTGCCCAGTCGGTCTCCCTACTGCAGACGACCTATTGCATCATGTGGTTTGTGACCACTATCTTGCGAAGCCAAGCTGTTTCGATAGAAGTGGATTTCAATGTGAATGGCCAGAATGTGACCTCATTCCTTTTTCTTCCGACGGCCCAACAAGTGCTGAGGTAAAGTTCCGGCAGTCATTTTTCATGTACAAAAATCCAGGACATGCTGACGAGTAGTATTTAGTCCCCGTAAATGGACAACAAAGCTGAGAGTTTATCTTTTGGCTTCCCAACAGGTTTACTGTTACCCTTATTGTCAGACGCGTGGATGATACGTCTTCTGCACAGAAAACTCACATGGAGTGCGTAATGCTAACGATTTTCCAGTTTTACTCCTTTAGCTTATGAAATAAACCTGTTGCGAGATGTGTTCAGCCGCGCCCAACATAGTTGTGCAAATGAATCTCTCCGGAAGGAACAAGGGTTCTCAAAAAATATTTCAAGCAGCAGCCCTGAAAAATTTACAGACCTCCACAGCCAAGGTGGAAGCCTGACTATTTTTGTAAGAAAGAGTAAGAAAGAAGAGAGAGAAGACAGGGTAACGACAGCCATACAACACAAATTATATGCTGTAATCTGTCGTGCATATCCAGTTGCCCAAGTAATCTTGCTCTGATCAACGAGACAAGTCCGTATCCGACGCCCGGAGCGCATTGTACCCAATCTTACTGTCTTACACGTAGTGTACCAACTTACATGCGGTTGCAGTGGAATATGTATTGACAGAACAGATATGAGACCATGCGAAAACGTCCCAGGACGTTTGCCTCGTTGTTTGAGTCAGTCGACCAGCTGATCGACCAATGGCCAGCAAGCTGAGACAAGAAGACTTGCTTCATCGACCACCAAACACATTCTATTCAGTGGACACACAGTTGATCCCAATATACAGTCCTTAGTTTTACTGCGCACCGTCAACTGGAAATAGTCAGCTTTCGGTGAGGTCATATTCGTTAATCAATGCCGGCCCATCGTATGCGTACTCAGGAGACAAGCTATCAGCTTACCCTGGACTTAAGAATCAAACTTAATTAACCAACGGTACGACTGACTCCGTTTCACTGTTTTATTGTTATTTATTCCTAGTTATGATATAAAGCTGCTGATTTTTAGTACTTCAGCTGAAAAGATAACGGCAAAATACCGAAACCCTATAGATTTTGTTCTATATCTGTGTTATTCCGATTCCCTATTTTATCTTTAATTCAGGGGCAATATATATTGAGACCAGATCACGTTATCAGATTAGTCCTTGTAGGTAATACCTTAAGTTAGTCAGAAGACAAAACGTCAATACAACTCAAAGCAGATAGGGCCAAAAGTACGGAAAGCCTCTTTCACAGATCGATATTGTTAATAAGAGTAGGTGTCCACCACGTGCAACATTGCTGCTGGGGAATGTTCGATAGAATACCTGGTTACTTGTGAATTTTTTTACAACCAGTGTAGTTGAACACTTTCTAATTTAAGATAATGTTATCAAGATTTCCATTGGCACGATAGCTTAAAACAACTGGAAATGATCTGGTTTGCCACACATCTTTGATACAACTGTAATGTAGTTTTGTTGTCTACGGAGATTTCCACCCAGAAGAGACCACCTCAAGTCGAGTGGTCTATTCGGTTGGGAGAACTTTTTAGCCGAAAAGTAAGCACACTTCGGAAAAAGTATATTTTGATTAAGAAAAGCATGCTTTTCGGTCCAGGGTATACTATGTTCTCTGTTTTGTTTTTTGTGCTGAAGCACTGTCACGGGAATGACAGTTCATACCCATCTTCAAGCAAAATCTACAGACAATGTCGCTAGCTTAGTGATCAAAATGAGCAACGTCTTACGCGACTGTCCGAAAATCGCTGTTAGTATAGTTGGTTTTTAGGCTTCCTTCTACTCCAGAGGACTTTGATCGTTGAACGCTTGAACGGTTAATCAAGAATCTGACTGCAGATACTACCTTATAGAGTAGCAAGAGTTAGTGTCCTCAATCAAATGTTGTATAAGCCAGCATTCAGTGTAATGGGTAAAACTCGATACACTAGCGAACAGAACCCATCACTAAGGTATTTGGGACGCGGGCTACAGATAGCAGACCACCGTCTATCAAAGAAGGGTTGGTTTCCATTCTAAACTTGTGCTGGTGAGGATTTTGCTAGATGCAGGCAATGATATTGTGGTGCAAAATGAAGGAGGCTTTCGTCGAACTAAGAGCTGTGAAATCTCTGCGTCTTTCTGTTTGGAGTCCATGTAAAACAAGACCTTTCACGTAATAGGTCCTGGTGTCTAGCACACTGACATTTCTCGGCCGGACGCTTAATGAACCATACTCAGCTGCTTTACGCCAAAGTCATAATTATAAGTGAGAGAGCTCATCAGACCCACAAACAGTCGTTGTGAGATTATTCTTCATCCGTCACTCTCTTTATAAACCAAGGTCCGGACACAGACCCTAACCACTGTACGGCAAGTACGCGGTTTTTACAGCTGATGATGAATAACAGTGAATAACAGTGCAGGTCAGATAAATAGCTGACCTGTCGCTAATCCATTTGCTTGCGGGTTTTCTACTCAGAGTTGTGGGCACAACAAGTACCTGTCGACTGCTGGTCAAAATAACATATTCATTTACACTGGTAGAGATATATTTCCGCGTGTTATTCTCAGTACAACAAACACGAAATCTCTCGAGAACATCAGTTGTGATCGGAGCCTGCTAAGTGTCAGTTACATTTCCGTCTTTTCTGCTTCAGGACCTAGTCTCTCACGCGCGCGAACACGTCGTCAACTTGTAAATTGAAAAATTTTGCTGCTTGGTGCACCAGAAGAGGCTTAACATGTTTTGTGGAGTATTTCTGAGCAATATATACAACACTTGTACTGTAGATACCACTGACTTATCTTTCGGAATACCATTTCCAACTGTGATCCTAATTCAGCGTGCCTACTTCGGGCAGTGTATTGAACGACCTGATTTTTGCTAACCGTTTCGATAGACAATACACCAGTTGTTCCTCCAATTTGTGTCAGTTCTTGTTCGAATAACGCAGTATCGAGATACATGACTGTTGAAAGGATGCCGCGTCTGTGACATTCAACAACCACTGTTTCGATGACGGTTTCTGAATCACTCAACTCTCCATATTGTACACCCCGGTGATTTTTCAACATACACAGTGAAGAAGTCAAAACAGGGTGGAAGCTGTTTCTCCAAACTACTTTACCTGGTAAAAACTTCAGCTAGAAAGCAAGCATATTATTGAAAAAACCAGATTCATTTTCCACCAACTGAATTAGAAATATGAAACTTTTCAACGAAGCAGTCTATGGAGTTTCTCAATAAGAAAACCATTTACTCGAAGGATATCATATGTCAAAGCTGACTCGTCCAATCATTTCCGATCTATACATGAAGCAGCTAATAGTAAAAAATTGAATGCACCAAACGTCTGAGAACTGGTCCTCCCAAGACCCATCGACACCGGATCGCATGGTTCCAAATCCGTGACAGGAGGTCCACTGGTGCTATGCCCGGTCTAAGTGTAAGTTAATCATTCTGATGACTGGCCACTCGTAGATTTTTGGACCGCTAACCAGAAGGTCATCGGTTGAAATCATTCCAGAGATCTCACCCATATATGCACGTTGCTGCTATTCACCTGTCAACACATTAGTCTCGGGAAGGCTGAGCAGCTACCAGAGGGCCCAGGCCTGGACAGCATCATTCGAAAAGTAATGGTTGGATGGTAACCGCAGACCTTAAGATCAAGAGCTCTGTGCCTCATCTGCTTATACATTTTAGGCCCCAATCGTGATTGAAGTGTAAATTTGCCGCCTAGTAGAATGCAAGCAGGGGGTTGGCTGGGACTCACACGGTGTTAATAATACCACAAATCCGTCAGGCAAAAAAGTGGCTAGCAGGCAGGACTTTGATCAGCACTCAGGTTTTCCCGTTTTTATAGTGGACTTATTTTCACTCGAATTTTATACCCCAGAGGTATACAGAAGTAGAAATAGAAAACGCGGGTTAACACTAGACGTAACACACTACTCCTAAGGCTACTGAATGCTTTTCGACAGTCCACGATCGGCTTCGCCCGCCATAATGGAGAGATTCAGCTGGATTAATTTGAGTCTCCTGTAAAAACCAATTCTTGTGCAAATGAGAATACGTGTTCAGGATTAACACCGGCTGAGTGAAAGTTATTCGTTAGAACTTAATATTTTGCAACCGTGCTTGACCATCGGTGCCTCAGAATCACTGCCTGAAATGGTAAAAATTTTGACTGGCAATGTGAGGTAGGCCAGATAGCTTTAGGAAGGTGAAACTCTTCCGTGATGGTTGAACTGCTGACTCTCCATAGACTACTCCACTAAGGACATGTACTGCGCATGTCAGTGGTCATCCGTCTTTCAGACCTCTTTCGTCCAGCCCTGCACTAATTGCAATCGCCGAGAGGTGATTGGTAAACGATTAGCACGGAAGGGTTGACAACTAAGGCATCTCTGGATAGGAACCTCGGGACTCAGCTAATAAATAGTGCTGACTCTGGCAGACACGGTTCAATCGTGAATTCAGTGGTTCTCTTGAATCAAATCTATCGCTTTCAATGTCTCGCTGCCCATTCTCCCGCTCCTTTGCATAATTGGAATAATGCACTCAGGATTAACTGATTATGCAATCACTTCAAGTGCTTAGTCGAACCTCCTTTGTTCTCCCACTTTCCGACAACCGGAGCTGAGGGCTTTATTCTGAACTGAACTGAACAGTTAAGAGTTCTGTGAGAAGTTTCCTTGGGTTGGTGAAAATCGGATAAACCTTTGTGTTCCTTGTGTTATGCAGTCAACAGTAACATTCTCCGCATACATAAGTAAGCACTCGTTTTTGGATTTGGCCCCAGTTGGATGCAAATTTTAGCTAAGCTAAAGATGGAAAATTACAGTCCTCCCAACTACTTGAAGAGACAGTTGCGTAAAATCGTAAAAAGACGATGGTCTGAGTTTCTCATTCGGTCAACAATAACCTAACCTATGGTTGGAAGCAAAACAAGGCGATTCAGTCAAGATGCAGTTCAGGAATTAAAAGTTGCTTTTCAGGGTGGGTATATCAATCTTATCTAGATCGATCGACCGGCATGCACTGCCAAATCCGTACCGCTTGAAATTTCGTGTACACCGCTTCGGGGTTTATTGAAAAGTTCCTTTCGGATTCTTTTCTTCGTGCCGTGTTATTTGTTCAGAATGTATGGGAAGTCTGTGGGACACTTGAACTAACGAAGGTATTCAGTATCAAAAGGGAAAATAGATCCAAAAGTAGGACACTAGTTTCTGGCCTGGTATGGGAGTAGTATACACGAACATCAGAAGGGAAGCCCTTAACAACAGTGCGAAATCAGTTACACACAGGAGCCAATGATCGATGCAAATGGTTGATCAAACTGAAGCTGCAGGACCCGCCTTACTCACAATCATTTGATCAAGAGATGGTTTGAAAGGACAGTCACGTGATTTACTGGTTCAGAGTAGAATATCACTTAGATCTAATCCATTGGACTGCTGATTATATTATGAAACGGTGTTCAGTTAGCACCAGAGTTGGACATCATCGATCTTCAATGTAATGACCACTGTATGCGTAGTCCCGGCAATCGTTGCCACGATTTCCTGGCTGCAGTTCATAAGAGAACCTTTAGCCAGAAGCTGTGCTGAAATGGCTGCGTTCTATCCCAGTATAAAATACTCTTAGATGACCTCCCATGATTGGCTGACGAAGGTTAGCATGACAGGCTACAAGCTGCTGGTAAAGGATATAAGCACATATCAGGTGACTGTAAAGCTATGAATACATGCACTATTGTTATAAAGCAAGCATGTGTGCGGTTGTAGAAGGCTTGGGTTATCCATTTGAGCAAAAGTGGTGATGACCACATCAGTTTGTATTGGTCCACTTCTTTCCGATGCCAGTAGGTTCTGTCAGTATAGACTGCGCGATGATGGTGTTTCGACGTAGATTTCGGATCCATCTTTAAAAAAGGAAAGTAGTTTACACACTCTCAATTCATGTGGTATTCTCTGAAAGTGATTTGTAAAATTTTACCTATGTAGAATCTAACACAGATTTCCAAACTAGGACTAAAGTGCTAAAGTAAGGGTCAAGCGAATATTTGTCCACAATATTCTTTCCGGCCATACCGACCTCCTGAGTTCCGTCACTGGGTGAAGCCATGTGGAGCCTTCAAAGAATTTCATCAGAATTTCAAGTAGTATTGTTTCAAGAGGAAGTTATGCCCGTGCTGTGTTCAATTTTCAGCGTGTTATAACTAGTACGCTGGAAGTATTGCGATATTCAATTTACTATTTAGTATTTATCTCTAAAAGGATAACCCGAAAGGACCGACCGGTGCCATTCTTGTCTGGGAATCCGTCCCTTTCAGGAAGTTTCTAACCACGTAAAAATCCTGGAGAAAACAGTTGTAAGCATTTCCTTTTCAAATGTAGCATCTCGTGAGAGTGATATAATCTAACAGGGACAGCTCTATTTTCAGTGTTTGTTGGTGTTCGTTTATAACATATTCTCAGTGGGGTTGCACGCTGTTTGACCTGACCTCAGTATACGTGGCCTAACCGTGTCCCGATGTTGGTAATTCCGTATTTCATGAGCCCAAGTAACTGACCCTCCCCATTTCACCATCATCATCATTGACAGCTCAACATCAGTGTTCAACACTAATGCTTCGTTGTCGTACAATCATGATTTATTTGGAAAGCCTTCTACCTCAAAGGGAGGTTACAGTAAAACGGAATTAGGCAGATGGTGCAGGAAGCGGAGACCACAGGGCAACACCACAGCGCCAGAAACAAAGCATGTACACTGGCTTATTTCAAAGAATACGGCGTCCTCGCACTTGTAATAGAAAAGTGATAGAGGCTGATTAACTAGGATGGACGCTGAAAGATTTGCTCGTAAATGCTTATGCACAAAAGTTTGACTCCATTATTACATAAGGAAAAATCCTCCATAGGCCTCTTGCAGGCGAAAATGACGCAGTGTACGTAAACAACTGTCCCCGCTCTAGTGCCTAGTGCCGGAAAAAAAGACTCGCCGACAAGGAACACAACAGCTTTATTGCGAACAAGTGAGTGAGTGCAGAAAGTACAACGGCCTCGCGCTATATATTCAGTGGGCACTGTCTGACCTTGATCCAGAGCTGTCTCGCACGGTCTGGCTTTGATCCAAGGCTGTCTCGCACTGTCTGACCTTGATCCAAGGCTGTCTGCTCGGCGCTTAGTGGAGTTTGAGGGTCTCAGTAGGTATTCTGGGATAATCTTCAGGAACCTGACCTTCCTGACACCTCTCCCTTTTGGCCGTTCACCGTAAGATTGTCGGCGCGGATCAAGTTGAAAAGGTTCCGGTACGGCGTCTCGATTGCAGTGGTGGATCTGTCTTGGTCGGTACATGTGAAGCGGTGGCTATTGGTGCTGGTCTTGGAAGATCAAAAGTTTCGAGCAACAGGTTGAGGTCTAGTAACTGTTCTTCCGCTTTTGGGACAGGGCACTCAGTCGGCCGTAGCTGACTGACATGCCGTTTCCATATCAATGATCCTACCAGGACGCCATACATCGCCTTACCGATTCTTTTGAGAACTACTCCGACAGTCCAGTTTCGTTCCCAGGGCGATAGTCCCTCCACACCGTAACGTTGTTTTCCCTCCTGTCGGTGATTGAAAACACGTAAATGTTGGCAGGATAGCGTCATGGGTAAGTCTTAACCGTCTGTTCATCATAACCTCTGCTGGAGAGCGACCGTCCGGAGAATGTGCATTGGGAGTTGTTCTATAATTCAGCAGGAACGTATCCAAGACTTCTACCGTGCTCTTCCTTCCCCTTCTGATTTTGTCAACGCGCGTTTAAAGGTGTCTTTGGACCGTTTAGCCTGACCGTTGGATTAAGGATGGAATGGTGGGGAAGTAACATGTGTGACGCCGTCGAACGTCTTCGAACGAATTCACCAAACTAATAGGATGTGAACTGAGTACCATTGTCGGAGACATTAGTTCCCGGGAAAGCGAATATTGGAAACAAATGCCGCAGTTTAGTGATGGTTGCCATCGTTGTTGTCTCACATAATAAGGACCTCAGGCCACTTACTGAATGCATCGACAACGATGAGGAATCTTTGTCCGTTAACTGGTCCGGCAAAATCCACATGGATGGGCAACCATAGTTTTTCTGGCTGTGGCCAAGGTTGCGGCGGCTGTTGGTTGGGTAACTTATGGGCACCTGCGCATTGGAAACAACTCCGACAAACCCGATCCATGTGTTCATCCATACCGGGCCAATAAACATGGCTGCGAGCAAGTGTCTTCATGCGGCTTATCCCTGGATGTCTCTTGTGGAACTGTGCTAGGGCCCGGCGGCCAAGTTTGGTGAGAATGACGATTCGGTCACCGAAGACAAGGCAGTCATTGACAACAGATATTGAACTCCGTCGTTGAAAAAGATGCCGGAGTTCTCCTGATGAACAGTTTGTTAGCCAGCTGGATGGTGTACTCCGTTGCCTTCTGTAGTACGCTGTCAGCTTTGGTGGAATCGTGGACCGTGTAAAAGTCGCCGGTAGTTGGTGCATGGTCTCTAACACCAAAGCACGGACTTCCGGTTCGACGGCAACGATTGCTTTAAACCGTGGTTCTGACCGCTTTTGTCTGCTTCGTGACCTCCCGGTTTGGCTGCGTCTTCGGCTAGCTTTTCGCTTCGAGCACTGGCTTTCCTTGTGCCCACGTCGATTGCACGCTGAACATTTGTACTTTTTATAGGGACACAGTCGCACAAGATACCAGTCGCCGCATTGCCAGAATGCCGAGGTGGGCTTTCCTCCGTTTGAATTTGCCATTCACGGGAGGTTGCACCGAAGTCGTCTTGGCAATATTGAAAGTAGGGTTGGATAATGGTCTCCCCAACATGACCGTGTCGTGTTTGAGATTCAAGAGGCGCTGGCACTCGTGAGTAATGGAATGCAGCGTTACCACGGGAAACTGCTCAATCTTGTTCAATAGCCTTGCTTTGATATCACCCTGTGAATGCGACTGAAGGCCACATATAAAAATAAGACACTTGAACTGGTCTTCCGTCATGGTCGATAACTTGGATTGTTCACATTCAAGATTGACTCTACCGGCATAAGCGACATAGTCTTCAGATTCCCTTTTCGCTAGTTCCACACATTGGTAGCGAATATTAAACAAAGACGAACGATCACCGAAAATTGTTGGGAGTTGCTGCATGGTTTTGTCAAAACTAAGATCTCGCGCATTCTTTGGCAGGATGAAGTTGGAATATCGTGTGTGTCCCGTTGTACCGAGCTTTCTGAGCAATAAGCGCACTCTTCAGACACCACGTTTGTGCCTCAGTTCGACTTTGAAAATATCTTCGTAACGTCTGAACCACGAATCGAAGGTTAGACCAGCATCGGGGTTATAGTGGTACTCCGTGATGCTGTTGGCGATGGAGTCGACTGAATTTGCATCTGGAGCGGAATTTGGTGGTTGAATTTTAAGATGCTGCGTCAAGGTTTCCACCAAACGCAATTGGGCCGCTTCAAGCTGATTTTGTTGTTGCAGCAGAATTTCTTTCAACGCTTCCGCATTAATTGTCATGATTCCGTGGGTTCGGGCGTCGCCAATCTGTTATATCTGAATGCTGTACCTGCTCCAGTGCCTAGTGCGGGAAAAAAGACTCGCCGACAAGGAACACAACAGCTTTATTGCGAACAATCGAGTGAGTGCGGAAAGTACAACGGCCTCGCGCTATATATTCAGAGTGCACTGTCTGACTTCGATCCAGGGCCGTCTGATCGGTGTTTAGTGGAGTTTGAGGGTCTCAGTAGGTATTCTGGGATTGTCTTCAGGAATATGACTTTTCTGACATAAACAATGAAGCCGACTAAGAAACCGAATGTGAACCCGCTGTGTTCGGCTAAAGTTGAAGGAACGGACCCGAGTTAACCTTTTCCCGTGATGCCATGGAAAATGCGGTGAGGAGTAAGAACAATGACACTGACGAAAATTTGTACGATGACATTGAGATATTTTAAAACTATGCTAGTCTGGGTAAATAAAAAGGCCTCGCAGTCCGGTTAAACACTATTTAATCATACTTGGAGCAAGATAGGCTATGTCAAAGGGTAATACCGAGGTATTAGCGGAGATAATCTGGGATGTTTGTTTAGCAGCAGAAAAGCTGCGGATCTTACTAGCAAGCGACTTGTAGCGTGTTTGATCAAAATGTTCAGGGAAATTCAAACAAAGAGAAAAGGATTTGTACCAGCCTATCAGTTTAGCGAGGCTGTCTCAGAAGAGAAAAAGGACCCTAACAGGATGAACATAAGCAACCTGTGTGATGATGTTCTGCGTCATCAATGGGCAACAGTGAGATCCTGTGGCAACCACAGTACGCTCGTTTAGGATTCATAACTGATAAAATGGGCTAACCTCAATTTTGCTCGGCTAACAGATTCAAACCAAGGATTTGTCAAAATTTGCTTCAAACAAACTATCTGTGCTGATGCGTAAAAAGATGCACTAATGAAGCTCATGTTGACTCCGGTGATCGCTGGCTGTTTATAAACCTCGCATGGAAACAAACAACTTGCAATGTGCTAACTTACGGGATTTTGGTGTATCCTCCTCAAACTGGGGTGTAGTTTCTTCTATTTCATCTCCACTAATAGAAGCATGTTCCATCCGTAGGCGACGTACTTGCATCTTGGGAATGATCAGAACCGCTTATTTAATTCTCACCTGTAACTGCACTTTGTTTGTAAAGAATAATCTCTTCCAGCCGAATAAGGTAGCTAATTCTTCAACAGTTTCATTCACAGCAGACGGTGAATTTCTGCAAAAAATGTCTTTCCACAGATTATTGTCGTTGCAGAGCTAGGTTGAAAGGAATGAACGAATTCTGTTGAGACAGTACCGCATGCATTGCTTTGCAGGTGTAACCGAGATTAATGACGTCTTCCAAGTGAAGATTAGAAATAATCTTTGCCATCACATCAGAAGGCAGTCGAACGAGATAGTCGATGAAACCATGAGCAATATTTTGACAATACTCTAGCACTTTCGGTCCAAGTACACGTAATATGTCAGCTAGAATGAAACAGCGTGGAAGAACAAATGATAACAATTACATTGCATCCTTTCATCATGCAGAAACTCTTCATGAGTAGCGGTCGATTCTGCGGGATGATATTTAGCTCCGTCATTTCTTGAGGTTATTTTCCACGACCTCCATGTGAACTACAACACAGGAAAGGTAGATGGACTTTACGTCACGTACTGCATTTTACCTTTCTGTTTTGGACGTAGCACACTACTCATAAGCTTGCTGAGAGCTCTTCGACAGTCAAAAACCGGTTTTGTCTTTCCTGGGACCCCTTCTCTGGGTCTCAATCCAGAGAGATGGCGACCAGCATTTCAGCAGAGTTTCCTGCTAATGGCTTTACTACTTCTGCGTCGAGTCCTTGCTTGATTAACCACGCCCAGAATGGTTGTGCTAAAAGAGCTGTCCGAGGAGTTCTGTCGACTGGCATGCGGAGCACAGCAGCAAGCCAGCGCAACCTATGAGATGTAATCAGTCCACTTGTTGTCAGCACCACCAGGCTCAGTTAACGCTGTAAAGACACTGAAGGTCAAAATTGATGGTCGTTAACACCCTCAGTTCGCATGGACCCTGTTTCTGCCTTACGTAATCATATACGGAGAACCGCAGTACCGTAACCTTAATATTGGACACAAGCTAATCTCACGTCTGTACCACAGATGACTCAGGCTGACAAAATCCGTCCTGACTTTCCCGATTTGGGTGAAAATACCGTCACTAGTTGGACCACCCAGAATGATACAGCTATCTAGGTAGAAAAAATTACCTACTAGCTCAGTCGGCTGATCCGCATTTGGGGGACTCGGGTTTGGTTTTACCTTCTTTCAACAGCACTCTACACTTTACAGACGTGAAGCGCATGACAAACCTTGAGGGCCAGTTCTTTATAATTAAATATTGTTTACATTATGTTGGTATCCAGAAGGAGCTACGTCATCTGCCCAACTCGAACTGACGCAAGCACAACCTGGCCATGGGAAATGAAAGCCATTGCAAAAAATCTGGGAACCGTCGATGCGACTAAACTTCCAGTGTGAGATCCGCGTGATCTCCCTGTGCATCAGCAGCTAGACCCGTGATGCACCAATTTTCCTTCAGCCACATACTGTGGAGTACAGATATATAACCATTTGCAATCTGCCTATAATCGCTTGGAGCAGAAAGTATTGAATTTTAATATAAAATTATGGATGCGACCGCACCATGCTGGGACATGTTACAGACGTACAGACTGTTGATGCGCTCCAGAAAAATTTATGCTTCTCTTCTGATTTTGACGGACAGAAACTGCACAGTTATTTTTGACCAGAGATGTAGTGGCTACTATACATGCAAAGACTTGAGTGCCCGAATTGTGCTGCCTGGATTCGGTTCATCGATTTTGCTTTAAATACAGAACGGTGATAGACATACTGTCTCTATCCTGATCTCCATCCAAAAGATGCCGTACTAATCCACTAGGATCTATTTTTATTTTTTCTACCATTGTTTGATCGATTTACATGAAAGCTGATCAATACAATCTAACACTTATGGTAAATCTTCGGCTATAGCATAGTCCATAGTTTTCTCTGGTAAAAGGAAGCATCACAAATGCAAGAAGGATATTCATCCCGTAACTACGGCTTAAGGATTAGAAACCAAAATCGCTCCCCAGTAGTACATCCACGCGCAAATATCCATAAGAAGATAAATCGGCTTCGGTTCTAAACATATTAATTATTGCAGTGTACATATCAGCAGGTATATGAATTGGTTCGGAAGTGAGGCCAGCGTTGAACTGTGTTCTAATTCGCGCTAGTCCAGGAAACACTCTCATCAAAAACCGCATGAAGCATTTTGGAAACCCTTTTCTCAACAAGAGACAGAACACTGATATCTGGCACCCATTTTGCTCAGTGACTTAGCAAAACTTCTCGACTTCGCCCTATCATTGTTAGTTTCAAAGACCGCTTTTCTCATCTAATAACTGAAAGCTCCATTGGAAGTTTTGTGACTGTGCTATATGATTCAAGTCTGTTTTGCACTCATAAGATCTCAGAAAGTTTGTGGCATTCGTAACATTTAGCATACTTGATTCGATATCCATGGATGTCCAGACTTTTGAAGTTATTAAACAAATGTAAGATCTTGGCCTTTGAAATAAGACCTCCGGCCTTGACTGCACCCAGGTGGGAACTACTTCAGAGGAAGTGCTGAGCCTGTTATGGAGCTGGGAAGTTTAATCAATTGTATTGAGCTCAGTAAGAGCAGAGGTGGGACAGACGGGCGGTTCTTGTACCCGGCTTCAAGAACCTCGTTGATAGTCTAAGGTGTTAGCGCGGTTATAAAAACACAGGGCACATCACTGCAGTAAAAGGTCGAAGTAGGCGAGAACCTTAGGCCGACAGGTCGTCATTCATCCATATAAGCTCAACCCAAGCGCAGACGCAGTAATAGCTGTCTGTGTTCTTCTTCTGCACTGCACGTGTAAGATATATAACAATTGTCCGTTTCCACTAGGATAAATTCATTTTTCAAGCTCAAAATCCATGGAGCATCAAGATGAATGCTTTGAAACAAAGTCCCACAGAGAAGACACTACTACCAGGACACAACGGTGTATATGTAGCAAAGTCTTACATAGGTTTAGAGGCACTGCACACGTTTAGAACTTAATAAGTTGAAAAAGGTTCAGTTTGATCAACGGGCAGGATCGAGCAAAATTTTATCAGAAGTGACTCATACTTATTGGTCACAAAACGACAGCAGAACCAGTAGGGACACGTTTGAATAGTGTAAGACGATAAACATGTTTGGTTTGAAGAGATAACAACCACATTCATGAAGCGTTAGTTGTTTTTCCGTCATGAAAAACTGGTACATGTTTTGGTGTGACGATATTTCCGCCTGCGTTATCACACTAAAGCACGTGCTAGGTATCCGTCCGGCACTCGTGGAGTCTGCGGAAAATCATATTCCGAAGCAACCTGAAAGGTCGTATTGTCATGCGTGATAGGAGTGTGAAGGCAATAAGGTGTTTCCATCAGGCGACCAGCTTGTCCATACTTATGGAAGCAGCGATGCTGCCTTCCCCCGAGGAAGGACGGGTTAGAAAAGGTCGGCCCCAAAAACCGCACACTCCGATCGCCCAACGGTTGACCGTGACCACCGGCGCATTATTCAGTACGGTCGAAATACTTTTAAAACCAAAGAGTCCGGTGCTGCTCAAAAGGCACCTGCTGTGCGCAGTCGCATCAAAGGTGAGACAGTAATGCCCTAATCCTCGCGCCCTCGGGTTAGGCCAACCCCCTGCAGCCAAGCAGGTCAGACCATTGAGTCATCGGCTCCGGGCAAAGTCCCCAAAGAAAACCCTACTGTCCGCTGCCGCGCGAGTCAGACTCAGACGCCAGGTGCAGGGTCACCGAACAAAACCCTACATCGCCCCACTGCTTTGTGGGTCAGACTTCTGAGTCAAAGGCTCAAGGTGAGTTACCTCAACCAAACTCCCTTCCTCTGCCTGGGAAACTGGGAAGTGTCATTTTCCCGAACAATTCTGTGTCCACCGATGTCCCTCCCCAACCCCTTCCCACAACACAGGCAAACGTTACTGGGTCATTTGACTGTCAGTTATCTGACTGATTGGCCTTATGCACCCCGCTGCCTATTGAAAATAAACAAAACAACACCTTACTAAATCCGCGAGATCCTTTCTGTATAGGAGCTTTCAATGTTCGTACTCTATGTCAAATTGGTAAACAAGAAATGTTCGCTGAAACTTTATACTCGCTTGAAATTGATGTATGCTGTGCCTCCGAAACACGCATACAAGACCCAAGCGTGGTTATTCATCTCAAAACGCCAAGGATGAACTTATATCTTTCACATTTCTTCCTCCGTGTATCCGGTGATAGAGAAGCAATGACTCGTAGAATATATGACATGGGAATTGCACTTAGCCCCAGAACTGGACGCGCTTTGCTGGATAGTCGTCTTTGCGTCGTCTGGTTATCCAGCTCAATCAAGCTCGATGCCTTACGAAATAAAAAGCGGTGTCTGTTTGCATCGTCGGTTTATGCAGTTCTGATGCTGAGAAGGATACTTTCTATCGAGAGCTATCCAGGTTCATTCATCAAGCAAGAAGCAATGACATTGTGATTATTGCGGGCAATATGAATACCCAAGTAGGTCGTTTGAGCTCCATGGAATCACATTTGGGCGGTTGAGTCGGAATCGATGCTCGTCGCACAGACAACGGAAGGCAACTTTCCCAGTTGTATGCTAATCACGGACTGTTTCTGACCCGCTTAAAGTGCTCGCATCGCGTAACCTGGCGAATACCAACTGCAAATCAGCCATGGATCCAGTTGGACCACGTGGCCATCAGCCAGTGGTCGGAGGGACAATTCAAAAGTGCAGTTCCTTCTAGAATATGCGAACTGGATCTGATCATGCCATTGTGCGGACCTGATTACCACTTAACTTGTCAGCATTACGCCTTCCGGACAAGAACACCTCCATTTATCAACTTCGACAAGTTTCAGTAGCCCAACAGTATCGAGGTTATATGGCTGTAAAGCTGCTGGAAACGCAGTCTTGTTAGTGAAGAAGATTTTTTGAAGGTTGGATGGAACCCAGTTAAAGAGGCTTTGCTGTCAGACCTTAGGACTCCCTGTTGAAGCATTCCGACTTGACTAAGTATACTCTGAAATTGCCGAGATCAGCGGATCATGACACAGAAAGAAAAGGCTTACCAGCAACTAGCGGCTATGATAGCGCAAATAGATCCCTCAAACATCGGATAACCAAGAGCTTAAAGAATGACAGAGAAGGCTTGTGGATTGCAAAGGCCCAGAAGGTGGAAAAGACATTCGTTGCATGCAGCAGCCGCGCCCTGTTTCAGTAGATTCGATCAACTGATCAAAACATACGTGCCAGCGAGGATATCTGAGGAAAAAACTGGACGGCAGTTCACTTGAACAATCGCCATCTTGAGCGATGAGCGGAACACTTTAAAGTGCACTTCAGGTATAATCCTTCACCGAAACCTCTGGAAGAACCCAACGAGCAGGAATGGAACATCGACACCAGCCTGCCGTCAGTAACAAAAATTCAGCATATGATATCATTTTTCCAACGCAACGAGGCACCCGGTCCCTGGTGATCTGCATCTCGCACTCTGCAAAGGAGGAGGTAAGGCCCTATTTAACATTTTGACGACCCAGCTGAGGAAGATTTGAAACAAAAACAGAGTACAGCACAATGGAGCGCATTGACCATTATATCAGGCTTCACAATGACGTATGAGCGTCCTGGCACTAGTCCGGTATCCATGGCAGGCTACGTGTTCTCTGAAATTATCTTGTGCATGTTGGCCGATTATCGTGGGAGACAAAGTACTGATAACCAAGCCGGGTTCCGCTCTGGCAGGCATCCATCATATATTTACCTTGAGACAAATTCTTGAACAACGTTACTCTCTCAAACGTCTCAGCGAGTTTCTTTTCTTGGTCTGAAGCAGATTTTGACTCTATCGATTGTCAGACATTTTGGCGGTGTCTGGCCTTCAAACGTGTCCCTTCTAAATTTGTTGCTTATGAGGGCACTCTGTGCGAAGTTCTGTGGGCGTGTGCGAGTATACGGCGAGCTTTAACCTGCGCTCACCACGGCCAGTGGTGTGAGACAAGGTTATCCTTTCTCACCATTCCCCTTTGACTTCGTTATTGACGTGCTGCTTGAAATTCCATCAAAAATGCAAACGATCTTAAATGACCCAAATCATTCTGCCGCAAGGTTTGGTATGTGCTTTTCACCTGCAAAATATAAAGTACTGCTACAATACTGGGTTTGGTCAAACCCAAACCTCATGCTTGCAGACGAGATAAATTCAGTTACCTGGAAAGTGGCATAATATCCGGTGGACTGGATGGAGAAGAGATTACTTCTCAAATTGGGAAGACCATAGTACCTTTACCCAAAATCCGTCACCTACACCGCAAGCGTATCTTCAGTTTCTTCGTCAAGGGCAGATTGTACATTGCGGCAGTACGATCCTTACTGCTTTACGGATAAGAAACATGGACCTTACCATAAGAGGACGTACGAGGAATGTCAACGTTTGACCACCAGTGTTTCTGAAGCATTGGACGGGTTTGAAGGAATCATCGGATTGGCGATAGTGAGGTACATCAGACAGATTTATGAAAGACGAACTCCCCTATGGTGACTGAATTATTCACGTTTCATCGGTTGCGCTGCTTAGGACATGCCAGAGAATCGTCTGCGTCGCAGATCTCTTTTCGCCAGGTCCTGTGCTGAGTGGAAACGACCGAGAGACGAACAGTGTATGACTTGACAACGAATTAGGAAAACACTAACCATTAAACTCAGCTGGATTGATGACTACCGCCTGTCTGGATGGGGACCTCGGGACTGAATTCACCAGTGAATAACAGTACAGGCGCAGGCACGCAATCAGTGGCACTGGTGCACCGAAGCTATCTCTTTCAATGCGTCGCTACTCATTTTCCCAAACCAACTGGTCAAACCATAGCCTCCACTGCTTGGCTATATATCCCCTTCTCTCCCGTTTTCCGCTGGCCAAAAGCCTAGTAGCTGATGGCAATTTACCTTTGGTACATGGCTTATAGCTTAGCAATTGATTGACTCAAGCGGAGTTTGTCATACCATATTGGTCAGTTAGTAAAGGTGTGACTAACACGGGCACCTGCTCCACCAGGTTACAGACTGGAACATATTTGACGGCGTTCTCCAAAGAGTTTACTTTATCCCGTGATTTGACACCGAGTATTGCTTCTCTGTGGTTGAGTTATGAGCCAGAGTTTCTAGTCGAGGCTTTACATATCCTCCTATCGCTGCGTGCCCCTGCAGCATATCGTCCTACATGAGACCATAAATTTTGAAGCTGCAACTAACTTCCTGTCATTTTACTTATTGGCTGATAAATCTTTGTAGGACTCACTTTGATCCAGATCATGATCAAGGCTACTCCAAGCTTTCAAAAAATTTTCATGGAAGGCGTCATTCGGTTGTCAACAATAGTCTAGCAAAATCAGAACATTTAAAAGATTCATCCTCAGAATCATTCACTTTTCAAGTGATTGAGGTTGGTGCCGCAAATCTTAAGGCGAGGTTTCTAGTGGGTGACATTTCTAAGAGCATATTGAATAACCTCTGGACCTCAGATCACTCCCTATTTCTGTGATGAAAGTGAGAGAACTCATTCAGACACTAAGCATACCTCGGACAGTAAGTCAGTTTAAGTTTAAATTTTCAACAGGCAACTCAATTTGGAGAACTCGAAGGTCAAAACTGGAGGTGTGCGGAAAAACACGCGGAAAAACGGGGTTCAGGACGCTGGTTTTTCCTGAGGTGATCTAGAACAATGTTCAGTTTTCAGTATATATAATCATTGTCCTCGATGACAGTGTAAAAGTTCTGGTGTTTACTTGCCCACATCTACGTTCGTTTATTTAGCCAAAGCCAAATATTGAAGGGAATAAAAAAAGGCGAAGGGAAATGAACCCAGTGCTGGCCTACCACAAAATTTATGATTGCATATACCTCCAGATATTCACAAACTAAAGATGATTACACGATCCGAGAAGATGCCTCCGGAAACAGTTAAAAAGCTGTTTTCGGAGGCATCTTTTCGCTTCTGTGAATGGAGTTCACCAAATAAGAAAATTTACGGGATATGACGCATACGGTGGGGGGCGTTTTGGCACTTTCTAGCTGGACCGTCTAGTGAACGTCTGGCTGATGTTTTATGCTGCACCTGTTAGCGTAAAATTTACGAAGTGTAGCCTACAGCGCCTGTATTCACCGTGGTGCTTATATTTTAATGTTGTCTGGAAACGAGTCCTCCAAAATTCAACAGAGATTTTTTTCTGTCAGCGAGGCCAGTCTGTTCTGAGAAGCAATGTATAACTATTTCCTCCTCATTGGGAATCATCACCAGTGGGCATCTTACAGAACTCAGAAAGTTTCAAATCCGCCACTCTCCAGCAAACAGCTGGACATAAACTTTCGGCTACGAACGTCGGGGCTAATCAAGCTGTTGAGCAGCTGCTCGTGATCGAACAGTTACGTGTTCAACCACTGGCCTGAAGGTTGAGGGATGCGCACCGCTTGTGATTCCCAATAAGGAGGGGAAAATCAGTCCACTGTCCCTCGGCTTTTCAGCGTTGATTCGTTTGTTCAACAAGAGGAAGTCTTCATTGAAAATTACTAAACCTTTTCACATAACCACCAGTTATATAGCTGGTTCTGCTACGGACCCAGGACTACAAAATATATCCCCACTTTATAATTCCGATTTTTTACTTAGATTGGTCATCTCAATTTATTATCCACAGGCCATGTACTAAGGGTATTTATGTTCCAGTTACTTCAGTTTCGGTCCCCGGAGAATATGAAAGGGTGGAATATACAGGCATACTTGATCAGGTGATTGCACGACCATTTTATTCGGGAAACTGGGCAGCATTATTTGTGCAAGGTTGTATGCTGGTTGAGAATGAGTACTTATGGCTGCCGTCTCGGTGTTTGTGAGAGTAAGTGAAGTCAAAAAAAGTGTGTCCCAGTAAATTTTGAGTTTAATTCAACCGACTTTATTAGGGATGAGCTGCTGGTCTAGTAATTTTCTAGGTGGTTGGTCATTCGCAATAATCAGCTTCTGTTGTTTGGACTATTTAGAATAGACGCCTGGCACAGTATGAAAGGCAAAATAAATCGCATCAGAATAATGGAAGTGACCTGGTGGTTGCGCAGCTTTATATGATCATCAATGGAACGCCTCAACATTGATTTGTGGAAACGCAACTTTTATTATTTTTGCCCCGGAGAATCACGTCATGTACACCATCAGGACAAACAAATATTTTTGGGATTCCTACATGCTATGCTAGTGAGCAACACAGGAACAATATTCTAGAAGGCCTGAAAAACAAGCACAAAATGATAGCTGTAATAACGGTATTTTGTGGTTGACTACACATAAAATAAATAACAATAAAGTGTGCAAAGTGTTTCGTCGACAATTGAGTTCGACTTTTCAAAACAGAAAGCAGATTAAAGATTGTATCTTCACCATATGAGTCTCTGAATGCAAAGCGACGTAAACATTCCCCCTATGATTTTGTCTTGAGGTAATTTAGTTGCATTTAACCACCGCATAACCAAGAAATAGCTGTCTTTTTGACCACCTTAGGTAGGTGCGCGATGCTGTTCTGTAAATTAACTATTATTTAGGCTTTGTAACGACCCCTAAATAGCTTAATACTAATTTCTGGGTAATTTAGCAAACCGTCAGTGAACGCAGGACAAGAGCTTCATCCGAGTGCTGGACACCAAAGCTCGGCACACGACAGTTTGCAGGAGTCCGGCTGCACTTTTCTCTCATTTTTCTGCTATTCTAAACAAAACTTTGAGATGCAAATTTAGCAAGGTCTCAAGTAAATCAATTCAATTCGTCAGCTATAAACCACGTACCACAGGCACGTGGGTTCTAGCTGTTACAGTTTCTTTCACCGGAAAATGGGACACTGCGGGAGATACGGCCAAGCCTTAGAGGTGACGGCATGTTTAGTTATTTCAGGAATTAAGCAACCTCGCATTTAAGGCGATAGCTTTGAGCGCCACTCACCGCACGATTGGGCCATTTCTGCAAATTTCATTAACCGTTGGTGAGTTCAGCCCTGGGGTCCTCATCCAGGGAGGCAGCATTTGCCGACCCTAATAAGTTTACCGGTTAGTGTTTTCATGCCAGGCTGCCTGTCCACATCTTCACCGCTCCCTTTCGGTACAGAACTGGGCAAAAGGAGCTCTTGGAGGTAGATGGTCTTCTGGCATGCGGAGTACATGTCCCAACCAGTGTAGCCTATGAAGCCTGAGTAATTCATCTATCGCGAGAGAGTTCTTTTCCCTAGGACAATCTGACGTACCTCATCACAGCTAATCCAATTTTCGCACCGGACCCGACTAATGCTTTGGAGACACCGATTGTCAAACACTGACATTTTCGTACGTCCTCTACTCGTAGGGACTACGTCTCTGATCAATAAAGCAGCAAGGATCACACCGCAGGAGTGTACGCTCTGTCACTGACAGTCAAAATTACGTCATGTCGGTTTCACAGGTGTCGAAGGTTGGCGAAGTCTGCCCTGGCCTTCCCGATTCGAGAAGTAACCTCACCTTCAGCCAGTCCACCGGAAATTACATAACTAACTAGGTAAATAAATTTATCTACCACGTTGATTGGCTTGCCTGGAAGTATGATGTTTGGGTTTGATCCAACCCAGCCTTGTAGCAGCCCCTTACTCTTTTCAGGTGTGAAGCGCATGCCAAACCGTGCGGCAGAGTTATTTAGGTTATTTAAAATGGTTTGCACTTTTTAAGTATTTGAACTAAGGATAATAATATCGTCCACGTACTCAATGTCTGTGAGAGAATGTCCCGGGAGCATTTTGACTCCCGAGGTTTCACAGGCAGCCATAGAAATTTCAAGTAGCATATCAATAACAAATTTGAATAGGAAAGGTGAGATAGCAGCCTTGTCTTACACCACTGGACGCGTAGAACGCAGGCAAAAGCTTCCCGTATACCCATACGCGTCCACAGGAGTTCGCATACAGTGCTCTTATAAGGCAAATAAATTTGGAAGGGACACCTTTGAACGCCAGACACTGCCAAAGTTTCTGACAATCGACAGAATCAAAAGCAGCTTTGAAATCAAGGAAAGCAACGAACGTGAGATGTTTGAAGGAGTGGCGACTTTCTGGAATTTATATCAAGGTATAGATATGGTCGATGCATCTTTAGCTAGGGCGAAACCCAGCTTAACTCTCACGAATGTGACAACCACTGGTAAGTTTATGTACTTGGAACAATGGTTATTCTTACAGAGGCCCTCTATATGGATACCAAAAATGACGGTGAGAAAGCAAAAGGTAGCAAAATTGATGTGGAAATGACTACAGTATTCCAGGAACAGGGTAAGAATGACAGGCGGACAAAGCAAAAACAAAGCTGCCAAGAAATGTGCACAGTGTTTTTGATGCATGATGGCACACTTTAAATTGTGTTTACGTCAGACCTCACTTTCTTAGGCACTGAGTTAATGGCCTTTATTACAGGTGGTGCCCATTTCACTGAAATGAACACTACAGTAGGGATATGAGCTGCAGAGTACGTCAGCCTCACCTCCGCGATAAAGGCACTAGATAGATAAAGCTCTTTGATTCATACATCCACCGTCTAGGACAACCTAAACCTTACCGTAATGTGACAATCTATGTGCCTCCGTGACCCTGTGAGCTATACTGTAGAATGTTCGTGAGGCACTCATACTAGGCAACTCTCCAATCAGGCTGATTAATGTTTACAGGTCTGACAAACCCAGACTCCTAGTCCCCCAGGTTTCAGGCTAGAACACGCATCATAACGTGTTCTTTAACAATGGTAATGCATGTAAATTTTCCTTAAAACGCCGCTGGCATGCGCCCAGAATTTTGAACTAAAAGCGCGAATGATGACTCCAATTGTCCCCCTGTCTAGATGTGGGCGCCTTGGTAGCATCTCAGCCCACGTACAACCAGGAGGTCCACACATACAAATAAACTCATGCCACATCGACCGTCGCATAACGCCATCAGCCGGGCTGCCTTACTTTCTGCAACAATAGGGCGGGTAAGCGAGAACAGGCTGATGCTGACGCCTCCCTTCCTCCTCGTTCACACATTTAATCTTCTCCCTTCCTATCCCATTAATAACTTTCTCCTTGTAGCCTCACTGGTTTCGCAGGAAACGTCAGCGCGATATCCGGCCCCGAAGTCCCCAGGTATCGCGAAATCAATCTTCAAGCATAAATTCCCTGCTTATCTGGCTGCTTTCAAGGTTCGCACTCTGAAGTAAGCAGGACATTTAGCCGCTCTTGCTCTCACACTGGAATCGCTTGGCAATGATGTCTTCCGCGCAGCAGAAACACGAATTTATGTTACAAGCACAATGGTTGAGATAACTGCCCGATTACTGTTCACTCGCTTCCGGCTGCGCAACTCTGGAGATCCAGAGGCCGCTTCGGCATGATGTGCAGAGGTCGGTATCGTCACAAGTCCACGGGCAGGAAGACTCTTAGTTGACTGGGCCCCCGTTGATAGTCGCCTATGCGGAGTTTGTCTTGTAACATCCGCAAAGTTGTCTCACAAATGAAAACTTGAGCGCTGTCTCTTCGTCGTGTCCTTTTAAGCTCCAAATGGCTGCGGCTCTAACACCATCAAAGAAAAGTTTTCCGAAGCCTTGAATGCCCTTCCGCGGAGAGTTGAAGTTCGTCCTTTCAACTGACGGAGATCTTAATGGACATGTGATTGGGAAATAATTATGTGATGGACACGGTTTGGATTCGGCACGTACGGAAAATGGTGAACAACTGCTTAAGCTACATGCTGATTGAAGATTATTGTTAGGCAGTACCAATTCTTGAAAAAATCAAAGTCGTCTGGCCAAATGGTGTCCTCCAACAACGTGTCAGCCACGAACCCAAATAGATCACACCACCATCAGTTACCGATGGAGCGGAGAAATAGCAGACCGTCGCCCCTTTGGAACACATTTAAAGATTTCAACCATGCGCTCACCCAGAGTTGCTTCTCTCTTCGTTTTCTGAGGCCGCCTATGGTGTGGACAAATCGTTTATCAACTGAAACCTGGCAGATTCAGAATTTATGCGAATTTGAAATTCTTCCTCCTGCCTCTGTTTCAGTCGCTCCAAAGTCGAATGTTAATTAGTGCTGGAACGTAATTGCGACATCTTTGCACAGTGCCGGAAGATGTGCTTGTATCACGGTGCTACCAGGCTTGTTAAATCACTGAATATCAGAAAAAACTGTGACACCCCCTGAAACAAGTAGAAGTGTTCCCGTTGTTCTCTAAAATGATTGGGCCCAAAAAATTATTAGACGTCGAGTGAAAGTAAACGTGAGTGCATGCAGCGAAGCCTGGTTGCCGCGGAAGACCAAGGATATGGAAGAGGCCTGGTATGCACAAAGGACATTTTAGTTTATTTCTGCAATCAACCTATGTAAACCTCCGGCGACTGAAAACATCAGAGATCAAAGAAGCCTGACCGTATTGAAGAAAAAAGGACGCCTCGACCGATGGGCCGAGCGGCCACCCGCTACCATTGAGTTGGATCCCACAGCTGAAGTATAGCCTTGGGCGGTAAACCTCCGACCCCGGTGATTTATGACTGCATATATTCTCCCAAACGCTACCGAGCTTTTGGTCCGGCCCACCCATACTGGTCTCTTTCCGTTTTTCACTCACAGAAGTTGAGCTTCACCTTCGGAGAATCGCTGTCTTTTAACGATTCCATAACTTGCATACTCTACTACTGCCGCCAACATTTTGCCAACAGTTTGTCGACATTGGCACTGATCGTAGTGTCCGCTGGGTAAATTGAAGAATATTCCTTACATTACTGTTACTTACTGTTAACTTAAGTTAACAGTGAGTGACCCGAGTTGGGGGACCATGAAAGTATTGTGATGCAGGCTGAGAAGTAGTCACCAAAATCTGCGGATATGTGGATATGGAAACACATCGTTGATGCGGGTCAGCTGACAGAAAATGGTACTGACGCGGCGGCAGGTTTCACGCATAGAGACCAGCTGACCTGCTATATTTCAGTGAACAGTGATTCACTTCAGATTTTATGGAAATTCGCGGACAAACTTTCAAAACATTACTTAGGTTGAGACAAGAAATATCAATCGAAACGTTGTGGTAATAGTGATATTCGGTAATGCACTACTCCAATCTGACAAACAAATTAAGCTCACCGATTTTGTTGTTATGAGAAGGTGGTGAAAGTCACGTTGAGGGGACGGTGCCGTGCAGGCTAACTCGGCAATGGTGCCTCCAGGGAAAAGTTTGTAACGTTTGAAGAGTGGATTGTCGAGGGTAACCGCGGAGAGTTGAACCATATTTAAAAAGCCTCCATGCAGTCGCTGGAGTTTTGATAAATTTAAACAACTGATGAACACTCATTTCAGTGGGGCCCAGAGTGTTTACCATTTGCACCAACTTGGCAATGTTACAAGTTAGCTTCCCTTTCTGTTACCTGAAAAGAATCCGGATTCCATCGGGACTTATACATAGTGTGTCAAACCGTCCTGTGAACCACCCACAAACCAACAGCCCCCCTTGGCGCTCAGTATCCGCACAATGGAACTGAATTTTCGAAGGCAATGACATGTCCCTGATTGACTAAAACAGACAGGCGACTGAGTTCGGAATACCAGTCCAAACTTGTGAACCTCATCTAGGCATCCTGGGGTCCCAGTCCTGCTAGGAAAGTATTCCACCAGAATTTTTCCGCCAGAGGAATGATTGCTTCAGTGGACGATGAGATTTGGTGAGCTGCAAAAATATGGACATATATTAGGATGGTTTTTGGTTTCAGAACATACGCAACAAAATGCGTAAAAAGCTTTATTCCACTCGCAAAGGTTTTGCAGCTAAGAGCATTATGCGGCCAAGGAGCCCCCCTGTGATTGTATATAGTCCTTATGTGGATTATAAGGCACAATCCAGACTAATTCACCGTGAAAAACAACTGGATGGTAAGCGCCAATGGTTAATTGATAGAGCAAATGCACCGGTTTGGCCGCCTCTTGCATCCCATGCAACAATCCCAGGCAAGCCGGATAGCTGATGCAAGATTACGGGATTGATACGTCGCACCATTTTCACCAGAGAGAAGCACTGGTATAAGGAGGGAAACGTTTCGCTGCGGAGTTGTTTATTAGAAAACGCCAACTAAACGGTTACAGACTATTGGACAGGAAGGTTAAACTCTCATTTGCATGTTGTTTTTAAAAACGGAATATCCATGTTCTTCTCGAACGCGTCTTCTTGAACTCTCCTGGATATTCATTGACTATCGCACAATTGCAAGCAAAAACCGTAAAGTAGTTCCCCAAATTCCATAATAAATCCCACCTTCCATTAGATCGAGGCGAAGTCACGAGAACACACATACTACTCGCATGCGTTATCAGTAGTACCCACCGTTACACTGGTAGAAGACGGCTACGGTGGTTCGCCGAATGACTATATGTGTTTCATAAAGTTTCTGAGGCAAGTTTATCCGGCGCCCTTGATGCTGCTGTATCATCCTATCGGTATATATAGGAACGTTAAACGTACGTCATCCCACTTGCAGTTTGTAGTTCAAAACCACAGTCGATGTTAGTCGGCTGACAGCTCTGCAGGTAAATGCACTTCTCCCTTCTATCAGGCGATGTGGCTGCAGTGTGGTTTGCATATCCTCTGCAGTTAAGGTCATTCCGTGATATGCTTTACGAAACCTTGGTCACAGATGCTACCCTACCAACAGTGCTGTTTGTCGTGTTGTAGTATACCGGAAAAAGTAATGCCCTTTACATTCGCCTTCAAGCCACTACCAGTGTAAAGAGGGAAACCCTTCGCTGCGGAGTTGTTTATTAGAAAACGCCAACTAAACGGTTACAGACTATTGGACAGGAAGGTTAAACTCTCATTTGCATGTTGTTTTTAAGAACGGAATATCCATGTTCTTCTCGAACGCGTCTTCTTGAACTCTCCTGGATATTCATTGACTATCGCACAATTGCAAGCAAAAACCGTAAAGTAGTTCCCCAAATTCCATAATAAATCCCACCTTCCATTAGATCGAGGCGAAGTCACGAGAACACACATACTACTCGCATGCCTCATCAGTAGTACCCACCGTTACCCCAGTATGTCTAGGTGGTGGACAAACCACACCTCTTTAAAATTTGATAAACCTCAAATGGTACGAAGAGACTGATTGTCGATATGTAGATTCTACTGAGTCCACACTCACTGTCCAAGGCGTACGACCTGTCGTCGGCAATTAAGGATAGTGAGGCACAGGTTTTCACGGATTCACGGATTCACGGATTGATACACAGGATCGGGGTTTTGGCCAAGTTTCCCGGGTCCGTTTCGCTCTTGTCGTTTAGCGGTTGTCATTCACCTGAAAGGCACAAGCGAAAAAAGGGTGTAGCACTGCTCTTTAAGTTCTCAGCGCGGGGCAGTAGTTTTGCCAGCACGGGGACTCGCATAGGAAAGTGTCTAAAAGTACTTTGAACTGGGTCTAGAAGGGTCGTAGACAACTGTCGGAGGAAGGTCATTCCACGCGGCTGCTGCACGAAATGAGAAAAAATTTTGCCTAATAAAAGTGTTCGCTCTGAAGATCTTCTTACCATGTCCCTGCTGTGTGTTTGCTGGCTCAACGGTGGAAAACCTGTCGAAAAAACTTGTTCAAACAGGGCATAAGTAAGAATTAGGTCCCCTCGGAGGCCGCGATACTCGAGGGGAAAGAGGTCAAGTGCGTGAGACGCATTTCGTAGCCCACGGATTTAAGGCCGGCAACCATTTTCGTAGCAGCTCGCTGCACAGTGAGGGTTACGTCCTTCGTGATGGTCATACACCTAGAAGTGGGTTTTATGGGCTTTTTAGACCCGATAATGTGTTCTTCTGACCGTTGCTGCCCAAGCAACCGCTGATCTTATCATATTAGCTGCTGTAACAATCAACTTTACTTACTGTGAGTGACCCTAGGGTGAGTGAGCAAGTGACCCAGTAATTTAGTTTTCTAGTGACCAACCGCTCTGAAAAGGGCCCAGGTTCATCTGAAAGGTAGTTTGCGAAAAACATGTGCCATAACCAACGGAACGCAATAGAGCACAACGTGTTCAGGAGAACACTTTTAGCTAGGGGAAGGGGCAAACTAAAATCCGTCAACCTGTAGTCTTGTACGAGTACGAATGTTTTAGCTCGCCACGAACTATAACGGGACAGTGATGACTTCGTTTGTATCATATGGAAAAATACCATTTTTGGCCCTTTTTTATGGCCAACCTAATATTTTTCTGCAGCCTTACTTTGGTATTCAAGCTTGTGCTCTGCCCTGCTCTAAGCTGTACTTCTTGGAACGTCGTTTCAATAGGTTTAGCCATACAAGAAAGGCTAACGGATAGCAGTCAGACTGATTGCAGAAGATAAGTTTCTTTTTATCTGTGTCCTTGTGTCAAGATTAGTGGTAGGTTACAGTGTGGGTTGTGTTGACAATTGCACTATATGCATGTGAAAGAAAAAGTAGGGAGGTGGGAAAGTTATCACCTTACAGTATTACTTGTTGGTGCTTTGACCAATAACTCCGACTTGGAATGAGCTTTAGTGCTGTCACGCGTTTAAAATAAACATTCGGGTAATTTTTGCTCTGGGGACAATGACGCTGTACACACATCATCACTTACGCGCCTTGATAAGACAGGGGGCGACCCTCATTAACATTTGTGTTTAAGTTAGTAATCCACTGTACACCGGATCCCGTGATCTATGATTGGGACAGCTGGCCGTTCTAAACCACCCTTTGCATGCAGGATAAGATGCTTGTATGAGTACTGCTCAGTAACTTTTAAGAAGAAACGCCGTAAGTCCAGAATTATAAACGGTGACAAGTTAACAGTCATTGCTTTGAAAAAACGCAGAAATGATTTTATTTGTGTTCTTATCAGCGAACAGCGCTCTGAAGGTCATTGCAAAAGTACAAGAGGATAGTGTAACAACAAAAACGCGTCTTACCTGACGTAACTAATGTAGGGGGACAACTTGCACTTGTTTTGTGTCGTAATTGCTGTAATTTAAACACTATATTGTAGCAGTGCCTTAAGGCGCAAAGCACGACCAATAAAATGCAGCCCCTGACAGATGTCTGTTGCATTCAAGTTTCAAAAGAATTCTTGGCGAGTATACTTCAGTTAACCGATTTGTGTAGGAATAGTCCCCAGTGTTTCTGTTACCTACCTTTGACGACTATACTGATATAAGATTTACATCGGGGGGGGGGGGGGGGTGAAATTGGTTATTGTTCCAAAACCATGCAGTCAGATATATGTAACCTGAAACTCAAATGACGTTCAAATTTCGGTACTGCGATCAACGGGCCTATCTCCTAGAGGAGCTTTTTTTATCTTCGTTCGGAATTTAAAGTCTATCTGAACCCGAGCCCTGCAGTCGGGGCGGCTAGTGCAGCCGCTGGAAAATCTTACTCCATCAACGACCTCAATACCTAAGAAACTATAGAATAATGCGGATAAATTAGGAAATCTCAAAATAAAGCAATCGTTCGTGGTACACCAGCAGCATAACATCGACAATGGGCTTAGATGATATTTGGTATAATAAGCTAAAAGATGCGAACGGCGAACTTGGAACAAAGTCCTTTAATTTCATCTAATAAGGTAGCGAAGCTAGAGAATAGCCCCATGAAAGGTACACAATTATTGTCGAGGTAAGAAAAGCGCCATCCATAAACGCCGCTAAATACAAAATAAGACAGTCGAGTCCTATGTTCTAGTTCTGAAACTTTCTGAAAAGTTATAAGTTATAACAATGAATAACCTGCAGTTTTTGTCTTCAGAGAAACTGAATACTAGCCACGGAAGCAGACTTGAAGAGGAAAAAGCAGCGGTTGACTTCTGAACAATACAGCACTTTAAAAGGTCAATGAAATCAGTTTGTTTTTTGTTTGGATATCGTCGGCTAAATAGAGGTATTCTGTATGTGTGGAATACTATGCCGCAAATTTTAAGAAGGGTTGCAGGTTGTGGGAGGCTTCGTTTAAGTCGTTTTCTTGCACTGTTTTCAAGATTTGCCAAAAGATAATGGACAAGGACAAATTCTGGACCGGATATCACCGTCTTTGAGGGCAATTCGTTACTGTGGAGTCCAAGTGCAATTATTTGTGTATTCATGTAAGGTTTACATTTTTCTTCTCGGCTTTTCAGCTCAGATTGGCTTGACTTACAGGACGAATTCTCTATTATGATCTCCAAATTTACTCAGACTACCAACAATAACTTTATAGTTCAGTGATAACGTGAAACAACATTTATTTAACGAATCTACCCTGCCCCTAGTGTTTCAGGAGATGCATTTCATACAGTCCGGATAGCTGCGGAAGTTCGGGGCAGATGGAAGAAAGCTAACGCCTTCTGAGTATGCTCTGTGTTCAAGCAGCTCATGTTAAATGACGCGCAAAATCTTAAAGGCAAATTATTCAAAAAATGCATCCATATCGCAAGGTAATAGAAGTTGTGTACCTCTATACCTATCAAATGTTTACGATGAAAAATATGCCACTGCTGATTTAAGAGGCTACGGTTAGTTCAAGGTGATACCTTTAGTGAATGGACAAGTGAGTGAACCTGCCAAAAGGAAAGGTTAAATACCGCCTAAAAGACGAAACGTCCGTTTGGAGGAAAGTAAAACAATTAAATACTTTCGTACTCCCCAAAATACCAGCTCTATGGGTCGAAATGACATTATCAACCTTTGCATAACACGCTAGATTTCACAACAGTAGGGTGATTGCAACTAAAACGTCAGCTGTGGAATAAAAACTACAAAAAACAGTCAAAACTGCATTACCCAAAAAACCACGAATACCAAATGAAGATCCTATTTGCTGTACCCAATTTTCACTCGAAGTTTGTGGTGATCAACCCAAGGGTGGCCTACACGTTGGTCCCAAGACGGTTACAAGGCTGACACTGTAAGTGAAAATGTTTCGCAAACTTATGGCGTACGCCGAATAACAGATTAGAAATATTTACTTGGTTTTTTGTTATACATCCAGAATCAGTTTTTAACATTTCGTAGACGTTTCTGTCAGGATAGAGCTAGATTTCCTTCAAAAAGTGTATAGTGGCAAACTGTAACCTAGACGACTTTAAAGTGGACGTATCTTAAGTACAGCCTGCTGTATCTCTATAACCATTTAAAACAAATTCGACTGGAATTCCTACCCACGCCCCGGCTGTGGCAGACGTTTTCAAGGCGTGCGCGAAATGTAATCTGAAAAAACACCATGCATTATGCAATACAAGAGGAGAGAACAAAATCGGAAAAAGTCGATTGGGAAGTCACCGTTCCAAAAAGGTTCGGTGAACAATCGGTGGGCTTATAACTGCGCAAATTTTTGCTTTTGGCGCAAAAGCTTCATCAAGCCAAGTGAGTAAGTTATAAAGTTGGCCGAGTTTTTTTAGGCAGACGGAGAACTAATCAGTAAGACTTCTTCATATTAGCGCACTAGATCATATAAGCGTAATCATTCGACAAACTGTACAAGTAGAAATTTCACTAATCGAAGAGACAACTACACAGATGATCTTTGTTCAACTGAAGGGGCAAACAAACCAGTAGAATCGGAGCTACTGGCCACAGTGAATAATATAATCCAGGAGGACGCTCGATAAGTACGCAAACCCATTTTCGCTTGCTGTTTACCTGCTTTTAGCGCCATCGTATCAACTACATCTCGAATGAACGTGAAAAGTATGGTATATTGTTTGATGCCAGTAGATGATGCGAAACCGTTTGTTCAATGTGCGGTCTCATTTCCTTGTAAATGGACGGGAATGGAGGATTGAGCTCACATTATCTGTAGATGTAATATTACGCCAGCGGAAGGGCTACCTCTAGGGGGAACACAATGTGACGTCACTATACCGGCGAAAATGAGGCCTTACTCGACACCCAGCACACTATGTGCTGTCTGCAACCAAAAAGTGCACTAAACTTACTAGCTATGACGAATTCCTTGTCCTTGGGCGCCTGCTGCAACAATAGGATAATTTGTCATACATAGGCAACAAAAGTCTGGCCTTCGATTTTATGGTGGGTAGAATCAACGTGATTATTCTTTGCTTATCTCTTCAAAGTATTCTCAAGTGCAGGAAAGGAGAAAAAGGTAGAGAGCAATCATACCGAGCTATAAAAGCCAATTAATTGTCGAGTTCCACTCTCAAAGTAGGCTTTGGTTACATTCAAACAAATGTTTTACAAATCTGTGACTGACTGAAGACATATGCTGCGATATTTTAATATTCCTTTACTTTCCTCAGTTTCGGACATAAAACTTGCACGTTATATAAACAAAGAGTAGAACGAATGTAGAAATCCATGGGAACTATAATTCTACATATAAGCAGTGTCTCAGAAATAGAGAGGGACGGCGCCCCTATAAGACCAATCACGTACATGAGCAATTCAGCCTACCGCGAAGTTACTCGTTGGTTGGTTACTCACCTGAATCCGATAGGCCAAATTTGCCTCCACATTGTCTAAAAGATTTATTTGAACTAGCAGACAATCCGAATAACATCGTGGCGAATTGTAAGAGCTTATTTTCCATTGACGTTGGTTCGTTAGTCGCCAATATGCTTATCCACGAGGCACTTAACTTTTTATGTGATTTTGTCCCTGATACAATGCGAATCTAGAGCTCTTCCTTTGACTGCATTATTGACCTAATTTTACTATGTACAAACAATACTAGGTGAGAATTCGAGAAGCATACAAACAATTCCTTTAGGCCCAACATTAGTGGCCATCTTTTCTGCAGATAACTGAACAAAAGACTCAATGAAATTTCAAACTCTTGTTCGTAGAAGCGATTTGGTGACGTATTCTTCATCATTGACGTACAGCATTTTCAGTCTCTTCTGGATATCCTTAATTCTACCCACCTTAACCTCCATGTTACATCTGAGTGTGAATCAGATGCCAGCCCGCCTGTCTTAGATTCACTTATTTGCTAACGTACCGATGGTCCCTGCAGCGTTCCGTCTACCGCAAGAACACGTGGACATGTCAATATCTACGGTCCACCAGTCAATCCCCAACAGCTCGAGATGGCTCAGTGGTTAAGGTGCGAACTTACTGACCAGAAGGTCCTTGGTTCAAACCCGACCTCTTCATCTCGACTGCTCCTGTCAAGGCTTTGGCAACCTGGTAGTATCTCGGCCCTCGCGCTTCATCCGGGTGCCATGACAGCTAGGCACCCGAAGGGTGCTACAACTGAACCATTATTTATTATTTAGCTCATAAACGCAGGCTAGTAAAGGCCTTATTCTAAAGACCCAGAAGACTGTGCGCGCTGCACCAAATAGTGCAGGAGGAGGAATTCCTGAAGAGAACCCTGCTGCGGAACAGTTATCCAGAGCGTTCCATTGAAATTCACAGTAGGGCCGGAACGCAAATAGTTCCGATGCATTCAGCCGGTTGATTCATTCTCCAGTTAGAAGGCAACCATGTTAACAGCGATCTAGCACGTAAGCTCATTTACACTTTACAACGTATTTATACTACAGCTGAGGTACACCTAATGCTGATCACCAGAGGATTTGCTCTGCACGGGTATAGGCCCGGGCTGTCTAATCTGTCTTCCTCTCATGTAGTCTACGAGTTGCCTACAGCTGCGGGAACGCTCACATCGACAGGACAGACAGATACATAGGGGAAAGAGCAGCAGAACACGTTTCAGAAGGGCTTGGTAAATAATCGGTAGTTTTTTATTTGGGCACGTTTCGATTTTGACACAAAACCTTCATCAGGCCAAGTGAGCAGGCCACCAAGTTGGCCAGGTTTTAAGGCAGACGGGGAACCAATCAGTAAGACGTCTTCATATTAGCGCACTAGAGTGTCAATTAACGGCTCTTGTCGGTTAATGTGGTTGCCAAAATCTTGCGTTGATAGGTTGGGGGAGTTTCAAATTAGTTCTGATCGAGTTTGGCTCAGCATCACAACACACCCAAAAGTATGAAATCCACATGCTGTCAGAACAACCGTCGGGTCAAATGTCAAATTACAATCTTGCATTGTCAGTAGCCGACATTTGTTGGATGCTGGACATAGAAATAGCTCGGTCAACTCCTTTCGAATTCTATTGCGCAAAGCAAACCCCAGGGTCTTAGCAACAAGTGTATCACTTCTGATCATATTTACCCAGCCCAGACTACGTGCACAAAAAAAGTTGAAGTGAATCATTTGCCCCACCCTGGCATTGATCGGATGACTTGCGGGAACCAGCCAACCAGTGTCCGTTCAACACTGCTTCTACTATCTATATACCTGAATTTCATGTTTTACGTCCGCGAAGATGATTAAAAGAAATGTTGACACATCACATCATGTGTGTTTTATCAGTTCTGATAAGACAGATTGAGGGGACGCAAAATTTTCTAAACTGCGACTGTCTGAGGAAATTTTCTGGTTTCGAAAAACGGCATCAAATTCTACAATTTTATGGAAAAATTTCCTCGGTTCGAACTACGATATCGGAGGGATTTTGGGTGTGAATCTAAAGATCAAGTAGACTGTTTTGCACATCGGCAGACTTAAATCAGTCGAGCCTTTCACATCGACTCCTAAGCTACCCACATTTGTTAGCTCTAAACTGAGCCAGTCCAAAGCTCGGTCACTGCATACCTGAAACAACACACCAGATGTCAAAAAGCCTGATTGGTTGGTCAGCCTGTCTATCCCACTTATCGGACATGTGAACGTGGGCGACGGGCAGAGTGCACGACTCAAAGCCGCTATCCGGTCAGCTGTTTCGATCTGTTTCCAAAATGCTGTCCAGTCAAAACAAAGCTGGAGATATTCCGTTAACTCTCATAACCAGGTGCATCCCAAACATCGGTAGAAAAGTCGATGAATGTTTCACGAAAAACAGTTCAAGATTTACTCGCCAACAAACTTTCAATCAGCAGGCAACCATCAGGTTCCCGATGAAGAGATGTCATGTGAAAGTGAAGTAAAGTACGCCAACATCGATAGGGCGACGTTACAGTAGCTGAGAGCAGTGCGCATGAAACATGGAAATATCCCTCTTCATGAAGCGATAGTGTGCAGGAAAGCTATCGATTTTGTAAACGCAATGCAAGTAACAGTCCTTAAACCAGCCAAAGGATGTTCCCGGTGTGGGAAAGAAAGATATGGTTTGGGGAATTGCACTTTACAATATTCGAATGTGGAAACGTATTTGCGAATTCACATCTGCGGAAGCCTTACAAGGAACACAGTTTGTCATGTCCATTGTAAGCACAGACGATGCCAATAATGCCCTCAGACAATTACAGCTGCTTGCAGTAAAACACCAGTCTTCTTTGAAACTTTTAGTGGTTGCGTCAGGGAACTGGTGTCCACATTCTCTGGGTTCCCGCATTCAAGTAACGAGGAACCGTTGTGAGTAAACTTTCAAGCAAATAAGTTATTGTTTCCGACAAATACACTTATTTGCATATCAACTTGGTTTTCACGGAAGACCAAACGGAATCTCCCGTTTATGAAAATGTATTTCGATATCTCGAATATCATACCAACTGAAACATGAGGCGGCCTTTGTGCAGCACATTTAGTTGAAGAATATTATAAACTAGAGATTCACTTGAGTATCCCGTGAAAACCAAATTGATTTGCGAATGAGTGTATTTGTCGAGAAGTTATTGTTCCGTTTTTAAGATGGATAAACGGAATAGCTAATAACCTATAGCTTCTCCCCGCGCCTCGAAAACATCCAGTAATAGAGCAGAATCAGGATGAGCTTTCTGCCTGACTACAGTGGCCCGGAAAGTGAAAGTTCCGGAATAGGAACTAACTCCTGTGCACGAAAACCCATTTTGAACACAGGATGTAATAGCGAAAATGTAACCAACCACTGGCGAACACACTCCTCAGAACTAACTGAATGTCGGTTTTTGGAATGTGAATCTTGTATTCATATGTGCGGTAGGCTGAAACTGACATGGTGCACTGCTCACACGTAGGAGCTTTGCAACCATGTAGTTTAGAAGTTTCTGATGTGAACATCTTAATGAAGTCACCATAGCAATGCTCCAATTGTTAGGTCAACCTCCTTTCGATATTTACAGTTGATAACTCTGCAGCGACACGAGTGTAGAGAGATGGCAAACGAAGCGAACAAGAAGTTACATGCATTGGTCACTCGTGCATGTGGCTTACTCTGAATTGTAGACGCTGTGGTTCACGACAGTTACTGGTAAAATGAAATGATCGACAGAGAGCATCTGAGCTCAATACAATGGCTATGTAGTGGACACAATAAGCTTGTCACACAGCAAAGCAAAACAGGTTTTCACAAATGGCTGGATTTCATGAAAATATATCGATCGAGCATATTACTGTACCTTAACGCGATTCCCGTTGTACTCTAAAGTACAGATGACGAAATGTAATATCTTACCAACTGACGTCACTCAGGCGAAAAGTGCCACTTATTTTGTACTATTAGGATGAAGTTCTGTCTTATTTTGGAGTTCTTTTAAGCGGAATTCTACTGTTGAACATAAAGGCGGCTGTCACATTAGTTTTTCATTTATCACAGGAAAGCTTCATGATGCGGATACCATGACATCAAGTGATAACTTGGAGTGGGCAATGACAAAACGTATTCACGCAGAATTTGGCCGACGCATAACAGTACTGCCTAGTGATAATTCATTTGCATTTATCCATGAGGATATTAAAATCTTATCTCGCCTATGGATGAAGATGAATTCATTAAATTAACACGTGATATCGATCCGTGCTTGCCAGAGTAACGGTTCTTCATGGAGCAAGCTATAGCAATAATTAGATCTGGATTTGAGTGTCTGACTCCCTCGTAGAAATCCACTGGTTTGAGATCTCTCGCTATTTAAGCGGACCCCAGGCTGCCGATTCACAGTAAGGATGAAGCAATTGTACCACGCTTTATACTAGAAAAAAAGTAGTCCAAATTTCCGATAGAGACTTTCGAACTGTTGCACTCCGGAATCGATAAACAAGAAAATCAGTTTATTCGTGGCCTTTTCGTTGAATTTCTAAGGTTTTTCCACAGAGACAGAATTTGGTGGAACCCATTCCACTGTTATTATATATATTGGTGTACACGTAACAATGAGTCGTGCGTTCTTACGAGGACTCAGATGAATATTTCTTTCTTTAATTCATTCAGTAAATACAGTGAAGAGTTCGTGTGAACTTTTCATGCCCGAAGCTTTAAAATCACGTTCCTAATGTCATGCTAAAGCATGTTTTAACTAACTGTTCCAACCCAGTTACTACATCCCTCGTCATCGTGCCGTCTACACGCACTCTCAAATTGGGCTCACACTGAGAGACATTTGATAGCTTTGGTGAAGTGCAGAGTGTATCCAGCCACCGTGGGGCATGAAAACCATATTACTGATCCTATAACGATACGTGCTAAGCTCGAATAACCGGGTATTTCCGTTCCTGAACGGAGTCAATAAAATTTCATTGTCTGTTGCTGATTCAAGACCTTGTGCTTCCGGGCTGTCTTTCGTGAAAATTCGTCCACTACTACATGCATAACCATATATGGTAGTATATTGTAACTACAGCTTACATCCATCAACTCAACTTGCTCCAGGGATCCAGTTGTACGGTTCACATCCTCGTTAGCGCAGGTAGCTGTATTTTGGTGGAGTTTTGGTATCTAGCTGTGATATGACCTTAACTGAAAAATCGTAGTTAGGAAACGTCACGAGAAGGCGTGCAAAATAGTACTGGAATGCTATGGTGTGCCTTGAGATTCGCAGTTGAACGTACAAGCTGTTTGGCCAAACTGCTAAGGCCACGAGAGATCTTCCGTCTTTTAGTTGCATGGAGTAAATGACAAGGTAAGGGTAAAAATGCTCCTACGAACGTGCACCCACTTTTGCATGCAGACTAGTAATGAACGGCCCATGCACTCTTTTACGAATATCGTAGGTTTAACCCTGTATCTTTCTTGGTAAATCGCACAGAGGCTGAATCCAGTGGTTTGTATCGAATGTACGAAATTAGGTGACACTAGCAGTCCTCTAGTAGTGGTCGCGTGGATTCAAACCTGCCCGTCGTTGGAAAAAATGCTTGATATTTACCACGCAGATGCACATTAGCCAGGGACTGCTGAATTACTTAGTGGATAATATCAGTTTGCGGTTTCGAAAAAACATAAAGTAGCGTGGAAACACAAACATATCTGAACTACACCAAATAACCTTTCACACAGATCTACCTTGATAGTGCTGGATTTCCGGTCATTAGGCGGACACAGAATGAGGCCAAACTTTGCCTTTAACTTTGTTCTGTCCGAACATTTTGTTCAGTTTTATTACGATATTGTCATTAGTCAGAGACTCAGCTGGTCGGAATTTAAAATGGACCCTCATGAAATGTCAGGTGGCGACTGAGAAAGTTACATTTAGGCCGCATAAACTCCAAGCACGCAATGAATTAACTATTATTGGTGCGCGTATAAGATATATGGATTGGCAATATTATTCTTAGGCCATCAATCACTTAGTGTACATCCGAAGACCATGTGGAAGACAAGTTAGAATAAACAGTAAACCAATGGTAAAGCTGACGAGAAACCTTCGAGAGCCCATAAACTTTTTCGCCCTTCTTGGTGTTCATCAGGTGGGCGTAGTACCATAGTTATATACCGTTGGACTAAGTGTAACTTGAAGCGGCCCTGTGCAACATATTCAGCTGAACAATATTATAAACGAGAGATTCAGCTGGGTCACCTGTTAACACCAGTGTACTTTGACAATGTTTAAATATTGGTAACTCAGGTGGGTTAATTGGCTGTTGACCAGGTGGCAGTTGATCTGTTCACCGAGCTTAGCAATTGGCTTGCAAATCTCTCGTTACCATGCGAGGAGACATCGTTATTGGCGATTGGGTCAGAGTCCTTTGAAGTTCTTTGTTCTCGAGGTGCTGATAGGTTGGGTCAATCTCAATGTGTCTGTTTGAGTACCACAAATACATAAATTCATGTTCATTCTTTGTTCTTGCTTGGGGTAGTGAATGGAGATTGTCCCAGTTGAGTATATGTCATCCCTGATCTTCATGTGCGGAGACGAGTGAGAATTGGTCGTGTTGCTTAACGGCAAGTTGGTGTTTGTGCAGTCTGGTTGATGGATGCAAGATTAATGGACCAGAGTAAAACGCCAATCACGAAATGACCAATGAAATCAAATGCCAGACAATCCCCAAACGACCAACCGTGTTGCCGACCCTGAGTAAGCTTCATAAACTATATAAACACAAATGGAAGTGGAGGAATCGTCCACCCAACCGCAACTAACGATGTTTCCTTGCATAGTGACGAAACCCTTGCAAGCCAGTTGCCAAGCTCGGTGGACAGGTGAACTGCCACTTGGTCAACAGCCAGCCAATGTAATTTGCAAATCTGTTTTTTTTTTCAATAAGAGTAAGTGACTTCACCGCTCGAACCTGAAATCGTATTAGTTGGCAAGACGTAAATCGCATGTTATAAAAGGATTACATAAATTACCAATGGGCCGAAAGATTGTGTACAGCCAAATAGAGTGGATCTTATCATCCTAGAGCTGAATAAGCCTTTTCTGGGCCATTCTACCCAGCACTGTACCGCTTCCCTTGAGACATCAGTTATGAAAAATAGACCATTCTAGAACAGCGTAAAACTACCTGTTGTCAAATTTACCTTTAATCTGAGACAAAATTTCCCAAAGAAGACATGGATCTGAGGATTGGATGACCTCTTCACCCAGGTAAGAAATACCGCTGTTCATATTTGAAACAATTGGTAAATCTGTATAGCTCTTTTGCTCGATTTGGCGTGCGAACTAAATTAGGCTGTTGCATTAGTTCAGAACTTCAGGTTGGATATTTGTCCGGGTGTTTTTTGGTGGACGCTGAGTGTCCCCATACTGATAGTAATTCTCAGTAAGTGCAGATAACATTTGCGGGCCTGCTCAAAGTTCTCGGACATAGTGGATGTGTAAAAGTAGCAATCCGCAACAGAACGCCGAATGTAAGGAACGCGGCAGAATTCATCCAAAGCTGTATTCGTAGTCCGTTGCTACTGAACACTCAATCATGTTATCAGCTCTTCAATTTCATTGCCGTTCGATTTTTTTGTGGCCAGTGAAAAACAAAGCATTGTACTCACGATACGAATGACCTGGAAGTTAGAGTATCCGTGCGACTAGGATGCTTAACATTAGGAGAATAGAGAAGATGGCTAAAACCGGTGTTTTCCTTCTTATGTTGTGCACTTTGTGTGGTTTTTCGTTTCCAGAAGGACATTCCTCAGCCAGCCTATTTATGTTGGATGACCAGCGATGAAAAATGAAGGGCTTATATCATTAAACCGAGAATAACGTGAGGTGGACTCGGTGTCTTAAATCACCTACAAACAAATGACGGCCGATTTTGAAATTTTGGGGTCGTGGAAATTGCCCTGTTTTGGCAGCAGATGTTGATTATTCATGGTTCAGGCAGTTACTGGATATAAAGCATAGTGAATTAGATTGCATGTGTAAATATCCAAAAATTTGGCAGTCAAAGTTTATGTATACAAAATAACGTGCTGTGTTCAATCCCAACTCACCACTCGTATACTGATGTATGTTGAAAGCTCCGGGAAGCTTTAACTCGTTCTTTTCTCGCTAATCCAGCTATCATGTGGCTACACTTCTCAATATAATGACATCATAGCTGCTAGAAAAAGCGATTCAGTTGTGCGGCGAACTGCTTTTGCCACAAAAGAGCGTATGTTTCCAGAAAAAGGCGAATTCCTACCATCCCAAAGGGTGATCGCGTTTGGGGCTGTTACCGATTATGTTTATACGGTTGTCGTGACGAAGATCAGTAACACTGTTGTTAGGTGTCATGTGGCTCCAAAAAACTGGATCAGACTAGGCCTCTCAATGGAATTCACTGGGTGAAAGTAAAGGGGTCGACAGGTGAACTTTTTGTCCCTAGCTTCAGATTGTTTACCATAGCATCACATGGCTACCGACGAGTTCGCACAGCTGGAGAGATTAAATTAGGCATAAAGCTTGGCCGAACCATCTGTTAGCTTGATCATTCTGACCAACAGCTCGTAACCCATACTTACCTAACTTCATTAAAGACTTACTGTCATACATACAGGCAATCCTCACCAACCAAAAATATGTATCTATTTGCTCGCGCAAAGAAACTGTAATTCGTGATCGGCACACGTATGATGGTTCATTTAATTCAAAACTTCTGTGCGGATCAACAATGCACTCTACAAGGACAAGTTTCAGTTGTCTGATTGGCTGCCTCGCTCTCTGGTATTTGAATCTGATGCGAATGAAGTACAGTGCAAACCCTGGCGAATAGAATTTTGTGTTCAGATCAATTAGTTTCTAAAGTACACTTAGAATGCACTTGGAATTGATTGTAGAAATCCTTGAAAAAGGCTGGCCACGGCAACAAAACGTCAGACTACATCTTATTTCGATTTGAAAAAATTCCACACTTCGAGTCAAATCAAAAACATTTTGTCAGTGTCGGAAAATTGCATGTTTTATCAATAATCCAAGCAACAACTTTCAAATATAGGTGAGTGAGCGATCTCGTCTACTGCGACTCACTCACTGACTAACGTACGAAGCGTACAATATGAAGGGACTAAACATCGACAGTTGGCTGGACATAATTTGGTGGATAGGTAGAAGCAGATAACCAGCCTGAAGCCTGCGTTCGATCAAGAATATTACACCCGTCAGGGTCCCGTTTCCCGTGCGGAAAATTCCCAGACAAACAAAGGGCTTTGGAAAACGGTTTGTGAGCCAGAAAATTCTGTCGCATCTGACAGACTCAGCTGGCCTGAGATATAACATACTGAACATAAAGCATGGTGACTGCCATCTGACGGTTGGATTTGGCTGCACGGACCAGGATATCAGCTGTGAAGAGAAGACAGGTGGTGTACAGGAACCAGTGCGACCTCAAACATTGTCCCCCGAATGTTGCTCATCTTACGTTAGAAAATTAAACTTTTCACATTTAAGGGGACACTATAGGTCAGCAATCAGTTGTTTGTAAGTTATACTGCGATCATTCTGAAACAGATTTGAGAAGCACTTCCATAATCAGTTGTAGCCTTAGAAACATAGTAGGAGGCTGTCTAGGCAATTGTGTCTTTTTCGTATGCTTAAATTAACAGAAAAGTCTCAAAAGCGAGTTCAAAAGTAAGCATCTACTCGAATAGCTGTTTAGCTCTGCAGTTGATGAGTCTAGCTTCCGGGCTCCTTGATGAGCTTCAAATACGGCGAGACCGATCAAGGAATTTCGGCGGATTTTTAGCTATCTTCCCATGCCACTTAGATCAAACAAACGTCTTTACGGAGCAGAATCGGCTTTCCACTTGTTGCTTATCCGAGTGTTTGCACAATTATGCGCTCATTCTCTGCAAACTGTAAAAACCCGCAGGTCCATACCCCCCAACAACTTCTGCAGATTCTCGGTGATGGCACAGGTCCAACCCCAATGAAGCAAAATGCTGAAGGCTTAGAAGCCTCTGCAGAGGCCGAATGATTTGGAGGATGGACTGTCATAAATTCGTTTCCCAGGGTTGAAATTTTAATGATTTTTAGTGAGTAAGACGGCAAACAGCTATCAGATTTGGTAGTTGTGTTGACTATATAACCTATCAACACTCGCCATCCTTTTTATCCATCCAAGCTGTTCAGGTCCCGGACCATAAAGACCCAGTCCGTTTTTTTTAAAAAAATGAAAGATTGGGTCTCTTTTTCTATTCCATCAGAACAGCCAGAAGACTTAAGCTGCAAGATGTCACTGTTTCAGATTGCTTCCACCACTCGCAGACTTAAAACATTCAACACCTATAGGTACTCGACATTGTAACAATGAATTAGGTACATCGGAATACAGAATGCCGTGACGAAGGGAGTGGTTCGGATTCAGTTTCAGAGTCGTCGGACAGCTTGAATCTATAATTTTTGTGCGCAAAATTTGGGTCGCTGTGCTCGTATCAACGTCATTTCACAGAACACTAACAGTTGCATATTTAGATTGCGTATACGAGCAGGGTTATCCACGTGACCTGTCTCAAAGATATGCTCGGCAAGCGATGACCTCCAGTTCAATCTGGCTGTTGGTGGTGTTGACTCATCGGGGAGCATCGTCCATAGCAAATGATGTGAAATAGTTTCTAAGAGAGGCCGATCATTTCTGTTAGCATAAGTGTCACCGAAAATACAAGCGAACGTATACATGACTCGCAAGGCAGGACGTTCACTCAAAGCTCAGAAACCCATTTTGAAACAATCTTTCTCGTAGTCGAGACCAGGCGCAACCGAAATGCACTATAGGTGCGATTCAAAGCGGACTAGAGTTTCTGCTTGATGTCGTCTGAGATACAATCGCCTGTAACTTTTAGGCACATCACCATCTGCCTTTTCCTAGCTGTGACGGTTCGACCAGATAGAGGGTTTGGTTTGCTGTGTACAATAAGTACGCTACTTTAAGCTAGTGAGTAGTGTACATGACCTGCCGTAAGAAGCATTTAAGGCTGCTGGTTAAAGTCAGGCTACAGAATGCTTCCATGCTACTTGACGAGTACACGGCACAGCACACTAGCCTATGCATCAATTTGAAATCGTTCGAATCTTCCGGTTGAGTTTCTCAAGTTACCCATTGTTGAGATGGTGATCAGGTGTGATAAGTATAATTTTCGGCAAATAGTTGCAACCATATCATTATTCTGCATACAAGGTGAAGTAAGGGAAACTAAACGCTCTAGTTCCAATAACCTGTGAACCGAAATACCGAATGTGAAAATGGATCTACGAACTTTTTACGTTAACACATGCCGATATTCTTCATCTGGGTCCCGACTGAAATCAAAAAGCGTCCATTTTCCTTAGAGGAGCGTTCATTCTGTAACATGAAGCGTAATTTACTGCGGGCGTTACAGGACCTCGTAACTCCACAATGAACCACGTCCTAATGATTTCACCGAAACATCATCTAAGATGTAATGGAACAACCTACCTTGATCACGGTCATCATATTTATGTGAAACGGGCATAAAAATCGGGATGAGCGTCTAACACGAACCAGTAGAAATTAGCAAGCACCTACGAAAGGCGTGTTGGAAAAGCATCAGTATTTGTTAGTCGCTGCTTCTGACAGGATTTCTGTGACAAACCGACAACTTTCCCATAATCATTATTGACAGAATGAAGGCCGGAAATTCAAATTGTGGGAAACAATAAAGTGCATTGAAAAACAGTTTGTGAGAAGTGAGGGCATCAAACAAATACAGACGCGGAAAAGTTGTATTTTGCGCACTGTATGCACGAAGGGATAAAGAACATCAATGGGACGAACTATCATAATCTGCCTCAGCGAGAATCTGGAATACTGTTTTCATTACAAGTAATGTTTCGAACACCATATCAAAAGGATTAGGTTACAAGATCACACCGAGTCTTATCAGCGTGGCCGGATAATTTCGAATTTATCACTGGCAGGACGAAGCGTCTTTTGACTCCAAGGAGTACGCATCATCAAGAGTCTCTGTCTTGAATCCAGCGAATTTTACCATGAGAAAGTCAATGGGGCCCTCGAACATAACGAAGTGCCTCTAATTACGAGTTTAGTGCCTCATTTTTTGGTCAGAACTGGGAAGGACAGTGGCGAGCGAGGATTGGTTTCTACCCACACTGATCTTGCCATCCTTTTGATGCAAATGGATTGAAATGAAGGTGAAGTAACGTTGTTTTAAGTAAAATCGAAGCATGGTGAAGACACCCAATAAGAGATTCCACATTGAGGAACATATTGAATTCTCTGAGGGCTACTCCGGCAGGGATTAACTTTGGAGAAGTCCCCGTACATTCATACACACCCATGAGTCTATTAACGAATAAGAACGCACTGCACAATTTCTGTAATACACCGTGGTGACAGACATGTTAAGAGTAACGGAATCGAACACGCTTCTGGAAACTAAGAGATGCAAATATTGTGAACCATCCGTACATTTTTGTGAGGTAACTCAAGCAATAACCCTATGGTGAAAAGTAGGCTTCACGTCTTTGAGGCATGTCTTCATCTAGTGATCCAGGATGACCAGGTATAGTCGATGGCAAGCCTTGTTAAACCAGGATAAACACAATAACCCTGTGACTGAAAATATGCATCAGTATCAGTTTATCCGGCTAACCGGATTACTTTGTCTAGGAGGGAAGCGAAAAAGTTAAGGAAATGCCTACTAATAATTGATCACACTCTGTCCAACATGGTTTAATTCAGAGAATTATTTTCAGAGGCCCGCTGCTCAGATCAGCTGGAACCATTCTCGGACGTCCCAAGGGTTTAAAGTGATTTACTGGCTTGTTCCATACGATAAAATTCGTTTGGAAATTCGGCCGTTTTGAGGTAATAAAATATTTTTCTAACTTTTAACAAGCTTTGTAGAAGATACGATAAGTACCACACCTACTAAATTTTGATCTAAATGCGTTCATTGTGAAGCCAGCATGAGACTGTTCCAAAAAGTCGACGTATACGCGTTCCGTTCCGACGAGTGGTCGGTCGGGTTTCTTTATCAGAGCTTACGCAGTTCAATTTTATCCACTTTTGCGTTCCTATTTCTTATTATGGCGTAATCAGACCAAATTAACCATCAATGACCACCACTAAGGTTTTGGAATTCCTTCACAGGTAACTATAACCGGATGTTATTCAAATATTTTCCTGCACTGGGAATCAAAACAACACTAGTCCAGGCATCGCTAGTCACAGTGGCCTCGGAATCATCAGAGAGGACCCACTTCCCTGAAGCACAACGGCACATCATCCAGTGATTGTCGGAGTCAAAAACGGTGAGGCCGAATTACAAGAAGCAATTTCCACGCCAGGCGTTGAATACTCTCAGGAAGGTCAGATTTCTGAAAATAATCTCAGAATGCCCGAAACCTATTGAAACCCTCAAACTCCACTAGAAGTGGATTAGGGAAGCCGTCAAGCATCAGGGCCAGGTGCCATCTGGACGCTCAACCAGCCGATCATCAATGGTCAACCATGATGAGTGTTCGAGTGCCACAGAAGCAACGCCAACCAATCACCTAGAGCCGATCGAACAGCCTGGATCCAAGGTCAAAAGAACGTTTTAACTACTGCGTTGCCCTTTGTAATTTTTGCACTCGTTTGTTCTATATAAAGCTACAGTGTTCCTTGTTGTTGAGCTTCTTCCGACAGTAAGCTACTGGAGCGGGGATTGCAGTTAATTACAACAGCTACCATAAAGGCTACATTAGCATCCACCAGAATAAGCCAAAGGTCAGTTTGTGTATGATGAGGTTGGAAATAACATGTGGAAAATAACCGTCAAGGATATGAGGAAACTGGCAGAGGGCTCAAAATTTGATCCTGGAGTATAGCCAGCAGCAACACTTTTAAAACACCATCTAACACGGAACCCCGAGACCGCTTAGGATGGTACTCCCAACATACAAGGATACTTATATCAGGGAAGAGGTGATGAACAATGACATACTACTGCTGCACATATGATACATACTTCAGGCCAGAGGGAACTGTCCGTTATGGAGAGGTAGTTGTAGAGCAATAACCACAGTACGGGTCTAATATGGTAGCCTGTCGACAAACGGTCATCTTTTCCAGCTATCCTGTTGATCAAGTACAGTGGTCCACCGGAATGTTGACTTCATCCCTAAAGGGACCACTTTGTCGCAGCGTCGCGAACGCTACCGTTAGACTGATGGGCAGAATGTCGACCCTGTTGTCTCAAGAATTTTGGTCCTACTACTCCCTAACAAGCTGTTTTACGGAAAATCGAGCGGCATCTGGCAGAGAGATTAACTCGTATTGAGCTGTGGTGTGCCGGGATGTTCAAAAGCCAGGTTTGGTTCTATTAGACACCCACGAAGCGCATTCCTGATGCCGCCTAATGAGCTTAGCAGCTAGATTGTGCACACAAATGAATAGTCCTACAGCTTGCGTAGATAAAGGGATGTACAGCGTATCAACACCTCAGCGGCGTTTGCTGCATTTTTCTGGTCAATGGCAAAAAATTTCAGAGTACCATGAACTCAGGCGTCCGTTGAAAACCCAGTTGCTGCAGATTGTCCAGCTGAACGAATTAAGGTTTTAGATGAGCGTTCCACGAAGGTTAAGGTGTTCCTTGCCCTCAAAGGCAAGATGAAAATAGTCTGACTTAGCCAAAAAGAAGTCAAGGGACAGTGTTCTACCTACGTGAAGCCCCACGATCCCAACCAGGTTCAATCTGCTTCATAAGTTTGTTCCAGACAAATCTCGCTCGGCTATCCGACCTAAACTAACGACTGCCTTGGAGGTAAGTACAACCCGGACAAACTACAAATCACTTCCATTTGATTGAAAACTACAAATCAATTTCAAAAATACCAAAATATTGACGACTCCGGCCAGTTTCAACCAACTTGGAACCCAACTGTGGACTTGATCGGAATACATAACTAAGGGGTGCAAGATAATCTTCCTATTGTTAGGTTACGTCCTGTCACAGCCATGGCAGCATCCTTGTTTCATAAAGCACAGCACAAATCTCGCGGACGTAACCCACATGACGCAACACAAGACCCAAAATTACCTATGATCGTTTGTGAACTTCTGCACACCTATTACAATCTGTAGAATTCAGTCCCTTCGGCGGGAAATTACATGATCGAGCTACAGTCTCTTGACGATATGAGAGAAATTTGAAGTTGCACGGAATGTGCTCCAAATCAGGGACTGGACAGTAAAGCGGCGATGAATCTGATTATCGTTCAGATGTAGCACCGTTTCGGTGCATAGCTGCTGTGCCACCCGAAGGAAGCCAGCGGGTCTAGTTAGCGCGGTGTTGCCCGAGCCTGGACAGGAGCAGTCGAGATGCAGAGGTCGGGTTCGAACCACGGACCTTCCCGTCAGCAAGTTCGCCACTTAGGTACCGAGCTATCTCGAGCTCTGCTACGACTGGCCCGTCGTTGATTTAGGATACCTACCTGAACTAAAATCCTAACATATCACACGTCATCTGCACAACTCCAGGCAATCAACTTTCATATTAGTATCGAAAGACTTACGAACAACTGCTCCACCGAAATACTACGCAAGCGCGTTTAGACAGACCATCCTCAGCTGGACAAACGCTAGCCTAACCGGGCATAAACACCTGGAGGCGAACAAACAGGCGTCAGCCTCATACTGCTAATCTAAAGGTTCATATGATACCAACCCCGGAGCTCGTGTTTAGAACACACCCCTAACATGCTCACATTTGCGAGGCATGAAAGCAACTACCAGAAATGAACAGTAGTGTAGTTAAAGACGTCTGCGAATTCCCATTGAAAACCCAGTCTTGTCGGCTAGGAATCATGCGTCGAGCTAAATTGGCGAGACCAGACAGCTGCAGCTATCGTCATCGGTGTAGGGATTCAGCCAGTTTACCCACTTGCTCATCGTTCTGAGGAGGTTCAGTTCAAGACCACCTTGGAGAAAAGAACCTGCCAGGTTTGTCTTCATTTAGTCTGAATAGACCAAAATAAGGAATTATGTTGATTCTGACCGGCTCAATAGCACTGGATCCAATACGAATCTTGTAGAGCCAACATAGATACAAAGCCCATAGTAACGGTTAGCCGTGAGCCAACGGGCTACGTCCAAGTAAGGATGGGAAAGCCAAATATTTCAGCTGTAATTGGCATGATGAAAATTGACGCGAAACAGACACAATAATTGCGTGAAAAGAAACTGATTCACAGCAGTAGGCAAAAAATACTGGACTTTGGAGAAAAGTGCACACACCATCGGTCACGTAAGAAGATCGGGAAACACGTCCATACAGCAAAAACACTCAGCACAGAGACACTGACCCATGATGATAAGAATAAGGCGACAACATAATATACACAAACGGCGGAAGGGTTGCACTCGGTTTTGTTCTCGTGTGAAGTGATATGGTTGCAAGCAGCAAACAAAAATAACGAAAAAAATTAGGCAAAACATCAGAAGCCGGAAAAAAAGAAATGTCCTCATTTATGGAAAAACAGCAGAAACGAGGTGATTGCTCGGAGATGCGTGACTAGGGTTCGGGGGAGATGCCAGCAAGTAAACGCAACATTGAATGCTCACATCGGTGAAAAGGGCGAAGTTAGTGATTGTCTGGCAAAATAAACACGAGGTCAAAAGATAAAAAGACTAGCCGAGGGAAACAGCAATATATGAGCGGGGCGTCAACTGAATCGAATTAGACACTAGGCAATGCGCGGCAGACACGGCACAACCGGTTGTGTTGGAAGGGGAATCAGAGTGTGCAGTATCTTACGTGGATCAACCGTCCGCCATTGGACAGGCGGTATCACCTGGGGAGTTCCGGTCGCATTCAGTTCCATATTCTCAGAAAGCTGTCCCATGATCCTGTGCAAACTGCCATTCCGTCTTCGGTCACTCCGAGACACGAAACACGATTGTCATGACCAGCAAGCACTCCTGCAAGCAAGAAATTAGGTTGATAAATCGAAACAAATTTAGATTTGGAAGACTGCATTACTTGTTGGTTTATTTTCACGCATAGATGTGAAGCTACTAATAAGGTCAGTGGACAGAAGATTTTATCTACTCGGCCTCCAATTACGGCTGTCGGTGTTCACTCGAACCAGCGGCCACAGTGCTTCACGGTCAGTCAGTCAGTCAGTTTGTCATCCACAAGTCATGTACCGAGTTACTTTGGTTCAAGCTGCTACAGCTCCGTTCACTGGGGACAGTGAATGACAGGAAGACAGTGATGAAGTGGTGAATGGTAAAGAGTTCAGTACCGGTAGGGCTAGTTGCACACCAATAGCGCCTAAAGAATGATTACCAAACGTCCAAAACATTACCGAATCCACGACCAAAGCCCAACGGGCATAAATGATCAGGTTACGCGACAAATGTTACAGAAGATTCAACAATTTAAGGGTTAGGGATTTAGGATGAGTGAAGATTCGAAGGCTTTTTGTGAAATCCTTCAAAAAATCTATTCCAAAAGTACTAAAACTGTCAGACGATCGACAGATTAAGGTTTATCGACCAACACCCTGGTTTACGCAGACTATGCAAACGATAGCATATGGAGACTGAAGATCGAAGGAAATTCACATTGCTGAGAACAAAACTTGTTTCACAGGCAGGAATAAAAATACATCCAGCCATATCCAGATCACGGGGCCGGAGGTGAACTCAAATTGAAGGTGTGCCTGATACGAAGGTCAGTGTGCGCAATACGATTCATATAGTCGCCTGATCGCTACAAGGTATTAGTGGCCGTAGTCGGTTTAAAATACAGTAACGCTAATCACGAACTAGAAAATAACGATGTTTCAAAGTGCGATTGAAGCCAATCTAGGTTCGACCAACAGTAATGATAAATCAACTAGACCGGAATATATCGAAAGCATCCTGCTAAACACAGCATCCAGGCATCTAAGCGATACCTGAAACGTTGACACTCGAAACAAGACTTGCGAATTATTATCATCATCATCATTGTCAGCTGTAAGAACCGCGTACTTGCCGTACAGTGGTTGTAGCTGCCACAGTTTCGATCACCGATGAGTTGGGGAGGTGGGGTACGTAGCTGCGCATTGGAGGCGGGAGCTGATAAATTGGTGCGTAAATACAGCACTGTCAGTGGACTGTCAAGTGGGGGGATTGGGAAGGGAGCTATGCATTGAAGGCAATAGCTTGGATGCACGAGCGCCATTGAGGGCGCGACTGGGCCATGTCTGACAATGTCTCTAACCATTGATGTGGCCCATCTCGGGGTCCCCATCCAGGAAGACGACAATGACCAGCGCAGCTAAGTTTGCTGGTAATGGCTTTTATACGTCGCTACCGAGTCATTGTTTGACCGCCTCTGGCTCTTTTCCAACCTTCACGTGGTTGTGCGAACAGAACCCTTCGAGGAAGTCGGTCGACTGGCATACGCAGCACGTGGCCAAGCCAGCTCAACATATGCATTGTGAATTATGAGATTCTCTGGGAGAGTGTGCTAGGAATACTAGACGATAGTTTGTGCTCTATCTCCAGAAAACAAAGATCGTTCCGTCTGAGCAATTTTCTGTTTGTCCTCAAGAAATTAATAAGGTGTGAAGTATAAAAATGAGCTCATACAACCGCGGGGAGACTTACCAGCGCGTTCCTGCTTCAAAGTGTCCCATACATTGCAGTTGAAATCATCATAACCACCCAAAAGTAGACGGCCACTTTTGCTGAATGCCACACTTGTGATGCCACAGATGATGCTTTCATGACTATACATGCCAATCTCTTGATCTGATCGAATATCGAATAACCGGCAAGTAGCGTCATCACTTCCGGTGCCAAAAGACAATCCGTTCGGGAAGTATGAGACGGCATTGATGTCGGACTCGTGTCCAGGAAATGTTTGTTTACACTGTCCATCTCGCAAATCCCAAAGCTAAGGTGCGCGGATGAATAATGAATCCACTGTCAGAAATCAACACTATGCATCCTGAACACGCAGCAAAACCCTTCTGTGGAAATGAAATTCCTAAACCCACAAGAGACACTTCTTCAGTTTTCGAAAACCAAGTAATAAAAATTTGAAACAACTCACTTATGTCATTCTTTCAGCGCATTCTGTCACCTGGTCTGCAAGAAGCGCGAGGTCGGTTTACGACTAAATTGCCCAAGCTTAGAAAGAAGTAAATTACTAACCAGGAGTGAAATTGAATGCTGGACCGCTCGATTCTCAATTCGCACCTTGAATTCCGCGTCATCCCGTGTTCGGGTGAACAATCATTGGAAAGTGGTTTGCTGCTAATAAAACATCCAACGGATATCAGACACAGATACACCCAAGGTATCTAAACTCTGAATTGGAATATGCCATATTTGCTTAGTACGTAGATCCCCAAAACAAGCGAATTCATTCGCGCGGGGACACGTTGAAAGAGTGGAGTGAAATTCGAAAATGATCATAGCTGGTTACTGATATATATATATATAACACTCGTCTCAGCTTTATATTTACGTTGGGGGGGGGACTATTCTTTCACGGACGGAAACAGGAGCTTGCAACTGGCAAACGATTTCATGAACGTCCATGGTAGGAACACCTGGTTTGTTATTAAGAACTAAAATATGCAAAAAACACCAATAAATCTGAACCTAAGACTGAAATGAAAAGTGTATTAGATGTATCAGCTCAAAATAAAAAAATACAGTATGAGTGCTCATGTTCTTTACATAGACTAAGAAAAAGATTGAATTTGTTTAAAACTTCGATGATACGGCGCGGCAGATTTTGACCACAAGGCTTCAAACAAAGAATCTGTTAACAGTTTCAGTAGAATTTAGGCTAATTCATATGTCCATAATGTAGGTAACACACCTATTTTGAAAAAGACAAAGCCACCTGAGAAGTACCAACGATAATTAGACTAAATTCGCCATTTAGACATGTGCCAACAAGCACAGGGATTTATACATTGCATTGCAACCACCAACCACTCTGAGCGTTTGCTTTAGGATGAAAACCAATCCATATGTTCCCGCGTGAATAATGCTTTCAGACTTGAATTGATGGTACGCTGCGGGTAAAAAGTTGGGTCTTCAGTCATTTACCGATCTACCTAGAGAGGTTACTGTCTTCCCATATGCTTACGTCGTAAAAATACATGGTCGGGATTCGAATCGACTCGATTACTACGATGTTCCGAAAACTTTAACCAGGTGGCATTTTTTGGCGTTTTCTTAAGCAAAGTTACTAGCGGCAGCATACTACACGCGAAATTTATGGACAAAAACGGGCACCACTAAGCATAGCACAAATTGGAATATTCGGTCACTACGCTGTAAACAACCCGGTGAAACAGCGTCCGCTTTCTAGACATCACAAGAACACGGCCGGCATTCCACCATCCTTCATCAGAGCCATAAACACATTTTATTAAGCAATAAACCGACTAGGTTCAAGTAGATTGACAATGTTCATCAGAATGTATCACTGCGTTAAACTGCCAAAGAATAGTTTGCACTGACGAGTGATGCAAGAACTGTCAATCTCAATATTGGGGCCAGTAGAGAAAGTAAGGTCAGTGGGATGGAGTAGGGGAGAATAAACATGGGTAGGCGTAAGGTGACATTTGACCGAAAAAATTAAGTATACGCGACAAACAGCCCTGAGATATAAGTGTGGTACTACGATTTGGTAGTTAGGTCAGAATTGGCGCTTCCATGAAAGCATAGCGTTTGACAGCGCTAGGGCAATAAAATAAACGAAGAATGAACAAATGCAAGAGGACCTTATCGGAGTTTCAACTCCGACGAAAACGGAAACAGTTAGGAGAAGGCTTATCTGTCTAGACCTGATTCACGATATGCCCAAATCACCATAACCGATTTTTGAGGAAATAGACCTTCCGTTAAGAGATACGACTACAAGAAAGGAAATATTTTAAAAGGTTTCTTTGGTACTGGTGATGTCAGTCATCAGGGTTGCTTCTCCAATTGGCTGCGCGAGGCATGGCCTGAGTGTGTAAATAAACTTACGAGACAATATTGTGACAATAATTTATTCAGCAAAATAAGAGGCTTCCGGCTAACTCCGTGGGAACTGTGAATACAGGACAATTAACGGTAAATTCATAGGCATAAGTCCCCCACTCAGAAAACAGAGATTGGCAGTCGTACTACACGTGTAGATAGTGTATAGTTCGTAACACAAAGTAAGGTTAAAAAACACGAGGTCGAACACAACTAGTGACGTGTGATGCCATTTGTAACCCTATTTGTAGTCTGATGGCTGGTCAGAAACTTCGCCATGTGGGAGAATGCGGGACTTGACAAGCTGAATGGATGAGGCATGACCTCAGATTCAATCAGAAAAAGTGCGCCACATGAGTGTTACAGTGAAGTTTTGTGCACCGTGAGATAAATTTTTCACAGTTTAAAAGAGCGAAAGCAATCGGAGTAGCTGTACGAAGAGTGACACAAACATCCCATCAAGTGACGGTGACCTAGCTTCAACTCTAATTGAACGGGTTGTGAGGTGCACTAACCAAACTAACACACGCACTTTTCCCCATACACATTCGGCAACTCAAACAAACTTCAGTGTAGCTTCCCCGAAAAAAAGACCACCTGCGGGGAATGAATGGACCTTCTTTCTTTATCTTTATCTTTATCTTGCAAGTGCAGTCGGTCTACCCCGAAGAGCAGGGAAATACTGTGCAGCCGTTTCATCATTATTGAGGATCGCCGGCAGTGGATATCTCACGAATTTCCAAGGGCATTAAAACCCGCGACCCTCCCAAATCTCTTCATATTGACAACAAACTATAAATAGCCCAGAAAGCGGAACAACTCACAAGACAAATGAACTTACATCCGAGAAGTCTACACTCAAAGAGCCGGTCAACACGTGGTAACGCGATATGAACTCTGTGATGCCCCGAAATAGCAAGTTTTACTTTGATCCTAAATAGCGGTTAAAGTCTAAAACAAAAATGTGTACGATCACCACACAATTCATAACGTCAGTTAGCTATAGAAAGGGATACTGCTGCTTGCAGGTATTAAAGTACTCATTAACTTCAAAGCTTACTCTGCGAGTGGGTTCGTCGCGTATACAAGTTGATTTCATACATTGGCCAGTTTTTGTGTGAAAACTTCATTGACCGGAACGTTTTGGAAATTCCGTCGCGTTTAAGGCAAATACATACACAGAGACTTTTCAGCCCTTTAACTGGCGACGTCTTGTAGGAGTGAAAATTCCTGACCGGTGAAGTTACACTATATTGAGCCATAGTTGAATTTTTCTTCCACTCTCGCAATATTTTACTCGTAAAGACGTCTTCAGCGCTGTTGCTCCCCTTCCGTTTGAATAAACCATGTCTAAAAATGCGATTTAATGGAGTCTAAGCCGCCGACTGTATTTTGTCAACCGGTCCAACTTACCCACTCCGCCTGTCATCGACCGCAGCTGTTCATTGGCAGCCGTGGTACATTTCTGTCTAGGAATGAACGATTTCCAAACTGGTACGTTCGCGAATTCAAACAGTGATTGCGAGTGATTTAATCATCCATTCTAACGAGCTTTCGTGGATGCGGGGTTTTTGAAATGAGACCGGATACCCTAATAAATTAATACCCCGCTGCAAAAACACTGGACCCCTTCACGGTGTCGCAGTTTGTGTACTTCTATGACCCACTGAGCTATATGATAATTTTAAATAATAAATGACCAGCTGTAACACCCTTTCGGTGCCCAGTTGCTATACCACCCGAAATAAGCATGAGGGTTGAGATGCTGTCAGGTTGCCCAAGCCTAGACAGGAGCAGTCAAGATGCTGGAACCACGGACCTTCAGGTCAATAAGTTTGCGCCTTAATCACTGAGCTATACTGTGGGAATGGTGATAGGTCATTTCGCCACCCAGAGTTTTTCATACCATATTGTTCAATGGATAAAGGTCTGATGAAGTCTGCTGTTGCTCGAGGTTGGGGGTTTGTTAGGAAACTTGTACTACTTGAGTAATAAGCCCGCTACCTTGCAGTCAGGCTATTGAGCCAAAGGCCGTGGTTGAGAACAATAATTGTATTCCTGTCTATGTATGGGCACCCTGTTGGTAACTCAGTTCACATACAACCACGAACGTCATAACTAAAAATTTTGCCATGTTATATCGGCGGGCGCGTGGTTTCCTCAGCCGAGTCTTACAGCATACATCAGGCGGGGTGAATGAAAACATGCTACTTCTAACGCCTCCCTTCTTACACATTCACATATTCCCTCTTCTACCCTACTTCACCCCAATTTCAATGAACTCTCCGCATGTCCCAGCAATAGGACTGACCACTTTGTTCACCACCTACCACGCTCAGATGCACCTTCTGTGCATCCGACTTTACTTATAGCCCTAAGTACCTAGACGTTTCTAAACTCCGAAAGCCACCCTACTTACCTGCCCTTAATGTTTGTCAGCTGAAGTAAGCATACCAACACGCTGCTCTTGCTCGTACGTTGGATTTTCTCTGCATTGATGTATACTGTCTGTCAGAAGCACGGATACAGCACTCAAGTGCTGTAATTGAACCGACTACCCCCTCGCTCTCTTCCGTGTGCCGGCTGCGCTCTTCTGATAACGCGGTGGCCACAGCAGCTGGATATGCTGGCATGGGTGTTGGATTAAGCGATCGAGCGCCCCTACTTGATTTGAAAACGGTTGTCATTGACTTCTCCCATGTTCGCTTGGGAAATTCTGCGAATCTCGAGACAGTGGAGCCCATCGCTCCCTGTTTACTGTATCTGCTCAGGCCCCGATGGACTGTAGCCCTGAATCTGCCAAATGCACTTTCTATTGCGCTCTATGTGCTCCCTTACAACGGGCTAGAAGCTCAGACATCGTTGTGGTTGCTGGTGACAAAGACTCAGGTAGGCAGGCTTAGAGCTGCTGAGGCCCAATTCGGTGGTTGACTGGACACGAGACGCACGGACAACACAAAACGTCTGCTCCAGGCATACGCGATCATAGACTGCTCCTTTGCAGCAACGATTTCCTGAACAGTGGTGATCGTTCGACTAAGTGATGCACACCAACCAAACAGCCCTGAATCAAAATAGGCCACACTACCACCAGTTACCGATGGTCAGGGGCGATGACTGTCCACCGCTCCTTCTAGAACATCTGCGAGGACTCCGAACATGCACTTGCCGGCTGCTGCTTTTCAAGTCTACGCAACAGGCGTACACCACGTCTGACCACTAAGAAGCTCCTTGACCCAAAAAAAACCTATCACAACAGGCGCTTCCGAAGCCTATCGGCTGGTCCGATGGCACAAGATCGTTGGAGACAGATGTCTGAAGCGCTACTCCACACCTAAACTCATGTCTGTGGTATAACACAAACAACTTCATCCAAGCACCAAATCTCCGAAACGACCATGTCATCGCTGGGCTGTCAGGTGATAATGCAACTGTACAAATGACCCACAATCTTAGTGTTCGTTGACTTCAGGGGTGCGTTCGATTGTCGATCGGACAGTACTGTTAACTACACTTGCCTAGCAGGATACGCCCAGAATTTCGGTAAGATGATCCGACACATACTTCTACTTGCCTACGAAAAGTGGTGTCCGACAAGGATGTCCACTTTCTCCATTCTCGTTCAACTTCGTCATCGATGAAAAAAATGAGACAAACGCCGGAAGGTCTTCAAAACCCCAATGTTCAAATCCTTTCTGGGGGGGAACCTCGCCGATATGGAGTACGTAGACGACATCCTCATCTTTGGAGATGAGGCACAAGCTCTGTTGAGTAACCCTGGCCACCACCATACTATCTTCCGGTATGCACCTTGAACCTTCAAAATGCAGTCATGTTTCAGAACTTGCAGTCTTTGTTTTAACACCGAGGTAACGAGGTAATTAGAAAACGGGTATTTACTTCTCCGGTGGGTATTTCAATCACGAAAGACATCCCGCACCATCAACTGTAGTGGCTCGGCCATGTGTTACTCATGTCGAAACACCGTCTGCCGAGACGGGTGTCGTTCTCCGTAGCTCATTCAGCATAGCGCAAACCGTGAGGTGGACAACGTATGACTTGACAGAAGAGTGTGACAGAGATTACGAAGAGTTTCGGTATTGTTGGTGCAGTCCGCCTTGCAGGATGGGTCCCGTGACCTGTGCTAGGCTAGAGACATTGCAAGATTTCCCTACCATACTCTCTTACTGGAGTCGATTGAAAAATCAAGTGGAGTATGAACTCATTGGTAAGCTCCCTTCTTAGACAACATATCCGCACCCGAACTTACCTTGGCAGAAGCATCACAAGCGCCCGAAATGAAAGTACGCTGGTCTGGTGCCAAACTCAGGCTCATTACGTCTCCAGTATGGCCTGTGAATGTGATAATCTGTTGTCCAGTATCGATGTCCCAAAGGGCACTAAAAAGGCGAGAAGTGAATAGAAAAAAAACAGTTGCAACTCATTCTCCGTTGGTGAGAATTTCGCGACCAATGCAAAAACGATGCACTTCAAACTAACCGAGCACTTCAGGTGATGGGAATATACGTTAAGACAGGGTCGGTTGTGAAAGACATCGACTTTTTACTCAACTGGCTTGCAAGGCGCCGGTGGTCCAGTTGAGAGTAATCAGCCTAGTTCCGTGAAGTATATTTTCGCTCCAATGATCATCTAACAAAATCACGCCCAAAAACCAGCTGGCTCATCATCATCCTCGACAACATGACATCAGTGTTCAACACTGTTGCTTCGCTGTCGTACAACCATGATTTATTTGAAAGTCTTATTGTGAAGAACAGAATAAAGATTAACAGGGAATGGACTCAGGACTAGCTTACTACAATCATTCCGAGGTACCCACACCTCCAGACACCCATTCAGGCAATCTGGATAGAAACTGACAAGAACGCCAATGACATCGATGTCAGCCATATCTTGCAACGTCTCCAATCAGGCGCAGTGGGGATCATGCGGTCCCCATCCTGAAATGCGAGTAGCACCGACAGCACCCAAACGCTTCGTAAGCTCTTTCATAAACCTCTGCCAGGTCAAGGGTTGGCCACCTCTCTGCTTTCGCCCCTCTAAATTGGGCACGGAAAACAGTACTCCCTTCGGCAAACGATGATTCAGCATACGCAATACATGACCTAACCAACGCACCTTCTGATGCTGGACACATTCTTCAATGGAAGTCCCCGTTGCGCCAACGAAAACCCGCTTTCTAATTGCCTCGTTACAGATTCTCCGACACAAATCTACACGAGCTATGGTCCTGAGACAACGATTGTCGAACATCTAAGGACGTCTCAGTTCCGCTACTCGAACAGGCCAAGTCTCACAGCCATACAACAAAACAGCCCGCACTGTAGATTGATACACACGTCCCTTGAGATTCAGGGATGTACGGCTTTGACGCCAAAGGTGTCTCAAGTTAGCAAACGCGACCCGAGCCTTGCAGATTTGTGTATTGTCCTCATCTGTCACACCACAACCAGAACTAATACAACTTCCAAGATACGCAAAACGCTCCACAACTTCGAGTGGTTCTCCCTGGATTGTAAGTGGCGTGTTCAGTGACTGCATGTCCACTTTGGTCAGTGGATCCAAAAATACCTGCATCTTATTCTAGTCTTCCAAGACGAGAACAATGTCGTTCGCGTATTACAGATCGACAAGGTTTTCGTCAGCAGTTATTTGAACATCAGGGTTTTGAAGACCTTCCAGCGTTCGTCCCATCCATTTCCCATTATGAAAGGGACCGTCAGTAATGTTTTACGGGAACGAAGAGGCCAACATGGTGATGATAAAAAACTAACTTGTCGGGGATCAGTACATACAACGGAAATAAGTAAGCAACGATAGTGAATGGAAATAAAGAGGGTCATCCAAGAATAAGGAATGAGTTGACGAGCGAAGAAATAGAGGGGTGTTTTTATAGAACACCAAACACCGTCTGTGACTCATGCGGAATTCGTTCGCGTCTAATCTGAGCGTTACACAAACAGGAATGTGCTCTAACAGGGCAAAAGCAAGTGGAGCACTAAACTGAAATGCCGCAAAGGAAGTAGCTCAATAAAGCATCAAAAAGGACAAGTTATTCTAAATACGCCGGTGTTCAAGACAACTCAGGTTTGTCCACGCTTCTAATGTTCGCAGTGAACTGGAGATGTCACATCGCTACAGCGATTTTCCGGGGGTACCTACGTTCTACGATGTGGCTTACGGACTTTCAAAACCCTCATGATAGTGAACCGAGCGAAGATCAAGAAAACAAGCGGCTTATCCTCGATCACACCGGTCGCTATCTTTTAATGGTTGGACTGAAGTAAAGGATGAAAAGACGAAATTCTACACCAAAAGTTGGACATGTTTGGTGTTTACGGAATCTGCAAAGCTGATTCGAACTCGTCCTATCACCACTGTTGAACTCAGAATAGTGTTTTCGTGCTGGGCGACAACCAAAACCCTGCTTCCAACAATTAGGGTTGACACCGAAATACTAAGTCACCGTTTGGTCTATGAACCAAGCAATCCAACAGAAACTGGATGATGCCGTGCTCGGACCTTGCTACGGATAGCGCTTTGCGGGCGGCAACGACTCGAGATATCCCCAAAGGCGACTACTCAATTATCCTCAGGAGAAAATGACCGTAAAGCACAGAGTCAAGTTTACAATTCGGTGACAACAAAGGTATGTTTAGTCGCAGTGTTACACATCACTAATTTCAAGTTCTAAGTGAAAAAATCCAGTGCACAGTTCGCCAAACCGATTCAAAAAATTGAAAAATACTGAGTATGCGAGAAACTGTTAGCGTTATTTTCAGTTTGGTCATAGGAGGTATAGAAACCGCCAGGTCGTTTGCACACTAGTTAAAGTCGGGGTAGGGCGTGTTTGCACGAAAATGTCGGCAACACTCTGGCTCGAACAGCCCTCACGCAAACTTGTTTACATGGGTGTAACCTAGTTGGCCCCAGGTTAACACCCAAAGGTGAGTGAGGATTTGACAGTCACGCTGCGATACGACCGTATTAAGTGTTGTGGAAGAAAGAAAGGTGGGGAATATTAGTTGTATTTCGTGTGTGGTAAAAGCGCAGCGTCCTGAAATCTAACTAATTCTCAAGCAGTGTCGTAGCAAATATAGTAATAAATAAAAAATAACACCCTTTCTGTACCTAGCTACCATGCCACCCGATGGATGCACGAGGGGTGAGATAGTGCCAGGTTGCCCAAGCCTAAAACAAAAACTGCCGAGGTGTCGGGGTTGGGTTCGAACCACGAACTTTTCGGTCAATAAGTACGCGCCTTAAGAACTGAGCAGTAAGCCTGAAGAGATGTGTAAGCATGCTTCAAAGGAACAAAACACTAACCAGGTGACGTCACCGGAACTTGTGACGATTTGGGCATCGTTTAAAAAACGACAGCACGACAAATAACCTGTATGTCCCGGGAGTTCCCGGCTAACTCGGACGTTTCCCTCCCGTGACCGCAGACTGTAGATCGAGCATACGTTATCCAAGCCACCGCAAGCAACGTAGTCACCCGAAGGTGCGTAGGCACATGTCATCACCCAGCTGCTTCGAAGCGGGATAGCATGAACCTTTAGGGAGGAACACAAAATTACAAGTCAGTGTATGGGTGAAAGGTGTCTTCGGTTAACGATTTTTCGCATCACTGAACAACTAAACCGATACTTTGTATCGTAAAAAAACGAGCAACTCGCCAATAGACGATAAACAAAATGAGCCACTGGATTACACTCCAATCCAAGAGAATGTCCGATTGCAATGAATGAGTGCATCCGTTCGCGAACCTTATGTTTCAAATTATCGAACACTGAACAACTGTCATGGTCAAACATTACTATTGTTTATTATTCATACCTGAACACGTTGCTAACGCGTATAAATTTGCTAGCCACGAGAAGCGAGCTCGGAACCGGAGGCCGTTGAAAGTTGTGACAAAAGGGCTATACTTTTCTTGACACTAAGCACAAGGCTGCAGAGAACTCCGCGACTCACACTCTACTTATTCCCTGCTTGTCAGATACACTAGGGGTGGGCAAAAGTCAGTCATTTCGCCAACGCTCACCAACTATGATCATATGAAGTTAGCCTACACGAACAAGGACCATCCGTCTGAACAATGTCACAAATCAGACTGGGTGGCTGTTGCTGGTTGGTTATTCTCATGAAGCGTTGGCGAGTCCGCAGACCCGCAGAAAACAGCAAAAGACGTGAAGGTCAATTAATCGGGCTTGCTCCCTGACACGTTACTGACATTTTGCCAGAATTTCAGGGCAGCACTACCTCTGATGTATTCTCCCTTTTGCAACTAACCTGCCTCAAGATTTCCATACAGTTTTGGGTGCCCTGAGCCGCCGCATAAAAAAAATGTTCCGAACCCTTCATTTTGATCAGTAAATCATGTGCTTGGTTCAACGCAGTAGTACCCGGCGAAAGAGGTCTGTGTCACAAACTGACTGTAGTTCTGCTACGTAAGGGTAAGAAGAAAGACAAAGCTGATAGGAGCCAATCACAAGCGTGGTTTGTCCAAAATTGCAAGAAATAACTGAAGATGCACTTCGATATGATAGCATGCTGCAGTCAGCGGCGTACCCGTATAGACGAACACGTCCAGACAAACTGGGAACCTCCGATTTTCTTCTGCTTACGTCTATCAGTCCACTTTAACCCGTTTGTGAATGTCCAACCCCACTATGATACAAACGCAAATTCATATCATGTCATCTTCAGCTATAAAAACCGCATACTTCCCGTAAGTGGTTATAGCTACATTTCCGTCTGCCAATGATCTGGAGAAGCAGAAGTAGATAGCCATGCATTGGATGGGGTGGCTGATATAACTGATGCGTAAATAGAGGGATGTCAGTGGACTTTTGACTGGGGAAAGTGAGAGGGGAAGCCACTGAGCGTGCGACTGGGTCATGTCTGACAATGTCTCTAACCATTGATGTATCCCGTCTCGGGGTCCCCATACAGGGAGACGGCAATGACCAGCTCAGCTGAGTTTGCAGGTAATGGCTTTCATACTTCCTTGCAAAGTCATCGCTTGACTTTCCCTGGATCGACGCCACCGTTGGCGTGGTTGTGCGAAAAGGCCTCATCAAGAAAGTCGGTCGACTGGCATACGGAGAACGTGACCGAGCTAGCGTAACCTATGGAGTGTGATCAGTTCACCTGTCGTGGGTGGGTTGTTTCTCCCGAAAATCACTCGACGTACTTCAGCATCACTGATCCAGTGTTCACACCAGACTAGACTAATGTTCCGAATACACCAACAGTCAAAAGCTGGAAGTCTTTTAACATCACTAGGTGGCAGAAGTCAGGTTTCTGACCCATATGATAATACAAAGCACACAGCAGAAGTGTAAAAATCGATCCTTGATAGACAGACTGACGCCATGCCTATGCCACAGGTGATACAGGTTCATAAAAGCTGCTCTGGCCTTCCCAATCCGGATGGAAATATAATTTTCGGATATACCACCGGGAGTGACACAGCTACCAGGTAGAGAAATTTGTCTAAGACCTAAATCGGTTCATCCGCAAGCATGAGGTTAGGGTTCGGGACCACCTAGTCTTACAGCAGCACTTCACAACTTTTCAGGTGCGAAGCGCATGCTAACCGTGCTGCCTGGACTACAGTGACGTCAGATCCAAAAGTTATGTCGTCTGCGTAAACAATATCTGTAAGCAAATGCCCAAGGAGCCTTTTGGTCCCAAATAAATAAGAGACTGAAGGTGAGTCTTCCATGATCATATCAATGATTTTGAAAAGGAAATCTGACACAGAACAGCCTTCCCTCACACCACTTGGAGTGAACTCAGGCGAGAGCAGACATTCACGCGGCTGCGGGGGTTGGCGCACGGCGCACTACGAACTATTAAGTCATCAGTATCATCACCAGTTCTTGCAATGTCTCTAGCCTAGCGCAGAAGAAGCGGACCGCACTAACAACACTCAAACTCTTCGTAATCTCTGTCACACTCTTCTGTCAAGTCATACGTTGTCCACCTCACGGTTTGCGCTATGCTGAAGGAGCTACGGAGAACGACACTCGTCTCGGCAGACGGTGTTTCGGCATGAGTAACACATGGCCGAGCCACTACAGTTGATGGTGCGGGATGTCTTTCGTGATTGAAATACCCACCGGAGAAGTAAATACCCGTTTTCTAATTACCTCGTTACCTCGGTGTTAACACAAAGACTGCAAGTTCTGAAACATGACTGCATTTTGAAGGTTCAAGGTGCATACCGGAAGATAGTATGGTGGTGGCCAGGGTTACTCAACAGAGCTTGTGCCTCATCTCCAAAGATGAGGATGTCGTCTGCGGACGTTTGCAACATTTTTTACACCTTCCATTTCTTTGGCCTTTCGGGACCACCGAGCTTCTCACTGTGTATTGACACAGTTTCACCTGGCGTCGGATAATGCGTCGGATGCACTTGTGGTTGCGCGCAGGGGGAATCGGAGAATCGCGAGGGCGCTAGCAAAGACACGGTCCTATCAGAGATCCAATGTTTGGATGAGCTTGGCTGGGTTGTACCGCAAACAAAAGTTCCGGCTGTAAACAGCGCTCTGGATATCTTTCCCCAGGGGCCGTTTACATCAAACATCGGACCATCCGACAGGCGTTTGGGGAGCTTGTTCTGATATTTTCGTCTGTATTTTGGGTCCACAAGCTTCATAATGGCTAAGCGAGGTGTGCGCGTTTTGCGTAAACCTAAAAAGCGCAGTGAACAAGCAGCAGCGTGCAAGTGCATGGTCGGAGTCCACGCTGGTGTTCCAGAAGGAACGGCAGGCAGTGACCGACCCTCGCCACCGATTACTGACGGCGATGTGGTCTATTTGTATTCGGCGCTGGTTCGTTCTGTGGGCACCACGTCAACCGAATTCTGCTGTTCCGGAAATTGCTACTGCAAAGGAACAGTCCGTGATTGACACACACCTGAATCAAGCGATTTCCGTCGTCCGTGCGTCTCGTGTCCAATCCAAGATGATCACCCAATGTGGACTCAGCAACCTACCTGGGCATTAATTTCACCTGTTGACTGTGAGTGTCGCACGTCTTAGCTAGTTGTCTTTTTACAAAATATCCTCACGTATCTCACGAGTTCCAGGCGGATTTGTGTGCACGCTCCAAACAGTTTCCCGGGCATGTGCAATATTGGTGAAATGGATAACAATAAAACTGCACTTTGAGGTGCGTCATCCAGCGAGCCGTTCCGACACATGAACCGCTGAAGCCGGCAGAAATGACATTCCCCATTCCTCTCGCTCGTAATATCCAGCAGTATTTATTACCGTTCCTCAAACGTCTAGACAGCTGCAGACATCTCGTGGACCATACACATGGTCAGCAGCACCGCTAGTCGAAGATTGATGCCAACCTGAGATTAGCCTTGAGCTGGAATCATACAGCCGAGACAACAGACTCCAATTGAAAGCATCTCCGGAGAGGCATCTTTTCAGTGGTTGCAAACAGCCGAAGTGGTCGGCAGCATATTCTTCCCACTTCATGTAGATTACGTTTGTTGTTACGAGTTGGAAAACTCATATGTATCATGTGTCTGTAGGCGTGATACTTCCTGATTGCCCACACCGAAGGCAGCGAAATCTGATTAGAGCCGTAAACCGTGCAGTGGTTCCAGCAGCCGTAGTGTCGACCACCGAAAATAAGCAGAATAAAGGAATGGCAGTCATGAATTGGAGGCGATGACTCAATGAGTTCACTTGTGTTGAATTATGCTGGCTGTTCGATATGGGACGGAGTGAAGGAGCTACGCATTGAGTGCAATACCTTTGGTATATGACCACCATCGGCTGCATGACAGATCCAAATGACAAGGTCACTGGCCATTCGCTTGTCTCATCAAGGGATCCCCATTCGGAGGCGGCAGTTATGGATTCCACTGATTTGATTGACAGGGACTTCTACTGTTCATTACCGCCGGGTCGTCTCCATTAGACAAATCTGGGCAAAAGGGGCACTGAGAGACAAACAGCGTTCTGGCATACGAAGTAAATGACCTATGGAGCGACCAGTTGGCCTACCGAGGGAGTTACTCTTCCTGGGAACCAACTGTTGTAACTCAGTAATACTGATCCGGTGTTCCCACTACACCGGCTAAATGCTTTGAAAGCACTAACTGTCGGACAAAGCCATCGAAAATCTGCACAAGGAGAGCGCGTCTCAGGTCTACACTACCCTGACAGTCAGTCAACGCCACAAATGCTGCAGGTTGGCTAATGCTGACCTGGCTTTCCCGACTCGAGGCAGCTACCCAGATGGGCGAACCTATCTACCACATCGATCGTCCAGTCTATAAGCATGAGGCTTACGTTTAAACCTGTACACTCTTGTAGGTATGAAGCGCATGCTGAACCATGCAGCAGAATTATCTAGGTCATTGAGGGTAGGTTGTATTTCCAAACGGTCTGATCCAAGAAGGGCGACATCTAAAGCGTACTCAGTGCCTGTGAGCGGACACCCTTGAACTCCTTTGATCCCCGAGTACAGAAGACTTGAGCGTCGGTTAGGAAGTTGAAGAGAAAAGGTGGTAGAGGGAACCCCTGCAAAACATAACTGGATGTGAACTCAGGAAAGTTTGCCGTAGACACGTCCATATCCACACGGGGAAGAACACGCAACCCTTATAGGAGACAAGAACTTAGAAATGACATCCTTCACAGCCAGGTATTGTCATAGTTTCTGGCGACCAATGAAGTCAAAAGCGGCTTTCAGATTGAGAAGACAGTCATTGTTGGCCATCGGAAGGAATGGCGCAGCTTCAGCACTTGTCGCAAAGTTATAAATGGTCTAGGCAACCTCGATCAGGCCAACTCTAACTCTTTCGTGTATCCCGTTTTCACTCTATATATTTTTGAGTCAGTCTGAACACAGGCAATTCACAACCATTTGTGAAGATTGTAGGATGCAAACCATCTGGACCAGCTGCTTTGTTGCGCTGGACTTCCATTGTTGATGTCACAAAGAGACTGGAAGTAATCGTGGTGTGACCGTTTGTGCACTTTCACAACCTACTGAGCTTCACTGACGCACAGAACCTCTTACATCAGGTTGGTCAATGGGTACTGATCCTCCAGGTTGGGAGATGGAACATGTGGCGCCTTGTTCCTTAAAAATGTAGGCTGCCCTAAATGTCTTGGCACTCTGACACTATCCCAGCCCGCATACAACCATGAATTGTACAAATACAAATGACCTCAGGCCACACCGGCCTGAGGCGGTGGCGCCATCGGCCGGGTAATCTTACTGACTGCACACAGCAGGGCGGGCAAGACTAGTGCCGACGCCTCTCACGTATTTATTCATCCCCTCCTTACTCCGTTGCCAGCGAAATGTCCGTAAGCCTATCCTTAAGGACCGCCGATCGTCATTAGCTGCAATGTTTACGGTTAACTCGACAGCCACGACCGCAGACACCTCGAAATCGTTCTTCAAACGCCGAAGCTCAGATCGTCTCACACCCTGAAGCAAGCCGGACAAGACTACACTTATGTGTACGCTGGTCTCATTTTCTATTGGTGTGTTGTTTCTCTGGGACGAAGATTCAATTCCCAAATACAGCTGTTAAAGTGACTTCCCCATCGGCTTCTTCTTGCTTTCGATTGCACAGCTGACCGGAGGCCAGCTGCCCCTAATAACCGAACATCACGTCAATTGGAGGGATGTCGCGTGCGGGCGGCACCAGTAACCCTCACTTCAATCCATTTTGGCGAATCCTGCCGGTAGCCTGCAACGCTTTACCAGCAGTCCGAACCCTTCAGTTTACAGTTGCAGGCTCATGTAGATCGTTCCACTGCTGTCCGAAAAGTCCAGAAAGGGGGGCCAGAAGAAGGAACGCCATAATAGTCACACAGAGGCCAAATACTGATCCGAGGATACGGGGAATGCTCTCCACGGTGGACGCAGAGTAGAATACTACGTCAAGCACGAGACACAAATAAGATCATAAGCACGGCCAAGTCAAGGGAACCAACTTCGGCGAACAGACTGCGGTTCCGTAAGGGAAACATGTCCCATGAGACACTGGATAGCCGTGACATACTTTCGAAATGCAGGGCACCGGATCCCATATCGGCATGCTCACAGCCCCAGGGGCGGACCGACAAGCGACAGCACTTCCATGAGTCGTCACAGCTGAGTTCAAAACAGCGTTCGGTTGAACAGCCTTCTCAGGAGGGAAATGTCCGGAGGCCAGCCGCCCCTAATAACCGAAGATCACGTCAAGTGGACGGATATGTCACGTGCGGGCTACGAAACAAAGGAATGCATGCCCTGACTGATCAGCCAGTCTGGATCGAGCATCTTTAGCTCGATATTTCTCGCCCTCTCACGGAAATTCAGACACGACCTTGTTGAGCATCCTGTGATGACCTTATAAATACGGCTGTAATGAGCTTCCTTTGCCTCGATAAAAGGGCTGTTTGAAGCTACCATGCCTTTGATATATCATAATGAGCAGAGCAGGAAGCCAAAGACCGACAGAGTAGCACGACCCTTCAGCAATTTACAACAGCAGCTCTGGTGATCCAGAAGCCGCTACGCCTGCTGAAGGATTACTGTTTGTATGGTTGCCTGTTATTGTCTGCTGTGCGGTTCCTCTGGTGTTGTCTGTGAGAGTATTCCGTAAACATGTCGATAATGGATGTTTGTTCATTGTATGCGCTTACACCCTAACAGACTGTAGCTCTGACACACCGACAATTTCTGTGACTCCTTGCACGCCTTACTGCGACGGTCTAAGAGTTCGGATATTGTTTTGGTTACCGAAGCTATGTTCAGGTAGGCAGACTTAGCGCTGATAAGGATGGGTGACTGTCCGGAGCTGGAATTGAAACGCACGGAGAACTGCGAACGTCTGCTGCAGTTACGTGATCACAGGCCGATCCTGTGCAGCACCAACTTCCGAGGCAACACAACCGACTTGGCCACACAGTGCCCCCGAACCAACCTTCAACACAGATAGACCGCACCACCCTTAGGTACGGGTGGCGTGGGTCCATTACCGGTTGTCGCTCCTTCCGGAACACCCACGTGGATTCGGACCACGAGATTGTTTGTTGCTGACTTTCGTTGGGCCTTTCAGGTAAGTGTAAGATACGAACACTTCGCCTGGCCATTGAGGTGCTCTCGGACCCTGATATGAGGCGAAGCTAACAAGACCTACTGAAGTCCATATCGGACAATAGGTCTTCTGATGTTGACTTTTACTGTACCGTCCGCAACCATGCAAGATGCAAAGCGATCAGTTTGTTGAACAGCACAGCCAACTAGATCCATGCACCGGCTTTGGAGCAATACCCTAAATTTCTCGAAACTCGGATATGCATTCCTTCTGGTCGAGAGCACAATACAACCCGACGAACTATCAGACGTCAGGTGAAAAAGAGCACTCTCGCGGGTCGAGAAACTCGACGGATCAAGGAAGCTGAGATAAAAGAAGCGAGAAACCTCAAGGATGTGCGCAAACCGTTCCAGCTGATAGGCTCAACAGGCCAAAAGGGGCCTCTGGTGAGCGAAACAATCACTGATGAAGACAGTTCGCCTGTCTCTAAGGGAAAGTAAAGCCTGAATCGTCGAGTTGAAGACTTTCAAGAACAATTCAACAGGCCATCTGCAATTGTTCAACCGGATTTTCGGCTCACTCCGTAGCCATGGAGAGTGAAATTGGAACCCCAGAAGGTTTCGGAAATAAGCGAGTCTTTTGTCCATCAGTTGTCACCGAACTGCCGGACCTGACGAACTCCCACTCGCTCTGTTCAAGGGTGAAATCCTCAGTCGGTGCTTGTCCAACTTATTTGCCTCTATCCGGGAGAAAGAGACCGTCCTGACTAAGCGGGTAAGTCGGTAAGCGGTGCAAACTTTCAAAAAGGGCACTCGCAGTGAATGTGGCAATCTGAGTAATTAGCCTAAACTCTTCTGTAACTAAACTCTGCGTCACTTAGTTTACATCATCTTACGAAGGCGCGCGAAGACAGGGCCTGAGAACAGCAAGCAAGATTATTCACACTCCGTCAAGCGTAACGACATGCGTATAGGCGCCCTACAATCTTGGTTTTCCTTGACTTCAAGAGTGCGTTCGACAATGTAGACCGTCTGGTTCTCCTCAACACCCTTGCACAACAGAGTTTGCCCAGAAGTTCTTGGATATCGTGCGCTGTTTGTATCCACACACTTTAGGTGTGTGAGGAGTTTTCCATAAGCTTTCTACAATCACCGGTATTCGGAAAGTGAGTCCACTCTCTCCACATTTGTTTGGATTTTTCATCGATGAGGTAATGAGGTGAACCCTGGAAGGTCACCAAAACTCTAATGTTCAGATGTGTCCCAGCGAGAACCTTGTTGACCTGGATTACCCAGACGAGACTTATAACTTTTGAAGTGCGGAAAGCGCAAACAGTCTCCGGCACGTGCTTCTCACCCACAAAGTGCAAAGTCATGCTGTAGGTCGTACAGACTTTGGACTTATCCCCTAAGCTCTGACGTTAGCGTGACAGACGAAGCCAACGGAGTCAAGTCTCATAGGCCAGAACTGCGTTTGTTAATTTGCGCCACTTGTGACATCAAAAAGGCATATCATTAGGTCTCAAAGGAGGCGTGTATCAGACAACGGTGTGCGCAGTATAGTTGTACAGCTATGAGACTTGGCCAATTCGAGTGGAGGATCTGGGGCATCTTCAGGTCTTTGACCACTGATGCCCCAGAACCACAGCCGGGACCGGTTGGGACCAGCGAATTCGCAATGAGGTGATCAGGGGACGGGTCTTTGGTGAAGCAGGACACTTCATGCAGAGTGCATGGCTGGGCCATGTGTTATGCATGCGGAGAAGAGCGTTGTTTCCCGTGCCCAACTCGAAGTGGCGGAAACCTAGAGGTGAAGAGAATCTGACAAGACAAAAGGGGACGATGCTACGAAACGTTTGGACGCCGTTGGTGCTGTTCGCCTTCCAGGATGGGGTCCGCTCGGCTGGGGACACTGAACGATACGGCAGCTAACCGACGTCAGTGGCGCTTATGCCGTCCGGACTCAGTGGTGGAGGTGCATGCATTTCGGATATTTGTGGTAGACTAGTCCTATGTCCCCCTTCATGTCCCACTTTTCCTCCTCCCGACTATAAGGCTTTACTCAAATAAATTTGCATGGTTGTACGGCATTGAAGCACCGCGTTCTTCTATGTTGTTGCTGTGAATGATGATGACGTTGATGCAGGAATGGCCGAGAATCCATTAAGGTTCAAGACGTTAAATTGATGGGGTTCAGTTGGAACCTCAGTGTTCAACCCACTGTGACAGAACTGAGGTGTCTTCCTTTTCGGGGGTCGTTTCGCTAACACCCGACCTGCTTGAAACAGTTGATCAGCTTAGCTGCAATAGGGTGCGACCGTCGTCGATGCAAACCTTTCTTCACTCACCAGGCCTCCGCTATACACCAGCGCTCTGCCAACCTTTAGACTCTTCACTATGCGGCGCCTGAAGGGTCCGCGTCTGCCATAATAGTCATTTGTTGCTCGGATAATTTTTTAGCTGATCGTGATGAGGTCGTGTTCACTGAAGTGTGAAAGCGATTAAAGGTGGTTTCAGAAGCCGGGAATGGCTTGTTTAACCTTTTTTTCCAGTCGAACCCCATATCATCTCCCCATCATCCCTGTTTAGTTCTGGAAGCCTTCGAGCCAACACGAAAATAACAGAAATGGTCGTTCACCTGTAACGCCCTTTCGATGTCCAGATGCCATTCCATCCGAACGAAGCACGAGGGTTAGACGGAAGCAGTCGAACTACAGACCGCGCCGTAACCACCGCTGGTGAACTGAACAGCCTTGAATTAGCCAGCGCATTCGCAAGGGAAAACGAACAAAACGCGTGCCTGGAACAGTTCGTGAGCAGTTGGGTTGTCTACTCCAAAACGAATCCTGTATTGAAATCTCATACCGGAGCTTCCCGCCAGCAGTTAATTGCTACATGGTTCGGCGGATTTCACGGCTAATTTGCAGTTGAGCGTGCGAAGCAATCGTGATAAATCCAGAAAGATTATGCTTTCCTCACCCTCACAGCCGCTACCTGTCGGGGTATATGGTGACACAGCAAATAAACACCGTTAAATGCGTCATGATACATTGACCTTACTTAAGCCAGTCGGCCGAACAGCGTAGACCATGTACTGGAATCCACTTCAGTAGAGCACATTCAGCCTTAGGGCTAAGCACAACTCCTACACCAAACATACCACGAGCCATTGCGTCAGAAGCAACAGACATTCCGAAAGTGAGAAATTTGGGTTTGTTCGAGTGGTGTGAGGTGCATGACCGAAATGGGATCTAGTGTGTTTGTTTGGAAGAACCAACACACATCGATCAAAAGACGAAAAAAGGTTTCAGCAAGAGATATTTGTTGATCAATTTGATATAGCACAGAAGTTGAGAGGAGCGATATGGACAGATGTTTTGAATTTAACAGGCATTTTTGGATCACTTTGCTGGGTAGCAACTAAAATACAGGGGAATGATTGCGTCTGATAAAATAAAATGGAAAAACTTAATTAGGGGTGCGCGCAGAAAAGGGTAGATGAAGAGCCATAAAATTGGCAGACATTTCCCGATTGACCAGGATGGCTTGGTTGGGGTAGCCAACCGTGAGAATTTGACACAAAGGTATGACCCACAAGGTAGTGAGAAGATTAAAGGTTTTGATCGGTGACCCTTTACCAACCTCTGGCTCAAAACTCCGAAACACGAGGGACCCTTCCAAGAATCAATGACTTAACGGTCTAACCAACGTCATCACTTTCCTCACCATGGACAGCATGACGTGTTCAACAACGATGCTTTGCTACCGCACGAATAAACTGGGCGTCGAGGCTTCAAGATTGATTTCGAGATGCCTTAGGATGTCGGCACCGGATGACGCGCAGATGTTGCTTGCAGAACTGTTGCAGGACGAACGGAGTCATCAGTCCTAAATGCTGGGTCTACATGGAGAGAGTTATTAATGGGCTGGGCAAGAGGAAAAAAAGTATGTGAAAGGAAAGGAGGCGTCAGCAGTAGCATGTTTTTCCTTACCCACCCTGCTGTACGCAGCTAGTAAGGCGACCCACCTGAAAGCACCACGCGACGGCTGATGTGGCATGAGTTTATTTGTATGTGTGCAATTCACGGTTGTACGTGGGTTGGGATACTGCCAGGGCGCCCATACATAGACAGGACGATTGGGGTCATCGACCAAAGGCTCTGGCTCAAAAGCCTAACGCAAAGCAGTGGTGTTTGGCTGGAAATGCAAGTACATTAACATTTTTACGGCGCACGTCGCCAAACATATTCCAACCGCCAACCTGAAGGACCAGACTGTGTTCGTCAGACCTCTAACCATTGACCAACTTGGTAGAGACTCTGTGGGGTGTCGCGCGGACACCTCCCATTATAGCACAATGGCTTGCCCAGCTGCATAAACCGTCACCACACGGTAAGGTATAGCCTATTCTGACCGACCTGGTTGTAGCGGTCTGGCCCCCCTCCATGGCTCAGAGTAAGGCATAGATACCAGATATTTGAGGTCGTGACATCTCCAAAACGGCCGTTGATAAACCCAACAGCAGTCTTCCGGGTCTCGTTTTACGGATTAGCTGAAGCAGCTCCCGTGCACTTCTGAATGCACCAGCCTCTCACTTCTAGTATCGTGGCTTTACCACGCTTGTCCACGCAAGGCCTCACTTGAGGTGGTGCCTAATCGACCGTCCAGCCAAACTTATGGGCCCGATAGGGTCCAGCGTCTCGTATCAAGGAATAACGGTGACCCGCAATTCAGTGGTTGCTGCCCCCGCGCGGGAACACCACAACCAGAGATTCCGGCGTCATGCATATCTGCGGCTGCCACTTCCCACTAGCGGTCCATGCCTCCGAAGAGGCAGAGTTTCCTTGGATTATAGATCACGAAGCCGTGCAAGACAGTGGGCTCCCTCCCCAGGGAAATGAAATGAAACGCCGCGCCACACTTGACGCAACAAGGAGTGATACATACGTCTGGGAGGGCGCAGTTTGAACACTAAATGTCGTCGACCGAGATACCCCCGGAATACGCAGGCCGGTTGATACCCCCCGGCAATGGGTCCCCATCCTCCGAAACCTGCATGTGCTTTTGGCAGTTGCGTTTCACTATTGCCATGTGTAGAACTTCGCTTTCACGTGCTTGCGTTTCTTTGCCCAAACCTCCAAGCAGCCTTCTAGGATGGGAGCTGTCTAGTAATCCCCGGACTTCCTGCCCTCCGCGTCCGCATGTTATCTGCATTTAAACTACCCTTGACGTTTTGCCACATGTTTATTCATTGGTGTATATTTCATTTCTGTTCCATGTAGTCCCGCGGCCGTCGCCACTCTCATTTACTTAGTTTTGGTGCCAATCATCCACAAGATTCCGATTGGTCTCTCCTTAAGAGTGGTTATTCATTCCCGCGGGCCTGAATAGCATATCTTAGTAGGTCGGAATGAGCTCCTACGGAATTACGCCTGGTGGCTTAGTTGACTACCTGCCGCTCAGTAACTGAGCGTTCGCATTGTTTTAGTGCATAGTAGCTCCTCGCCCTACAGTTGTTCAGCTCGAGTGTTGGTGAACTCTAGCTTCTGATTGTATGGTCAACTAGATACATCCTACTTTCTCAAACCAAGTTTACCTATGATCCCACAGTGGGTCAACTGTAGTAATGCCACGTGCAATTCACCTACAATCAGACCTTTAACACCACAAAAATATCACGTGGTTCAGCGTAACGAGAACAAAACAAAAACACACCTTGTTTGTGGTATAACCATCCCATACAATCAGCTTTCCATCCTGTGATGCTGAGACGAGATTTCGTGAATCCGAACACCAGTGCATGGCGTAAATCTTGGCTAGGTGACCGCGAAGCATCTTCCGCGTTCGTAGCTGAATTCGATTTAGCATTTCTATATTGGCGGTAGCGTGCATCAACGTGGTATCAGCGCAAACCCTCCTGGCCTCCTTAATTTCAAGGTTATCGAAGCAGAAGGATACCTACCCTGATCTGATTTTTTAGCTGCTCAGTTTCTTGTCTAAGTTGGTCCAGCTCTCCCATTATGAGATACAGCGGCGTGTCTTAGTGGACAAATATCTAAGACTACGAAAACTGCGGCTGTGCAGCAGGAGGGCTCATCGCCGCGAAAGTACATTCAATGGTGGCCAACGTGGTAGGCCAGTAAAACAAAATTCAGTTCACGTACTCATGAATTCACGGATTGATGGATTGATACACAGGATTGAGGTCTTCACCCAGGGTTCCCGGGTGGGGTTTATTCTTGTCGTTCGGTGGCTTCAGTTTGCCTGAAGGGCACAAGCAAAAAGTGGTGTAGCACTGCTCTTTAAGTTCTCAGCGCGGGGCAGTAAGCTTGCCAGTGCGAGGACTTTCATAAGAAAGCGTCTAAAATTGTTTTGAACTATGTGCTATATGCAGTGTGAACAACCGTCGGAGGAGGGTTATTCCACGCACGAACTAGCCGGACTGAGAGAAATTGTTGTCCGATAAATGTCTGCGCCCAGAAAATGAAAATTTTCTTACCACGCTTCCGCCGTGTGTTAGTTGGGTCAACGGCAAAAAAACAGTTAGCCAAACCTTGTTCAAACAGAGCGTGAGTAAGTGCTGGGTCTCCTCGGAGGCGACGACACTCCAGGGGGAAATAGGTCAAGCACCGCGAGACGCGCTTCATAATCAACGGATTTAAGGCCGGCAACCATTTTCGTAGCAGCTCGTTGGACGCGCTCAATGGGGGTTACGTCTTTCTTGCGTCCTGAATAAACAACTTGGTTGACACGTTCAAGAAGCGGTCTGGCGTAGGCCCCATAGAGTATCTGGAAGTGCACGCAAGTAATACGGGGGAAGGTGCGCCGAATCATCCGTAGAATGACGAATGATTTTTGAGCCAATTTTTCGCAATGAAGCGAGGACAAGTTTGAAGAGAGCCAGATAACTAAATCGGTTTTGGTATCTGTCCTCGTCTTCTGCTCCGTTCTCACCATGCACGACAAAGGCGTTCGCTGAGTCTCCTCTAAATGGCATATCGACGCACTTTCCTTCATTCAAAGGAAGATGCCAATCCAGTGACCAATTCTTTGAGGCGTCTACATCCGTTTGGAGGAAGCTGGCGTTAGAACTCCAGGATTTCTAGTTACCCGAAAAATGCAGTCATTGCTTGAATGCTGTTCAGAGTAGATGCATATGGCAGGCAAGGGGGAGAGATACCGTCTGATTGTACCCAGTTTAATAAGGATTTTTGACAGCGAGATAGGATGTAGCCGATTTTTATACTGTTTGCCAACAGGAAGGGCTTTCCATTAGACGCGTTCTTGAACAGTTCTTCGGTATTGGGCAGGTAAAGAATGTTGCCTCGCATGCTCCATTAAATATCTCCAGTGGTGATTTTTAGTGAGGATGACTGTCTTTCACCAATTTGTTGCCTGATACCTATTGGACATGTAGGAGGGAAATTGATAGAACAGGTGTTGAATGATGTCAACGGAACCAAGTTTCTTACAAGATTACAAATCTTGGAAGAAGCCTTCCGGATGTTGTGGTAGGCTAGTACAATACAGCATTTGGTTCCATAGACTAATGTGATGGTGTCAAAGAAATGGAACTGGCAGCCGCAAGAAATGACGAATTGATGACTCTCCGGGGAGCGCGGACCAACAGTGGTTGTATCCGGAAGACCGTCGAGTAAGAACTCTGGATCTGTGTCATGGGAGCTACAAATGGTGCCACAATCTGCCCTAGGTTGGGTGGGCTGCGAAGCGTAGCGCTCAGGCTCCCTAATGGAGACAAGATAAATCTAGCAGACTAGTCACTCAGAGCAAATGTGGACGGACGAGAGAACGAATACACAGGAGGAGCAGGGGGAGCAGAAAGTTAGTGGTAGATAGATGACACCAGTTTGTTGTCGGTTCGTCTGAGATCGGTATGCTCGCCTAAACTCCTTGTAGAGCAGAAACTTAAGGGAGGTTTGCATAAAGTTCCCAGTTGGCACAGAAGCCAATCTTCGCTCCTCAACCTTTTGTGTCAGAGCGGTGGGTATCTTAGACAGGGCGTGAAATATCCTTGTCTGGATTGCCAGTCGAGAACCATGTACCCGTCGCGCAAGTCAGGCTTGAGTGTGGACAGGTTGGTCGACATTTTGAGAGTGGATGTCCGGTACTTTCGCCTAGGGATGCATCTCTAGCGCTCAGGTTTGCGGGACTGATCGAAATATTGATCATGTGGGAACTTAGGTATATAGCATCGCCAGAGGGATTCATTTTGTTGCCCGGGTCTCAACAAGGAGTCGGTCTGACTGCGTATGGAACTCATATGCAGCAGATAAATGAAGGGGGCGAGTGAGTGATGATACCACGTTAACTGCAGCGTTGTTATGAATGGTTGAGCGGAAAGTGTTTGATGTGACTGCATAAGAGGCCTTTTAGTGTGGTGGGTTCAATATGTTGTAGTTTACAGGGGTTAGTGGATTGCTACTTCCATAAATGATCGACAGGACGGGTTTCTATCTCAGAGGTCTGTCAATGGCTGCCAACTTCACTTCATTGAGACCGTCACAGCAGCCTATGATGCCGGACACTCTATTGTTACAGTCTATTTGGATATCCAGAAAGCCTTTGACCAGGTCCCTCACGCATCCCTACTGAAAAAACTTAATTCTGTTGGCATCACTGGGTCCTTATTTCAGTGGTTCACCTCCTATCTATCTGATAGGTCACAGATAACACAAATAGGTGACAAACAGTCATCCCCACTACCGATCACCAGTGGAGTCATTCAGGGGAGCGTGCTAGGTCCCATCCTCTTCCTACTATATATCAACGACGTCTTCGACGCCGTATCCCATGGCAAACCCTTCCTTTTCGCGGACGATATAAAAATCACTTACACATTTCCCCCCTCTGCTAAAGATCTTGCCCTCCGCCAGGTCCAACAAGACTTAGACTCTCTGACTCGCTGGTCAAGTGCCTATAGCCTAAACTTCTCTTCTTCCAAGTCCCATATAACTTTCTGCCGCTGCTCCGTGCCAGCTGATATGTTCACAATTAATGGGAACCCCGTCGCTCATTCCACAGAGATCAAAGACCTTGGTCTCAGATACTCTTGCACCTTTAATTTTTCTCATCAAGTCCAGTTCCAGGTTGCCCGGGCACGTAGGTTCTGCTTTCTAATATTACGCTCCTTCCATCTTCGAGACACAAAGGTCGCAATTTTCAAGCTATGCGTGCGACCAATTGTGGAATTCTGTCCTGCTTTCTCTTCCCTCTATACCCAAAGTTGTAAGCTGGCACTCGAGAACGTCCAACGATCATTCACCAAAAAGTTATTCCCACGGACTAGTCCTCTCTCCTACCGCTCCCGCTGTATAATCTTAGGCCTTGAGCCACTATGGCTCAGACGGTTAAAGCTAAATTTAACTCTACTACACCGTCTTTTGCACCAAAAAGCTTTTATAGCAGAGGCTAGGCCAAGCGTAAAATTATGTGCGCGCTATAAAATCCGTAATTCCAGCAACCTCTTAGTGTGCCCTCAAGCGCGTACAAACCTGCGCCACTACTTCTTCCTGGTCTACTACACTCGCATCTGGAACAGTCTTCCCGATCGGTTTCGAGATATCACACACCAACATACGTTTTCGCAGTCTGTAGATAACTTCCTTACGTGTGAAGCCGCAGCCACCCTACTCAATACCCAATTATCCCCTGATCTCCTTTATGAACGGGGTCCAGACCACCTCTGAGTTTGACGAAGGTATATTTAGTGGACGCAAAAAATAAATAAATAGTTAAAACAAAAAATTTAAAAAATAAGCCGCACCCTTACTATACTGTGCTACCTCTTGACTTGCTTGAAGCAACTTATAGCACGTTCCTCCCAGCTAAGTCCCTGCCCTGGACTACTCTATCCGCTCTGATTAATGAGTGGTGCCTCGTCTTGCCTAACCCTACCCAACATAAACCAAGGAAAGAACAGAGTTTGTCATACCTGAGGCCGTATTATACGCCACGCAACCCATTCAACACACGCACACAACATTGCGGTACGCCTCTGTTTGGCTCGATAGCTCACGCTCCGTCATCGTTTAGCCATGGATCACACACTCTGGACATCTCCGTTCTGTGCCTATTGTTCCAATGGTAGCTGCCGTCTCATTTGCCTCCGCGACTTGCCTCTTCCAGCGGCTGTATGTCGTTTGCTTGTTCGAAATGACTGAGCTGTTTTACTGGCCTGGCTTTCCCCCGACTAGATAAAATATCTGGTAGCTGGAGTTCATATTATTGCACAAGCCGCAATTATGACTGCATAGTGGCATGCCGCCTTGCAGATCTGGTAGCATGCACGAGGGATGAAAACCTCGTGTGGTGGTCGGTACGTCCTGCAGGGAGGGTCGCCCTGTTGCGTTGCACCATGGTGCGTTCGTATACCCATCACCCCTCCAGTAGCACGGGTGCTTCGCCCATCGCCGGTGGTTCTGAGCATGGCCTTTAATTCAGGAAACCAATAAAAGAGGACTGTTGTTTCTGTTTGTTGCCGCTGGGCTGGACTCGTCCCGGTTGTCATTTAACTGGCAAAGCCATAAGCTACAGATGAATATAAAAAAAGGAGAAGAAACTGGACATTTGTCTATAAAAAAAAGGAGAAAGATATTCGTAAAAAAAACACAGATGGGATAGCCTGAAGACTCTGTGATGCCCATGGTTTACATCGATGTACGGAGCTGCAGCTGCCTTCGTCATATTGGGGTTGTACCGCACCAAAGCCCACTTAGTCGGCCAAACAACACACACGCACGTACCTGCTTCTCCCAGTAGCGAACATATACAATGAGAAATATATGTAAACAGAGGTTCCTAACCCTCTGCTACCAGCATGCAAGACGAGTGTCCAAAGACTATTTATTCGCCATGCACCACTTGTTAAATTGAAGCTGATAGCAGTGCTTCTGGGACTGGTGACAATTTCTTACCTACGCTTACTTTCTCTCCTAGGTTATTTTGCTGCCCAATTTAAGTAACAAATGCCAGATAAGCTAGCCCATCATCTCGGAAGTTAACCCTCGTCAGTACTTATACTTCTGATTTCCCCAACCACACTACCTCTCTGCGTGCTTATGTCGGTTTGCACTGTATCTCTCGTAATTCAATATCATATGTTAGCAAACCCAACCCTTGCTTGGTTGCTAGTTGACTAAGTGCAAATCCATCCCTATCCACTCTCACATACTCACTCACTGTCACCACCCTAATAGCGGTAGATGTCAAGTCTTTCTCTCTATATATATTAATGCACATTATCCCATCTGATGTCTCCTCAGACCCACCATGCTTTGCTAACCTCATCCCATTCCCTTGTCTTCCCAAGCATAGAACTTCGACAATATCAGGTATGGACGACCTGGTTGGCTGTTATCCACTCCACCTGGCCTATAAATCTACACCCACAGGGATCCCCAACTGGACCGAAAAAATCCTAAAAGATCCCGCTGCTCAGAGAATTGCACATCCCAGCACAATGACCTTTTATGTGACGTCCGTTACGGGGCTGTCCGAAAACTGAAGTATGTCAGGCCAGTGATGGCACGGCACTGCCATACCCAGTTTGATAGCATACCCGCAACTATTCCCTTCCAATTCTCGACTGTACCCTCCCACCCACTCGTTCTATTAACTGCAAATACGAATAAGCTCCCCACCTGTCCCAGCTGCCTGCATGATCTGTTCATTCCAAACTGCTGAACCTGTGGTTCGAATTTAACCATTTCGCTCGCGTTCTGGCACGTGTGTTGGCACCATCTCACTCTTCCAAGGAACTATTATGCCCGGCTCCACAACAGCGACACCAGTGAGTCTCTACAGTTTCACTGTACACCATGATCCTGAGGTTCTTGTTGCCGTCTATGCGTTTTGCTACTCCCTCCACGTCATCATCCCCACTTACGCTTTTTGTAACCCTGGCCATGAGCTCAACAGTCCAAGGTCAGCTGGCCTCAGCGGTGGTTTTAGGTTTTAGTTCAACTTGACCGGCTGGATGACGCCAACTATACTGCTTCACCAGATCTGATGTTCTGATTCCTCATTTTCAACCATTTACACTCTTCTTGTCATACGTCAAACAGGAAGCCTCTTGTTTTGCCCTCCCTCGCTTTGTTTTTGGCCCGCCACCTTCAAATCCTACCGACCTGATCTTGCTCGATGTTCTCTCCAAAAAAAGCATAGTAACTGTGCCTCCCTGCCCGTGCCGGTTTAGTGATGACCACGTCTACATCGGATAACGCCCCCCGCCTATGACGCTGTCCCTTTTCCCAAAACCCCTGTACCCACAATCACCGCCAGTCATGCCTTTATTCGGACTGTAACCTTATGGTCATGCCTGACGGCAAACCACCCACAAGTTGGGAATCAACATTATTATTATTATTACATGCATCGACAGCAATTCAGCGCGCAGTGTTGTCCGGATAGTTAATCACAGGGGAAATCTGCGATCAGGGCACACCTTCGGAGGCCAAGAAAGCTTCGCATGGCGGCCTTGCTTGACCAAGCTTTAGGAGTAAGAGCGTGGCTGTTTAATTATGTTGCTATGCAGCGGGGTACGCGCGGCACTTATTTTTTCGGTTTGCAACTGTTGGGCAGAGGGGAGGTGGCTTGGGTAGTCAACAGACGTAGGGCGTCCTTCCATTCATGAATCGCAATAATGTCGGGCAACACGCAAGTGGTTTGACTTGCAGAATCGTTAATTTGGGCATAGCTTGTCCAACATGTTACATGCTCTCAAGATAGCGGTTTTTTCACGCTCGAGAGGGGTACGGTCAGGAAGTCTGTATGTCACTGTCTGGTGATGACGTTCCATGCGCTGCTAAATTCCAGAGGCAAGCGTGTTATTAAAAACTCTCACTTTTTCAAGAGTGTATGGGTCATGAGCCGCACCGGGATTCGGAAACTATGCGATGGGGGGTATACCTTGGGGAGAAGCCAGCTAACCCTTTAACATATGCATGCGAGCTCTGGGATTTGCAATTTCTGTTTAGATCTGGGGAGTATCCGGAAGAGAGGAAGGGGTTTTGCCGGGTGAGGAAGAGGGGATGTTTGTGGGTTCCACCGAAAACAGATGATTACTCGGAATGCCCTGTAAATCGGCCTCGAGTAGGCATGGGTTAGAGGCTGGGTCTGTTGGCTTCGTGGCACATCTTTGGAGGTGGAGCTCGACGACGGGGTATCAGGACCTGTCAGTATTAAGTATAATGATAATATTAGGTTTACTTCCAAACCTTCAGGGAGCATTCCAGTTCAGGCATCACCGGGCCGTTACAATCTGAACGTGGCGGCAAAGACACAACAGGGTGAGGTAAACATCAGGAAGACGTGCTTATCACGTAGTAAGTAATCTCCAATTGTAAAAGAAAAAAATCTGGAACAATGGGGCATGTTGTACGACGAGGTAACTGATGAATCCGGTGCGTTCAAAATCGGTTACTTTTTTCCCCGTTCAAACTTGGAAAGAATTCTTTCACTGTTTGGTCTATTTACACAGTTGCCACGTGTCACTTTGTTGAACTTATCACTCCAGCATAGCCGGTGCGTGGGAATCACTGTTCGACTTTACTACATTTCTGTGGTGCACCCAAATGATCTCAGTCATTAGCCAGAGTATTGCAGGTTGCTCTACGTAGACGAACATGTGGATGAAATGAACGCCCATCCCAAATAAGGCGTGGAGTTCACTGTCACGTATGCCATGCCTGGCGGCAATGTAACTGTACGGGTTTGAGAGATGACCAATAAGCCAACTATCCAACTCTCCTCATCCCTTTGTCTACGCAAGCTACCTCAACCACAGAAGTACTATGTACTCCATAACTAGCTGAGCAGCTTTCAATAATGAAACCAAGTATCCACTTCTAAGTCGGAAAGACCGGTGCAAATGTTCCATTTCAGTAGATACAATCGAAAAAAAGACTGGTATTTACATCGAACGCTCTGAAAAATGCAAACACAAAGAACAAAACAGCGTAGACGAACGCCAATAACGAACTCTTCTCCCTGACCGAACATCCGGTGCTGTCTATCCCGGGTCCTTCGGCTGCGAAAATGATCCACCCCAAACTTACGGCAAACCTGATGATAGTTATGGACTCTTGTGCTCTTGAGTGCACGCCGATGCAACTGACCACGACTCCAGATTGCAGTTTCTACTCAACCGTCGTGGCTACCAACGACAGTGATGCTCGGGGTGGCGTAAGCCCCGCAAGGACGCCGCGTCCAACATATGTTGAATTATTACCGCTTATTTCCTCAGCCCACGATAAAGATGCCGCGGTGAACTCCACACCAAAGTCACAAGATGTAAGCTGGATGGCGTTAGCTCTACAGGGACAAGCAGCGTAATCCGCCCGCAGATCAGTCACAAGCGTTGACCTCGATGTCGGGGTGGCTACGAGGGCCCCATACCCACCGCGAAAACGAATGTGCCAGCGTCCAGGTCCACCCCGTCAAAGTTATCCTGTACGATTGTGTACTCAGTCGTCACTCACTGACCACAACGGTGAAAGTCGCAAACACGATAACAACATACTGAAAAATCCTACGTAAACCGAGTTGGCCGAGCTGACCACAGGTGACATGAGAGTCCACACAAACACAAAAGGAAAGCGACCGCGGTCAAATAAACCACGTGATCTTTGACCACTCGAAAAGCTGCTTGCTGGGTTCAAGGTGCAGTCCTCCGCAAAGGCAAGACTCTTGAGAGGGTCACAAACGGACTACCCCTTGGTGGAACCATCCAAAGCGCATGAGACCCGAATGGGCCTCATAGCGACACCTTGCCGACCAAACCGCACCAGAAAGCCAAGAAAACAAACGGACGCATGTTCACCCAAAATTGGTGAAAAACAACAAATCTAGGCATTCCACGAGCTACAACCATCAACCATCAAAATGTTCGGCCACGAGGGGCAAAACTACGTCCCTTAAAGGCAAACGTTTTGCGCAAAACGGACTCCCAGGGGGCAAACAGCCCCTTCGATAGAACAGCAGTTTTCGGAGGCACAAAAACAGGAAATAGACAAGTGCGCCGCAGAGGCTCCCTCGAATCTTTTGACTCAAGCCCAGCGTATAGCTAGTTAATCAGCTAACCTCTCTGGTAGCACACCTCTCGGCTGCCCATCTTCGGAAGCGGAGAGATAGCGTTAAAGTGCTTGCCCAAAATCTGCCTCAGTCTTTTCAACAAACTTCGCCTTATTCGAGAGTTATCCTGATTGGACCAACCATCCATAATTGCGCTTACAGGAACACGGTTCGCTCCAGATGCATCTGATGCGGACATCTCGATGCACGACTGCTCCTTTTTCCGAGCTGGCTCAAAACGCGGGAGGGCATATAGCAGGTACTCTATAATTACACGCGGCCCTGTCCATCCCGATTGTTCTCTCCGACACTGCCGCTGTAGTTTTTCTGTCGCACCGTGGCTTAAAACTCAGCCGCATGGGACCAATTCTCCTCTTCTCGGCGTGGTCTATTGTTGCTCCTTGAGGCCTCTGGAAGATGACCAATTCCTCATACAAACCCTTGAGCAACTCTCCCCTAGATATCACTTCACGCATCTCTTGCTGGTGGGTGATTTTAACGCTCTCGAGGCTTAGTTAATGCAACTCAAGAGCATCGGGTCTGGTGGACATTACGCAACGGTGCTGATCAACATCGTTAAACAGGGCGCTTCGACTGAAAATGTCGCCGCTCACACCAGACACCACACAGACCAAAGAAATCCCCGATGATCTGATTATTACCAAATTAGGACGCTTCGTTGATCAAGTGTTAATTAAGGCTCCACCGGGACATATGGATAGCTGTGTGCTGATCTTTGCGTTCACCCACTTCTGGGCTAGGAACCCAGAACCTCAAACGTGAATTCGAAATTTCTGTCGAACAGAATTCTCGGAGATGAGCATCTTCCATGACCAACCCCAAATGGGACCAGTCTCAGTGGAGGAGACACACAAGACTATCGCCCGGAAAATTCACAAGGCTGACGTCGCGTTCGTCCCAAAGAATGCCAGAGTGCAGTCGGATGGACCAACAGCTGCATAAAACTATTCGGCACCTTCAGAAAACGAGGTGCCAAATGTTTTTCGAAAAGATAAATAAAGAAGGCGCAGAAGATGAGTTGGCATTTGGTAAGATGCGGAACCACTGTAAATCAGAAACCCGCAAATGGAACACACGAAAATAAGTCAAGATACAGGACCCAGCCCGGAAAAACAAACATGCACTATTTAATTACATGAAATACCGCCGCAGAAAAAATGCTAATCGCCTTATCCTTCGGGGACAGCATAGGGGAACCATCGAGTGACCCAACAGTGGTATCAGAAGCAGGCCTGTATTCTGCCACAGCGATCTCATCACATCCAGTCTTTGCAAGACGTAACCATGGACAGCCACTAACAGACTCACTAATCACGTAGGACGACGGTCACCAACTCTTACACAAGACACACTTTCAGCACGTCCGGGCCAGATGACGTCATCCAAGGACCCTGAAGATAACGTCGCTTACACTGGCAAAGCATTTCCACACGGTTCTTTGTCGGTCGCTCGACGAAGGCAAGCTTCCCCCTGCTTGGAAAAAAGCGATTGTCACGCCAATCTACAAAATTGGTGACCACCAATCTCCGGCAGCTACGGACCTACTAGACTCACTTCTATACCGTGCAAGGTGATAGAAAGCATTCTGAAGTAGGCCACCTTAAATCACTTTAGTACAAAGGGGTTAATATCCCCAGCGCAACACAAAATTCCTCTAAATCATTCTTGCTTGATGAAAATTGTTGCATATATGGTAAGCTGAACCTAAGCAAAAAAGGACTCGTATCGGATGCCACATTTTTTTATCTGAAAAAAGCAGTCGATATAGTCTTACACTTCTCAGTGGTCCAAAAGCTTGAGTCTCAGGAGATTCAAGGAGCGAAATTACACTGGATTAAGGCGTTCCAATCAGATGGAACATTGCGAGTGAAAGTACAATTCGGCATCAGTCGCCATTAGAGTAACAGAAAGATCTGCGTTGTGACCACTTCTGTAGATGATTTACGTCAATAAATTTCCAGACGTTCCTGCAAGTTCAAGTTTCGAGTAACTAGAAATCCTGGAGTTCTAACGCCAGCTTCATCCAAACGGATGTAAACGCCTCAAAGAATTGGTCACTGGATTGGCATCTTCCTTTGAATGAAGGAAAGTGCGTCAATATGCCATTTAGAGGAGACTCAGCGAACGCCTTTGTCGTGCATGGTGAGAACGGAGCAGAAGACGAGGACAGATACCAAAACCGATTTAGTTATCTGGCTCTCTTCAAACTTGTCCTCGCTTCATTGCGAAAAATTGGCTCAAAAATCATTCGTCATTCTACGGATGATTCGGCGCACCTTCCCCCGTATTAATTGCGTGCACTTCCAGATGCTCTATGGGGCCTACGCCAGACCGCTTCTTGAACGTGTCAACCAAGTTGTTTATTCAGGACGCAAGAAAGACGTAACCCCCATTGAGCGCGTCCAACGAGCTGCTACGAAAATGGTTGCCGGCCTTAAATCCGTTGATTATGAAGCTCGTCTCGCGGTGCTTGACCTATTTCCCCCTGGAGTGTCGTCACCTCCGAGGAGACCCAACACTTACTTACGCTCTGTTTGAACAAGGTTTGGCCAACTGGTTTTTTGCCGTTGACCCAACTAACACACGGCGGAAGCGTGGTAAGAAAATTTTCATTTTCTGGGCGCAGACATTTATCGGACAAAAATTTCTCTCAGTCCGGCTAGTTCGCGCGTGGAATAACCCTCCTCCGACGGTTGTTCACACTGCATATAGCACATAGTTCAAAACACTTTTAGACGCTTTCTTATGAAAGTCCTCGCACTGGCAAGCTTACTGCCCCGCGCTGAGAACTTAAAGAGCAGTGCTACACCACTTTTTGCTTGTGCCCTTCAGGCAAACTGAAGCCACCGAACGACAAGAATAAACCCCACCCGGGAACCTTGGGTGAAGACCTCAATCCTGTGTATCAACCCATCAATCCGTGAGTTCATGAGTACGTGAACTGAATTTTGTTTTACTGGCCTACCACGTTGGCCACCATTGAATGTACTTTCGCGGCGATGAGCCCTCCTGCTGCACAGCCGCAGTTTTCGTAGTCTTAGATATTTGTCCACTAAGACACGCCGCTGTATCTCATAATGGGAGAGCTGGACCAACTTAGACAAGAAACTGAGCAGCTAAAAAATCAGATCAGGGTAGGTATCCTTCTGCTTCGATAACCTTGAAATTAAGGAGGCCAGGAGGGTTTGCGCTGATACCACGTTGATGCACGCTACCGCCAACATAGAAATGCTAAATCGAATTCAGCTACGAACGCGGAAGATGCTTCGCGGTCACCTAGCCAAGATTTACGCCATGCACTGGTGTTCGGATTCACGAAATCTCGTCTCAGCATCACAGGATGGAAAGCTGATTGTATGGGATGGTTATACCACAAACAAGGTGTGTTTTTGTTTTGTTCTCGTTACGCTGAACCACGATATATGTTTGTGGTGTTAAAGGTCTGATTGTAGGTGAATTGCACGTGGCATTACTACAGTTGACCCACTGTGGGATCATAGGTAAACTTGGTTTGAGAAAGTAGGATGTATCTAGTTGACCATACAATCAGAAGCTAGAGTTCACCAACACTCGAGCTGAACAACTGTAGGGCGAGGAGCTACTATGCACTAAAACAATGCGAACGCTCAGTTACTGAGCGGCAGGTAGTCAACTTAGCCACCAGGCGTACTTCCGTAGGAGCTCATTCCGACCTACTAAGATATGCTATTCAGGCCCGCGGGAATGAATAACCACTCTTAAGGAGAGACCAATCGGAATCTTGTGGATGATTGGCACCAAAACTAAGTAAATGAGAGTGGCGACGGCCGCGGGACTACAGGGAACAGAAATGAAATATACACCAATGGATAAACATGTGGCAAAACGTCAAGGGTAGTTTAAATGCAGATAACATGCGGACGCGGAGGGCAGGAAGTCCGGGGATTACTAGACAGCTCCCATCCTAGAAGGCTGCTTGGAGGTTTGGGCAAAGAAACGCAAGCACGTGAAAGCGAAGTTCTACACATGGCAATAGTGAAACGCAACTGCCAAAAGCACATGCAGGTTTCGGAGGATGGGGACCCATTGCCGGGGGGTATCAACCGGCCTGCGTATTCCGGGGGTATCTCGGTCGACGACATTTAGTGTTCAAACTGCGCCCTCCCAGATGTATGTATCACGCCTTGTTGCGTCAAGTGTGGCGCGGCGTTTCATTTCATTTCCCTGGGGAGGGAGCCCACTGTCTTACACGGCTTCGTGATCTATAATCCAAGGAAACTCTGCCTCTTCGGAGGCATGGACCGCTAGTGGGAAGTGGCAGCCGCAGATATGCATGACGCCGGAATCTCTGGTTGTGGTGTTCCCGCGCGGGGGCAGCAACCACTGAATTGCGGGTCACCGTTATTCCTTGATACGAGACGCTGGACCCTATCGGGCCCATAACAGTTTGGCTGGACGGTCGATTAGGCACCACCTCAAGTGAGGCTTTGCGTGGACAAGCGTGGTAAAGCCACGATACTAGAAGTGAGAGGCTGGTGCATTCATAAGTGCACGGGAGCTGCTTCAGCTAATCCGTAAAACGAGACCCGGAAGACTGCTGTTGGGTTTATCAACGGTAATGTTATTAATCCAACGTCATAATAATGGAGTTTGTAGATCTCCGAAAGCCTATTTTGCTGCGATCAGCTCAATGGACTCTCTGGTCATGTGTCTATTTTTTTCTTCTGGAATTGTGGCATTTTCCGTTAGTTTATTTTCCTTTGCATTTACGAATTTATAAGGTGATTTTTCATTTTGCGGAGCACACCGTCTGCGCCTTCTTTTGCTGCTTTACTTTTGCCTATATTAGCATGGTTAATTCCTCTCTCTTTCTCATTCGGTCTAGCTGGTATTTCACTAGAAGCACACCCAAATCATTTTCTCCGAAACTTCAGGGTTTTTGAAGTTGCGATTTTAACGGGGAGTCAGTCTAATCCATTTGCATCTTTGGGTGGTATTTTGCTAATTGTGTTTTGTTTAAGTGAGCGAAATTTCAAGGTCACGCACTATCACCGATTTGCATTTCGTTACCTGTTTTCGATAGATGAAACACGAAATCGCACCTAAGCATATTTCGGCATTCTTCGTAGTTCTTTAAGAATGAAATAACATCTGCAGAATATCCTATGTAAAATTCACCCGGGAAAATTTGTCATTGACTTTCGTTCGCTCCATACTCCTTAGGTTTATCAAATGAGATGATTTTGTTCAGCGAGCTTTGCCACAACACATTTCTTGTGGAGTTCAACCTCCACCAATTAAAACATTGTTAGACAACAGCATGAACTCTGCAGTAGAGACACGAGCACCATCTCTGTAAGTTATTCACTTCCCTAGAGATACATAACTAGTCTGTGGACGATACCGTGTCTGGAGCCAACTGTGGGTAAATTGGCAACACAATGTTATCTTTTCTATTGGGAATATGACGCCCTATAGTTGGAGTACCTAACCCAATGGCCAACGAAGGCCCTTCGTACTCATAACTGTACGCGTTGTCACTCAGCTGGACTAATTATCGTAACTGCTAGGCCCGTGTCTATGTGCGACGCTGATTATGAGGCCTCACCTATGCATGGTAACCTAACCCAATGGCCAACGACGGCCCTTCATACTCATAACTGTACGCGTTGATAATGCGCCCGCCATAAATTTACGAAAACACCGTTGGCAAATTGCGTTTTTATTCGTTGGATTTGGCGATACAAGCGTAATTGGTAGTCTCTCCAGCTTTTTTTTCCGAAGATCAACTTCACGGGACAAGGATTCTGAACGGGAAAATGCACAATCAATCAATCTTCGGTAACAGCATTTACACATCTTCATGTAATGGAATTTTATTTGCTTACTTACCTAGTGCTTCAAAATTCCCATTATACGGAATGAGGGATCAATGTCTACACGGTGGGGATTGCCCGGGTTCATTGACTCAGCATTTGACGCAACTCAATGTGAAGCTAAAGAGGGGTTAACGGGCCTGTCATGCAAGCGGCCTTACTTATTGGGGATGATTAGAACCCCAAACGTAGCCATGAATGGGGCCTTCGAGGTCACTGCGTGAGCAATCAGACGAAATCCTCGTCACCCCGGGATTCGAAAGCAAGGTCTACAAAACGTATGCTTGTATTTAGGCCTCTGATTACCGGTCTCCATCTGCTCCGAAGTTGGACAGGATAGTTTTATTGTGACTGCTTTACGGGGCACGCTCGGTTGGGCCTCCATGGACCGAACGAGATCGACATCAAAGCAAGCTCTTTTAGCTGACCGCTTGATAGACTGAAGGCTGCGTTTGCGCGACGGACCGACAACTAAAAGAAATAGTTCAATTTATACGTGCACACTCACCTGGTGGACGTACCTGAAGATTTTCTCCACACAGTGGGCAAGGCTAGTTGCCTCAGCATCAACGGTGATATGATACTCGATCTCGCGGACACCAGCGATCAACAGGGTCAGTTGGCTGGCCACAGAGACAACAGGAAACTGCGTCTGTCGACGTAGAACGCCCCATTGGTTGGGCACGGTTGTCCTCCAACACCGGAGGGTGACTGTCCTGTGCACTGGTTGAATTTTGACGCAACATCAGCTGCCTTTGGACAATCAGATGCTTCATGCATCTAGCAGCCTTACGTGGTTCCAGCAGCTTAAGTTTGCTAACCAACCGTTCAAGCCGTTTGTGCAAACCTTCTACTGATGATGGCTGCGGTTTTGGAGCCAAAGATAGAGGCATACCTCCTTCTTGTACGTTACATTCAGCATGCCACCGTTGACGGATTGGAAATTGACCTAGGCACTGTATGTTTGAACACTCAACTTACCGCAGGGGAACGAGTGGCGTCTGAATACCGAGAATAGGTGTACACAGCGTAGCCACATAGATTGCAAAGGGTGCACGTGCGGGTTTCGGCCGAGGCGTTAACCGTCTGATAGCATTTTGGGGTTTGTACCACAAAATTACTGTTACTAATAACGGGTTTCTCACCTTGAAGCGATCTGTCTGATGGTATACCAGAGTTGGCGTGCACGTTCCAATGTGCCTGAGGATTTGATTGGCGGCGTACGTCGTCATCCAGGAAACCACACGTAGAACGTAGCTGTCTCCCTCGCGAATTTCTCGGCGGTCACAGTATTAAGTGGAGTGCATCCCATACTCGCGCATGAGCCGTTCGCTGTGCTGAAAGACATCCTGGATGGCGTGCTCCAGGCTATCGGCGTGATGTACGCGCTTTTCGAACGCCCGTTGGCGTTCTCCAGGCGGTAATTGGTCGCATTCCCAAAATGTACTGATCCACGTGCACGAGTAGCACACTTTCTAGAGATGTGCAGCCAGTGGGCAGTCAAATAGGAGACAAACCTGGGATCGGTTCGCCGCAGGATCTGTAAATCGTGGCGAAACCTACGCGATTAATGTTCGGTGCACAGTCACTTACTCAGCTGCGTTATCCAAGCGGGCCATGCGGTTGAATATGTGCCGGCTGCGGTTGGAAATCATTTGCTAGAGTTACAGCAACGCAATGAAACTTACGTGCTTCCGGATAGCTTGCCGTACGTGAAAATAGCACAGCATTATATCGCAGTCAAACACAGCTTTTGCAGCCCGCATCTGCAAAGTCATCTTGTCCATGACCAACGTTTTGACCGCATACTGTCCACCCATCATATCCTTGAACAAGCAGACCAGCTTGCGCAAAGGCGCAAAACACTCGCTTTCAACGAAGGCATACATTACGGGTCGACCGATGCCCATGCCATCCGTAACAAGGAATGTATATAGCTTGTAACTTAACAGTGGACGTCGGGGGCTATAAATTATTTACCCGAGGCAGTTCGTCCCGTGCGTAGCATCAACGTTTACGACGTCAGAGAAACGTCGAAAGAGTGTGATCTGCTGCGTTAGGGAAAAGCACTGGTGGCTAAAACTGCCACCCTCTGATTCCACCGACATCACGCGACCACACTATCGAAGCTTGGCTATGATGGATGACATGTCATCTAAGAAACCAAATAAAAGTTGACCATTGACCTACTTAACAATGGAGGTCGGCATTTGACGCGATAGTTGTACCCGTCCTGGATTATAAATACCTTTCCAAAATTATCAGCGACGTATTATCGAACCTCCGACGAAGGAGAACCATAGTTCAAAAGGGTGCTACACTCCTTCAATTCATCATTTGTCAGGCGCCGGTTGATGGGGAGCCTGTCAAAAATGAACTTGCTGCGTGGATGGTTGTGCTCCAGATGGTACGAAGTAACCATCAAGTGGTCATGGTACCGGCGAACATGGAATCTTGCCGGACAACCAGTACAACGTGTGCTACCGGGTACACACAAATAACGATAAACTTACTAGCTCCGACGAGTTCTGCGGCCTTGGCTTCGTCTGCAGGGACGTCTGCTGCAAAGGTAGAACGCCTTTTCATATAAAAGTATCGAATTGCTGCTCCTTTGGGAGTTTACGCGGACGAAAACAACGAAATTATTGACCATATATACCCCCTCAAAACTACTTCAAATGCATTGGAAAAAAAACGTGGACCAGCTAACTTCTCTACAAAATCATCTGCCGCCTTCTCGGACAACACGCGTTCAGCCATGACAGCCATTAAAAATATGAATCCCGCGCCCACAGTGGGCCTTGAGTACGTTTAAACAACTTTCAACAAAACTGCGGCCGCGTGGGGAGATTTTAAGGGCCCGAATAATTACCATCAAGTGCTAAAACCCTAGGTTAAAATTTCCCTTTTTAGAACCATGGTTTCCGAGAAGTTTTGGGTGTGCGTCTAAGGCTCGGCGTCTAGCTGTGTTTTGTCATCCTAATTTTGGTAGTTGTGGCTTTAGCTAGTGCCTCGACTTCTCAAGGTCGTCCCACCTGCGCAACGGTCAGTCCAATAGTGACAAGATTTCTTCAGGCTCTGAGCTGCTATGTATTCGCCGAATGGAATCGCTTTCTCGAGAACAACGGCTTTTTGAATGTTACCACTTCATAGCTAAGAATGTCTTTGTCTAATAAGTTATCATGCAACTGCTCATTATGGGTGATTTGTTTAAGTGGGCGAAACTTTGAGGTCCTGTTTGAAGTCATATTGGATGGCGTATAATTGTGATAGGATATTGCGACTTGGGGTATAATATGAATCTCTTAAATGGGCTGAAATGGCAGGTAGATCTGCAGTTGTAATAATTAATGGGAATTGCTAGAGCCAACACTGTACTTGTGAATGCAAAATATGACTGAGTTTCACTCCTGTGAACAAATTTTGCCTTGTATCTTCCGGTCGACTAGATGAAAGAGAAATCACGTCTTGTACGTACTTCCTAGACTGTTGCTATACATCGTGTTCAAAGTTCCTGCGGGGTGTAGTTCTGGCAGAATTTTTTTCATTAGGGTCGTGAAAGTATTTTTCAAGTCGTTTGTTTATTTACCCGCCTCATAGGCGTTGTAGGTTGAGAGCTTCTGCTGCCAACGTGCCGGCATCACTGAGCAGAAGCTTGCGCTTCCTACGAAAGCAGTGTAGTCGCTGTATGAGGCTTTATTTCACTGACGACCCCTTATGCCCTCCGTGCACCCTGAGTTATGGTTTTAGTCTTTTGCCATAATAACTTTAGCTACTTCTAATTGCTGACTGCTGTGGTACGGACCTATGATTTGATGCTTAAAACACCATTTTTAATAAGGTTCCAAGTTTCATTCTTAGAACTATATTTGACTGTCCGTGAACACTGACGGGTATAGCATATCGTGAACAATGAACTCCCAGGCGCCCACGGCCGATCATTTGGTAGCCTTAATGAATAACTGTAATAGTCAGCCTTTTACTGCCTTCAGCTGTGGTCTGCTGCCAATATTTGCCGTCAGGATCCCGAAGGTTCTCACAGCAACATTACTCTCTTCTCTATCTCGTGTCGGTGGTTTGGTGGGATGCAACCTTTTATATGGCTAACACTCCCAGAACAAAATCAGTTCGCGGGTCTTTGAAAGGCCACAAACGGCTCAGTTATGTGACACGGCAATGTGGCACATCCTTCCATTTGAAAAGCACTCATGATGCACAAGGGACTACATTCAAATTCTAGTTTGTTCGTGAATGCAAACAATTGCCTGCTTTGAGGAAAGCTCCCCGCTGTATTGTGTACTGTTCTTTTGTCGCCAAGCGACCTCCGTATATCGTATTGCGTAGTTGCGCCAGCACCGAATTCTTTGTTCCTTCTCAATATTTATTTTCAGATGATATCCGTCTCAACAAGCTTAACCCATTGGAATCCTTGCCTCCCTCCATCTTCCGGTCAGTAAGTTCTGGAAAATGCGTTGGTGATACATCTTTAACCTCCTTGTTGGTCTAAAATATTGCAAGGTAAAAATTAAGGTTTGAGTTCTGGAATGATCACTGTCTTTATGTCACGCGTATAGGTGTTGACCACTAATGCTTATAGGCTTGTGCTTGGCTTGGTTCGGTTTTTGATGGACTATTAGTCTACCCTTCTGTAGCCACACTGTTCCAGAACCAGGGTGGCTACTATCACAATAAATGAGTAGTCACTGCTGTGAACCATGGTTAACTCAAACTGGTGGCTTAGTAATGGATGCCTTCTGCCATCTTTCCCGGTGCACTCCCGCAAAGCAGAAAGCAAACGACCGCATCAAACTTGTTAGCTTTGTTGAAAAAACGACCGGGATGATGAACCATTGCATTCAGACCCAAAACCTCTTTGGTATCACCTGAAGTCATACGGATTGTGCAAATTTCCTCTGATTCTGTTGACGAGCGGTTTCAGGACCGCGAAAATCAGAAGATTCAGCTAGGTGTTCCGCTTTATCTGTAAACAAACGGATGACCTTTTGATGCAAAGAATGAAAAAGCATACCGAGTTGGCTTCGCGCCCATATGGATTCCACCCGAATATTTCACTGGATACCTCCTATCAGCCATTTCTATCGACCAAAGTGCGCACCGAATGCTGTGAGGCGGCTTGATAAACCATCAAGCCTCGAACTTTAGAAATCGGACAATAAATCGAACTTGATTCGGGATTCGTCGAAAGTTCTGGGATTATACCACCTTGCGCAGAGAATGTATACAGTTCACAACACAATGCACAGTTCGGTGGCTTGCGACCAATGCGATGACGCGGTTTGCCAGATTTATTCGTAGTTGCTGCCACCTGACTGGTTTAGTCTGTTGAATTATTAACTAACGCTTCGCGGCTCACAACTTCGTCAGGCGATCCAGCTATTCAACCGGAGTTAAACGTAACGCCACTACAGGCATTCATGCTGGAAGTGCTAAGGCACCTGCTCTGTCTGCAACGGACAAGCTTGCTTCTCCTGGTAACCAACCTAGGTTATCGAAAAACGGTGACTTACTTGTAGAAGAAGCGTCAGGGCTTAAATACGGGCTGGGTTTTTGGGATTAACTTCAATTCCTTGGTTGCCAAAAGCCAAGGATCAGCGTCTCTTTTGGTTGACAAACTTCCCATTACTGGAGTGTTTTACGCTCAGGGGTGTCCGTCCGATGATTTCAAAATGTGTACGTTTGGAGACACATGTGTGGATTCGAGTGATACCCAGGGTTCAACAACAATAGATGACGTTTACGGGGCGCCTGAGTCTAAGCGAAACAGTCAGCCTTGTTGTTTGACAATCAGGTTAATATAAATGTTCGTCAACCGATTATTTCTCACTCGTTTGATATCGCATTCCGCTAGGGCAAGTCCAAGTATTTTAAGGGCAGTAGATCGGCGCTATTCTGCGGAGCGACTTTCCTTGTCGTATTCTGGGAGTGTTTACCTTTCCCGTTCAACAGTACTCTTTCACTCGTGAAAGCAAGTTTCAGAAAAACCGCAACCGATAAATTCTTCCGTACAACAACATTCAACTCCGTTGTACAGGTTTATTATTTTGGAAGCGCAGATGACTTAGAAGCAGCTTCAACTCAGCATTTATTGATGCATTGGATAAGCGGTAGCTGACGGCACTCGAGGTATACTTTTCATCCCTTCGTCTCCAAAGCCCGGAATAAGATCGTAACCTTGGCTTTCTATCGTGCAGACGCAAAGTTTGCGGGGCTTGTCCAGGTCCTTTTGTATCAAGTTGCTGGCGACTGACCCGATCGAAAAAACTGGAATTGCCCAAAGGTTCCCGTCAGGGGGCCTAGACCACAGCCCTTTAATCTGATGAACACGACTGTGGTCCGCCTAAATGTTACCTCGAGCAGACTCAAACTCACCGATGACGGACCCAGCACCTTCCTCAGTTTCATGCTGCAATATTGTCAGCTGAAGTTCTTTTGGTTTCTTGTCAAATGCACACAAAACTATCAAGTGATTATGGTTCGGCTTCCAGCCTACAGCGCTTCCCTTTTGGTCAAAAACGCTCGGTGGTACTGCAGGCAACACAGCCATTGAATGCCTTTAAGGGCCGACAATTCCACCTCTTGCCTCAAGTCAAGTTCCCTTGTGTGTAATTAGGGTTGTGACCGAAATTCCAAACTACAGAGGTAAAAGCGTGTTATTTTACATGAGCGAGCCTTCTAAAACAACCCTTTCCCTACCAGTGGTAGGGCTAAATTTGGTACACTCAAATAACTCTCAGTTGAAAAGTTGATTGCCACCAGAGCTTGCGAAAATATACTAATGCACCGTGGAAGCATTTCCAAAAGTGGCTATGGCAGCTTAATAACTTTGACAACGTTATTCTTCAACCTGACTATTTTCAGGATATTTTATCTATCTCTCGTACATGCACAATGGTAGGATTGTCCCCAGCTGTATCTAAACCTGTTAAAAATCGCGGTTTCCGGACAACGTTCCTTTCTTGTCATGGAGATCGGAAAAAAACCAAAGGGTTCTCCTAAATCATTCGCAACCTTATACTGCACGGAAACCAAGAGCTTATCTGTATCACTGAGTTGTCAACATCCGTTAGCTCTCAAACCTACAAACTTAGTTCACGCTTCTTCTAAGCGTCGCACAAATGACCATTATATGCTATAAACTGGTGCCCGGCGCATGTGACCATCCCGTTTCGGCTGCGTCGTCCAGCCGGGCGCTTTCGAGCATGTCTTTGGTCCGGCTGCACCAGCGGTTTGCCAGCAACAGCTTGCAAGCGACATTTTGCCGGCGAACACGAACAACATTGCTCACACCCCGGGTGTTGATACTAACAGCAGGAATGCCTAAGTGCTTAAGCTTGACTCATTAACCTCGTGGGATATGCGACATGTTTTAAACTAATATCATATGGTGGTATCGTTTTTCTCATTTGCACTTCATGTTTCCCTGTGCTGTTTTCAACCACCCTCGTTCCGCCTGCCCTCCGTCCACCTCGGTTTCTCATCATAACTTTTTACGAAAACTTGTCTGAAATACGCGGGCTGGGAAATTTTGCAGAAAAAGCGAAGGACAACAGGCCTTCTCATCAACCAGAATGGGGTGCATTAGGCCGAACAGGGAATTTAAACTTAGAGTAGATTCTATATTTGGGTGTGAAGCCAGCCTTAATTGATCGGCAAGAGACAGATAAGGTCGCTCATCAGCCAGGCCTGGGCTCAATTGACTTCCAACAATCAATCGTCACATTTTGATAACCGACTCGACATTTGACATTTTTGCAAGGACATGGCCACCTGCCTGCACATAAATTGTGCCCCTGTATAAATTCAAAACATATTTCATGATAAACATTACTTATCTCCATGTAATTTACATAAACTTGGAACTTGATGGCCAAAATAAGCAGAAACATTCTTATATTTGACCACTAGCTTATTCTGGGAGAAAAAACTGTGGACCTAACGCCAACCACCCGATAAGCTTAATGACGTGGACTTAAACACCTCTCTCAAATGGCCCACTGCAGGTTAATACAAAAGATGCGAGGGAAACTAGAGCGAAACACGCAAGGATTGCACCAGCGAATGATGGGGAGGAAACCAAAATCGAGCGCTGGGATGTGCGAGATTCCACGAGTGGCCCTGCAAATCGGTCTGTCATTTGCAGTTTTGCCGTTAGGAACAACATATACTCAGGTCAAGTGGTTTCACTACACTCAGGCAAAAAACAGTATCACAGACAACACAGTGGCTAAACGAAACGTTGGTTCTGTAAAACACATAGAGCTGATCCATCACTGGAAGTTTCGGTGGCGACAAATCAGATCAAAGATTAACTACTGAGAGGAGCAATCAACCCAAGGTAGCTTCGGTAATAGAACTCGGTTTACGGGTGTTAGAACACGAATCCTCACATGGCACTAAAGTAGAGTACAGTGAGAAAATAGAACATTTCAACTTGTCTCAAAAGCTCAAAATCAAACAGCTGTAGGACCTATGTTCAGCGAGCTAATAAATTCTGTTTCAAGCAACTAAGGTTAAAATCAAAACTGATTCAGCATGTCAAAGAGAATTCTTTCTTGAAAAATAGGTGAACTTGATGGCATAGTAACCGAAAATATGCTCTTATCGGGGCCATATGTGACTGAACACATGTGAGGCAAGCTGCACGTCACTCAGAGATTAACCTCCGGCTGCCAAACTACCTGGCCCAGATTCAACTCTTTACGGGGATCCACACCACATCACACGGACTCTCAACGCTCCAGAATTCAAGCGATTACTCGATGCAACTCCAACTTTCCACAGTTCTTGTCCTAGAAAACCCACCGGCGCAGTACTGTGGTGCGACCTTTGCAAAAACCCACACCCGCAGCAAACACCGCAGTACCGCTGGTCCACCAAAATTTTGAAACGCCGCTGCAGAAAATATTGCCCTTCTAAATTCAACCCAAACAAATTAGAGTTCCCTGGAGATGATTTAAAGCGATATGCCGGAACACATTCATGTGGAACAGCACAAGGAAGGCATTATACTTGTTCCCGAAATTCGACATTGACCTTGAGCCCGGGGCCACAAATAGGTCTGTACTGAAGCCTAGCGCCTTACGGCTTCCGTCTCTCTTGAGAGGGAGTAAGCTTGGTGTGGGGGTGGTGGATGCCTTGTGGCTAGTGTCTTTTGTTCTGCGCTGATCTTCAGTGTGGTTTCCATATAAAGAAGCTTCCTGAGCAGCCAATCGGATGTCGCAACGCGGGTCCCGCAAGACCAAAAATAAAGGAAATAACAAGGCGTATTTACTACGGGAAGTACTAGAGCTGAAAGATGGGCTCAAAATTTAACTACAGCCTCAAGCGTGTTATATGAAAGTGCATCCCTCAGCTCCTGAACCTCTTCAGCTTTCCCGCCACTAAGGCAACTCGCTTTGAAACTCAAAAACTGCAAGATCCTTTGTCCACACGCCCCTCAGGTTGGTGTCCATTGGCACCGTGGCAAACTACGATATCAAAACAGAATTTATGGATTAATGCTTGCTTCCCATGAAAACCAAACCTCAGTCTTTAACGCTCAGTAACCGCTAGTAATTGCTTTGTCTCCAGAATCCATCGCGAAATAACATCTAAGCCCCGATAATTTTGCACATACCGGGTGAGCTAAGCCGGCTTTACAAAACGCGCAGACCGTATTGACGAGCCCTTGGCCCCATTTCCTAACGTTTCACCGGCGCTGACTGTCTTCCAACCAAGTATGTTGAGCTACTGGACGGACATCACAAAACGATGTGCAACCTCATCGCTACGCCGAGGTTTGTTTTCTCACTATTACACAGGACTAAGGGACCAAAAACCCCAGACTGCTACCTACTAGACATGACGGGCTAAATAACCGTTATAGGCCACGTCCTACCACGAAGACGGGCCAGCTTGTGAAACCCGCTTTACTGGTGGTGTGTATCATTTTTCATCTTCATTCATTTAATGACAATGACAGATGTCTCGCTGCAGTGCCGTATCCTACTCTCGGCAACACAAACACGAACACATATGGTGAAGGTATTCCTGGCAGAAAGCACCCGGGCCTGTACTCGCCTGAAACTCACTGGGGTATTCAGTGTTTTTCTGTAGCAGCCAGCACCCCGAGGGCCGCTTCCGGTGGATAAACTTTGGCTCAAATATATCCGGTGCTGCTGTTCACCAATGTGAGCATATACCCGCTTTCATCGGTCCGCAAGTTTAGCCATACAAGATGTAAGCCTGTTAGCCGAAAAACTGGCAGTGAAGGAGGTCGCGTGGTTTAAAGTTACACAGCCGTTGCGTCTCCGCGGTACTCTACTTCATCTACGTCATCGATGCAACGGTCAAGAACAATTTCAAACATTGCCTAAAGAGGGCACAGGACAGCATTTATCCATCGCCTGCGGCAGCATTTATAATTTTGCAACGACAACACCGATTCATTCACAGAAGATCCTCTATCGCGAATCCAGTCCCCTCCAGAGGTACATGAATTGAACACGCAGATGCCGAGATCTAGGTTTGGGAAACCTCAGGGACTTTTGGCAAGATGCAACACCACACCGTGCTATAAGAGCTCACCGATTAAAGAAAGTGGTGCATAATAGGGTGATGTATAAAAGGCTACTTGAGCCAACGATTCACAGCGTTATGTGTAATTGGGCCGTCAGCCGCGGCGCACTGTGGTGTCAATGGGTCAGCACAATACCCTTCCTTGCTTTACTTATTTGCCTGCCACTCGTTTCAAGGGAGCAAAATATTTAAGATTTGAAGGAGCATTTAGACAACTCGGGAATGGGTTGTGCTGTGGGTAAACCGAAATTGGCTGCAGACAATGCCTAGAAAACCACTTACTTTTTCATAGTAAAATAGGGTACACTTTTTTCCAGGAAATCAAACCGCTCAAATTTATTCCATTGGCTTCCAGCACCGTAGAACTGCTTTCACAGAAAGGACCCTTGAAACGTCACTCAGCGGAAACTGGACAACTCCGTTCATTTTCTTTGGGAAGCCATGCTGTCAGCAGACACCCGTAACCACATTACTGCTCCTTGAGTTTCATTACTGCAACAGCCGTTGCCCCAATCCTGTTACTATACACCGGATTCGGCCTGAAATATTCCGTTTAAGCCTAAACCCATAACACCAGCACGACCAGGAAATCTTGGGGATGACAAAACGGCCGGGTATTAGACTCGTCCAAGGATGCACAGTGTAACCCGATACGAAAGACAGTTTGTTCGAAACCTATGTCCCTCCTCGTTGAGGAGTTCACAGAGCAGACCCCATATCAATGTCTTAAATCTTACCAAACCTAACGAACCTTGTTGCTTGGCGCCGACATAAGCTCCGGAAACCAGCTATCGAATCCAACACCTAAACTATTATGTCAGCACACTCTCTTCGGACTCTGCCGGAAATTTTTCCCACCCGGACCCCACTTATTTCCGCTATCGGTTCTACTACATTTCTTTCAAAATTTGGGCGATGGCTCGGTGAGTTAATTTTGATAACGGTTTGGTAGCCTTAGAACCTTGCCCATCAGGAACCAAGCATATTCTTGGAACCTGAAGGAAGAGGGCCCGCTGTGAAATATATGGCTCTGTTGAGGCTATTCTTCTCCGGGAAAGTGGTGCCCGTATGTTAGTTTCGGGCTTTTGGTTTAGGTCACCTACGCTATGCAGCCGAGTATTTTTCCTCTCGCCCCCCGAAGTGTCTTGATACGTTCTGTGAGTCGATGAGATCAGACGACCCACAGTGTAAGCCCGATGAACTAGGAGTCGCGCAAAAAGTTCCATGAATTAAGTGACCTTGTATTGTTTTACACTGCAGTTTCCGGACAGTTGTGAATCATTTACCATAATAAGCTATAATGTTTTAATGGAATCCCGCTGAATTAAAGAAGTGTACTCTGAGTAAGGCACGAAAATCCCTAACCGAAGCCGCCGAGGAAATACGCTTTATCCCAAAACCGAGGTACGAGGATAGAATAAGTCTATAAATCTATGCATCTCGAAATGTCATAGGTCCCTCTCGACCACACCAGTGCTTCCCAAATCTGCACTCAAAGTCCAGAGGTAAAAGCTTGACGCAAGAAGCCGACAAAGTAGAAAACAAGCCAAAATAAACTTAAAAATCACGGTCATTCTAAGTTCGTACAGTGCATGCGGAAAATACTATGAAATGCTTCCAACAAGAAGGAAGAACCAGATCATTTACTCTATCTGCTTCATGAACTACATTCTCGATTGTCTTTGGAATATCATCAATACGATCGACACGTCAACAATGGGTATACGGGGGGACTTATCATAGACTGGCTTTACGAAGTTTAGAATCAACTTCCAGGCCAGAGTAGGTCACACGATGTAACCCATTAGATAATTCAAGGTACGAAGTTTTCCTCCACATAATAGACAAAAATTCAAAGGTACATGTGATCTTTATGCAGAACCAGTCAAGGTATCTCATTTGCTCGTGTTAAGGTCACAGCTGTCATCAATAAACCCGCCAAGTTAATACCCCCTAAATAATGAAAGCCGTGTTATTTCTTAAAGTTTTTCACAGATTCCGACAATACCATACATTCAACAATATCATACACACCATAGCAGAAAACAGAACAAATACAAGCTGATTGCTTCAGCAGATAACTATTGCTTTTCCAACACTCACTCGTGGATGGCCGATCAACACGCGCTCAGATCTTAGACAAAATTTTTCCGTCATTCTGACGGAATCCCAATTAAAGCGACTCGAGCTCTTTTATTCAGCGGTGCCCACCATCGTCAACTATGCTTCAATTTTTTCAAAATGCCAACTTGGGGATCTGTAATTACCAACGAAGTCACCGAGACTGTACTTCATTATGAAGTACAGATTCTCTCAACAATGTCCGCTTAGAAACGTGGCCAGACTGAATTGGTGAACGTAACATCCTCGTTGGACATTAAGCCAACGTGCAGGGTGATTCACGCAGTACAGATGTTACCTGTTGCAATAATGTCGCCAATAAAGTACTTTATAGTTTACTATGCTGAGAGCGGCAACACGTATGACGCAACCTAACCGTACTCTTCAACATGCTGTTATAGGTTGCAGAAATTCAAAACGGTGTTCTAAGTTTTGTTGCAAATAGTGATTATGGCCGACACGACGTGTTGTAGGACGAAACCCTCTGGTTTGGTCGTGTGTATGTCTCCCTTGCTCAAAAAGCGTAGTGCGAGGGGAGCAGAGGTTTGAAGCAACATTAAAAATGATGATTCGGTGACAATTGTTAAGGTCCATTGCGTCGCTTTTTTAAAGGTCGGGAGTAACTCAGTTTTTCATATTGAAAAAAGCAACGTGAGGAGTTGGCTCGAGAAGCGCTGGGACGCAAGAGCTATAGAGTTTAGCAAGGTTATATAGTTCTTTTGTGGATTTTCTCTCGGTTTTCTGCCGATGGCGGAGATCTTCGGCTTAGTTGGATAGCTACTTTTGACTTAATGTGGTAATCAGGCTGAACTATTGTTGAGGTCTCAAGTTTCTCTTAACGTGCTGCCTGACGGTTGCTCAAAGTGTTCACATCATCTGCTTATCATCCGATTATAGCTGTTCGGAACTTTTCCACTCGGTCCATGTTGTGAATTCTAGTGAGGTGGGCGCTTCATGAAGCCACGGGCATGAATCGAAGCAATTTTCCGAAATCACCGAGGCTTGGACTGGATCCCCTGCTCGCTGCCATGTCAGACTGGTACAAGATTTTATCCATGCTGGCTTATCAGGTAGCCTTTTGGAACGGCGCGCGAAAATCAAACGATTTTGTTGTAACGCAATTGAAACTTGACTGTATTTGCTTACACATGTTTATCGTATGACCTTATGTGTGCACATCTCTCTTTCTCCCTATTACAGGTACCCACGACGAGCCCCAGACAAGAAGGAGCAGCCCGATGGTAATCCCTTTAAGTGACCTTGAGCTACTGCTATACCTGTACTTGACTTGTGCCTGTGGTTTAGGTTTCAATATATGCACGTTGTTGCTTCGCTCCGGTCTTCTCTCCTGCACCACCCAATCTGTGCGAAAGTGTGCTCTGTGTGCCTTGTGGTTCAATAATATCAATTTCCATTTCTTCACATTTTAGAACCGGCGTGTGCCGTCCTCACATCCTCACGAAAGTCGAATACCGCTGACTTCCTGACATCCCACGCTACGTTGTTGTATACGCTACCAGCGTCATTTTGTGCGAAGAGACCGTTTCCTCCTATATCCGGTCCACGCCTTGTTGCTACACACAGCTGGTCCATAGCTGCGTGGTTTATAAAGGTTTCGAAGGCTATCCTCTGGTCGGTTAACTAGACCAACCGAAGACCAGAACCGAACTGATGATTTAGAGGTATTGGCCTCCAGTATGGCAGTTAGGTCATCTGGGGATGCCCGCTTGTTCCATAGGCCACTGAGTGGTTTTGCGTTGGTGCAAGCCGCAGGACTGTTCTCCTGTCTTGCTTGTCTCGTCTAGTTGTATTCTCTGGCTTGCACAAGCGTGTGAATAATGCTTCTTGTATTTACAGAATCCGCACCTCTATAGGTTCTGGAATTTCCACCCTGTTTGTCAAAGCGCGCAAGGGAACATGGTCAATCTGGGAAGCTATGCGCCCATCGATTGAGTATCACGCCCGTATTTTTTAGGATGCTGAAAAAGGGGTGGTGACAACGAGCTGATTAAGGGACGCGACGTGTACCACCAATTTCACAGAGCTGGACCAACCCAAATATGTGCTGCTCGTTGTGTTTCTGTCCATCAACTCGAGCGTTCTAGTCACCCACTACTTTGATGGAGTCTCCTCTTTAGGCTTTGTTGGCCGTCCACCGCATCTGTTCATAAAAATCCTTCACGATTGAATCCGATACGGGTATGGAGCGTAAAAGCTTATCCATGTCAATTTTCGGGGTTCCTTTCTGAAACGAAACGCTGCAAGTCTTGGAAATGCTGGGTTCCAGGTTATGGGCTTATTCTTGGCATATCTATTTACGAATGGGTCTGAGTTACCCGCTTGTGCGCTGTAATAAACTCAGTAGGGAGAGTCTTATCCAGGAATGTGGATCCGTTGTGTGTCAGAGTTGGGTATCCGGGTTTCCTAAAGATAGCTGATGTCCCCGCATGCAGATGCCTTGTCGTGAAGCCTCACGTTGGGCACCAACACCCCAACAACTGATGAAGAGCTCGTTTCTTGCTTGGAGGAACCCAGCTTACTTTCCGATCACCCTGGCTGCTGTGCAGCAAAAATTGCTTTGCTTTCTACAGGCGTCCCAGCATGAACGGAGTTTTATGTTGAAGAACACACCACTGAACTTTTATGTGAGATAATTACGGAGTGTGTGCGCAGCTCTACCCATCTTTGGTCAGTGGTGCAAATCTGACCTCGCAGGCCAAGCACAACCTGCGGAGCATCTGGAAACATTCAGTGAATGAATGACCAACAATACCATCATGGCCATTGGATTCAAGAAGTAAAATTCGCCCACTCCACCGGAGCTGAATCATATTCTCGTCACAGTTGGCTTGGAATTAAGATTAGGGCGCCTGGATGGACGATCAGGTTATAGAGCCTTTGCTTTAGTGGAAGGGCTCCCGGCATGAGAAGGCTGTAAATATCTTCAGCAAAGGATGCGTGAAATTAGGTAATATTGGAATGATTCAGTGGCTGCGATGGTCGATATTAACCATTTTCCAATTCACCCCTGACTATGTTGAATCACTAAGAGCCATGGGCTGCTCCAGCTAGGAAAAAATACCCGCGTGGGTTCGGTAGCGGCCAGCTTGGGTCGCCGTGGCAGCCAAGTTTTACGTTGCATGCTGTTCGTGTCATTACTCCTTTATCCCGTTTTTCACCCAAATTTGGCGTCATTTGGTAATGTAGTGTCTCGAGAAGCTCATCTATTTGACCTAACGAATGGGGCACACAGACGTCCCTTTACTCTTGGCTGCCCGCAGCAAAAACGACCTCCGCTATTGGCTTCTGATTTTTCCTAAAAGGGGAAAAATTCAAATTCCTCTAACAGCGGACTGTGCCCCGCGCCACAGCTCTCTCTGATAGGATTTGCTTTTCCCACAGATTTATGCTGTGATTAACCCAGCTGGATTAGTTGTAGTTCAGATGACATACTATTCCGGTACGAGTTGTACGCTAACCATAGTTTGTTTCCCTTTTTCTGGTCGGGCGGCTACTGTTTCATGCCATGTGGAAGCACCATTTTGAGAGTTTATCCGTCATAGTGCACTACTCGCTGTCTTGGAAGGTGCCACTTTAAAGTCCCTATTGATTAATCTAAAGTAAACGCAGGATTTTACGATGCGACATTGTGGACGACGCTTGTTTACAACGCAAAACGAATCAAACTAACCTACCATAAATAAACTAAAGCTTTGAGGTCCGGACCGGCAGAAGAAAGATGCTTGTTTTGTCGCCGGTCCTACCATCGCTTGCCTCTGAAAACATCAATCGGTGGAACTGCACTTAGAGGATTCCGTCCCATACTACGCATTCTTTCTAGGCCACAAGTCTCTTGTTCTCGGTAATTCATGGACTAATGTCCACCTGTCCTTTCGGTATTGCCTTATATAACTTAAAGTTTTATTCACCTGATTCCTCTTCCCTCGTTTCACCCGTTCTTTTTCGGTTGCTAAAGCTGCGAAGACTATCTTGCAATTCATTTTTGAGTTTCTAGATCTAAGAATTCTGTTGCAACTTGCCACTACTAGACAAGACGCCTCGTAACATATCTTCATACTTTTGAGACACCGGTAATTTTATTCTCATTTACTCCAATGTGGCTACATAATTTTCCATGAAAGGTGCCTGTATTCCATCACAGGACCAGAATAGTTGTCCCTACGGAGCTGCACCACGCAGTGCCTCAGAATTTAACTGATTTTTGCCTTCTTTGGCACCGTGTTCTCATGTGTGCTGGTTCACTTATGTACCCACACTCTATAGCAAGGACAACATTCCTTCTCGCAAATCTCAATGATGCGCTATTGAACGTTTATTGGCATAACGCAGACTATTATTTTTGCCACTGAATTTTGCCGCCTGATTTTGCACTTGAGTTTTCTCAAGGGGTATAGTATATGATTTCTGGCTTCGTGTTATTGGATTTTCTCCCTCCCCTTATTCTTCATTGCATCTGCGCCACCAGTTTGACTTGTAGTTTGCCTATACCCTTCTCACGTTCTCTACGGTCTTTTTTCAGTGCTGCCGCCAGTTCACATACATTTTCACGGCGTCGTCATATAGTTAGCCTCAAGTTAATTGATCGTTGAATCTATCTATAAATAACCGGGTTCAGTGTTTGTCGATTATTTTTCAGGTTGTATTAGACATCATTACTAAAATAATCGTGTCTTGTGTCAAAAGGTACCCTTTACTGCCTCCTTCCATATCGAGTTTTAAAAAAGGGTCTCTGAGATCAGTTTTATCTTCTTGTTTAGCCTGTGATATCTGGTCCCTCAGTTACCATCGTGCGATTTGGGTTATTTCTATAAAACCATTTAAGTAGTTCGGTGAGCGAATCTGTAGGGTTCCAGTGTTTTTTGTCTTGACTCATATGGTGCACTTGCCGCAACGACGGTTGAGAACAACCAGTATTCGAGGAGATCTCGTTGAAAGTCGCCAAAAACCCCAAGAACAAGGTTACTGAACAACGAGGGTCATCTGTAAATGTGACACTACGGGTACAGTGGCTAAATTTCGACAGTGAAAAAATCAATCTTTGGGAATCCCCATCGAAGACGACCCAAAGCATATCTGAATGTCGACTTGAAATCCGGGGTATATAACCAAACTAACGAACCATAATGAATGAAGTCAGGGGGTCAGAAATTAAAATTCACCATACTGTTCAAAGCATGTGCAGCAAACCAACAATCAGAGATTTCGATTATGAAGAATAAAGACCCTCTCAATGAGGAACATATTCGATACCAAAAATCCATGCTTTGTAATATGCTGTCGCTACCTATACAAACTACTCTAATTTGGGAGCAAGAAGAAGATGCTTCATCCTGACAGATCTTTTCGACCAGCCACTACAGCTCAAATCTTGCTTTCAATACACCAACTGAATACTGAACAAACGCTTTGAGAGTTGCAGGCCCAAAGTCTCCTGTAGAATCTACTTGCCGTTGGTGCTGGCCCAACCACTACGGTGCCCACATGCACAGCATTTGGTGTGCTACTATGTCGAACTGAGAGGTTATCCACAATCTAGGATCAGGCACACCCAAGGCCGGTCGTATTGTCTTTAAGGTAGGTCTTGTATACGATAGGGTTTGTAACGGTAATCCCAAAAAACTTCACTCGTGCCCTGGAAATCCTTGTAACTGAATCATAACTGCTGCTTCCTTTCCTTTAAAGAAACTGTTCTGTGTGGATGCGACAAGGAACATACACCATGTTTTGAATGAGGAAAACGGTCGTTCCTTTCTAAAATTCCAACTATTCCGCATTGATTTGCTTATCTCTTTCTAAAGCTCTGTAAAACCAGATAGATTTATTTATTTGGTCCAATTAAATGGCATACTTGAGGCAGGACAGTCTTTTATTGACTCGGTCTTCAGGCGGGCTCGGTCTATTACGTTTCAGAGACTACTATCCTACGCGCTTTAGGAATGTCCGTCCAATTACTTTAAAACAGACAATCACTAAACCGAAGAAAACTAGCTGCCGTCTCTTAAGATCCGCACCCATTTGGATCGAAATAGCACTTACACATATCAGCTGCTGCACTGACTACGAAGGACAGAATAAACAGCTAAGTTCTTTTTCACGAAACCGAGGTAAGTTATCCAGTAGCTTCAGTGTGGGCCGCAGTACTGCACATTTGTGTGAATTCATACCCTTTCTGTCGCGGTGGCGATCAAGATACTGGCTTTCCTTTGGCTAGCAGGGACGAATCCAACCTAAGCTGGAAGTGGTTTCCGTACTCGTATCGAGGGACTGAAGAGGACTTTTGTACTTTTATCTACAGTCCTCACCAGTCACAATTCCACCTGTTTTACCGTTGGAGGTTAAAAATTTCCTTGGATCACTCCCCAACTGCACAAAACGTTTCCCGTTATTCATATCCTTCTGAGCCCAGGTGGCTTTCATACTTCAGGTTTAGGTTTCAACTCGTTGTCATCATCAAGTCGTGAAGTTTCTTATATTTCCAGAAAAGTTGAAAAAATGAGATGTTTTTTTTTACTTATACACCCACCCACATACCAATTTAGTCTAGACGGGAGACTCACCTGGAACCCAGCTGAATCTCTCGCTTATGATATACTTCGACTGAGTGTGTTGTACGAAGAACACTTCATGTTTAGGTTGGTACGATCCATGAGGTGTCATGGTATACTTTGATGAAAGGAAACTATTCATAAGGTCGCTGAAAACCCTTCGATAGCCCACTACCGGTTTTGCTCTTCTTAGACTTATCAACCGACTGCGGTTACTTGATGAGCCCCAAGAAGAGCGAAACCGGTCATGGGCTGTTGAAGTTTTCAGTAATCATATGAGTATTGTTCCTTTAAGTAAACACCGTTTTGGTCATACTAAAACTTGAGGATTCCAATGTTCAGTCTTCATGGCAAGCAGTCAAGTGTGACGGTGACCAGAAGAAGTCCAAATCTCTAATGAAGCTCTTCTGCAGGTTCTAAAGGTTCGCATATCATTTCTAATATGGTCTCTACCCCGGTCGACAGTGAATCAAGATTATCTTTGGCCACTTGATTGTTATTTAATCCGAAATACAGCATACGATTTGGTCGCGTAATTCGTGTGCGGCAACAGCACTCGTAAGCAATGTTGTCTCACTTTTTCATCCTCCTACATGAACGTGAACAAACGAATAAGCCGCTACGTACTAAACAGGTACTGGCAGTTTTTCAAGATGGATAGGCATAAGTGTACTTGTGTTGAACAAGACCATCAACTGATCTGATGAAGACGTTTGGCACGGTGTCTATGAAGGCATCTTGTGAAACGATCATCTGCTATGCACCATCTAAATTCGAATTTTCTTTTTACCGGTAAAGGTTGGTCTCCACGGTGTCAGGCCTTCATGGTGTTTTTTTCAGGATAGTTCGCTCCAAGGAATCGTCTTCTCCAAAAGTACTAGTTATTGGTTGCAGCTATTCAAAACGTTTATTGTTTAAACCATAATGGAACCAACTATTCGGATTGAAACCCGGTCTGAAAGGGAAGGACCGCTGAGATCAGCAGAACGATTTATCAATAAAAAAGAAATACCAGACCTCGAACAAACTAGATCTTAAACGTAGTATGGAAATTCACTTGTATTGGTCTTCCGTTCACGAATAAGCTAAAAGGCACCCATAAAAAACGTAGATACTATCCACAATAGTATTGCAGTTAGCTACGTCATTAAGACTTATCAGTGTATGATACCCTCTGCCGCAATCGGGTTCATTACGGTTACCAACATTAAAGTCATAAGACAATTGGTGAACAGCGTTTAATACGCTGCTTAAAATAAAACGTAAATAAAAGTGATGACAAACTTTGAAAGTAAATTCACTCACAAACGGGCAATGATATAAAAATGCGTAGCGTTAGTGAAGTGGATGGTAGCTGAGCAATCAACGAATGAAGCGAAAAATGGGCGAAGATAGAACGGAATTTGTTCGGGCCGACCGATTTATATGATGAACTTTGAGATGACAAAGAGGAAAGCGAAGGCGACAAGTGGAGCAGAGCACCTTTCGACAGTACGATGACAACCACACATATCAAAGGCGTTCATTCCAAACACATATTTTACGAGATCTCTATGTACTGTATTACCACGCTACATTATACTATACTACCTATACTCTGCTATGCTATACTGTACCATACCATACTATGTCATACTACACTATACTATACCATACTATATTATATTGTGTTATACCATATTATATTATATTATATTATATTATATTATATTATATTATATTATATTATATTATATTATATTATATCGTATTATATTATATTATATTAATTATATTATATTATATTATAATATATTATATTATATTATATTATATTATATTATATTATATCATACTAGATTATAATTGTACTAATGTACTTTCCAGATGAAGAATTCACTACACTGTTCAGTACAAGAATACCAAATTATACTTCTCTGAAAAGTTTTCGGACCGCACTGAGAACATAATGGTTCGCTCGCTTGTTTGCTGTGCTGGTACTTAACCTAGTTCTACTGATACTAATGACATCTTAGGTGAGTTTAAGCTACCGACCGGACCTGAGGGTTATTCCCAAGGTAATCTCCGCTGCTAACGGATGTAATGAAAAGCGCACACAAGATTATCTTATGGCAGTGCGGCACAGTCCGGTATTTCCATCCGTGGGTTTGGCAGATGAAAAATGTGCTCATTGGCAAGGCATCAGCTGACTCACCTACCATTTCAGCCATCCCGATTCGGGCAACAGTATTAATGAGTAGGCTCAGCATTCGAACAAACTGCTTGTGGGTTGAGAAAGTGGATGTGGTGAGGAAGATATAGGGACATTCGGACGAACGATGGAGAACTTAACAGACATACGGATTGTGAAGGTGAGGTGGGATGTACACGTTTTCGGTGAAAACATCTACGAGGACTGAGCAAGCAACTTCCAGCGTGTGACTGGATTCGTAGATCACCGGAACAAACAATGCAACGGCCAAACTCGTACAAAGGAAAGAGGAGGTCATGTTAGTTTACTAAAATTTCCTGCCTTTCAGGCGGAACGCAAGCAATGGACTCTTAGGATGGAATCATCGATAGATGAAGGTGATCGATCCCTACAACTTTGCGCTGTCTGATCAGCCGCTCCACTCGCGGTGGATAACAAAGCCAACGCCCGAATGAACACAGACTCTACTCTAATTCTTCAGCTTCAGAAGGCCAATAAACCAACTGACAGAACAAACGATGTACGAGAATCAATAACCACAGGTTTGTTGGAATGGCATGATGCCGGTATGCGAGGAAGGATTTGAGAAGCATCTGAAGAAGATGACAACAAATAGTAGCGTTGTTTGGTGTGAAAAGGAAAACATTAGCTTATTGGGTAAAAATTTGGGGAATTGGCTTTAACCGAAAATGAACGTCCGAATTCTTGTTGAATGATATGGAGGTGAAGGGATGTGTCAGCTGGATTGAAAATGACAGAAACTTTGTCAGCAACATGCATGAGGCTGGCAGCAGAACACGATGAAGAAGTGAGCAGTGCAAACTTGTCGTGCTACCTTGAGGATAGTTTACTTACCTTGAATAGACTGTCCCCGTTTTCCGAAACCGAACTCTATCGAGACAAGGGAGCTCAAACGAATAAACGTTTTGAGAGGACAGTAAGGTCGCCTGGATGGACCAAAACAATGTTAATCTGCTCTGCTACCGGACAATCGGCCGCATGCCAGTGCACCTGACTATAGCACAGGAAAGAACCAGCCCCTATTGATGGGTAATCAATCGATGGTCTGATGTGATTCAGTCTTAAACACGGGTCATAAACGAGCGGTCGTTACAACAATTGAATGCGGTCAAGCGTAGGGTACGGCGACATGCTGGTCGTCGTATGTGATGGTGCTTTGTGACACTGACGCTCCGAGGAAGTTTCCTCGTATGAGAATTTCCGATAAACTGTAATGACCCGCCTGGGATCACACTCACCAACTCTTAATCTGATTGAAGAGTGTGCATGTACATTCAGTGCCTTCAAGCTGCATCTTAGAAATGTGGAGCATGGCCAAGTCGCATGACGAAACTTATATGAGACGGAATTACCAAGAATCACTCAGTGGCCAACCGAAAGGACAGATGAATATGCAAAAATTGTCGTTGCAGTTTTTGCAGAAGGCACTGAATACATTGTGGGTTAGCATCGCTGCCGGTGACTGCATTGGCAAGGGAGACAGGTGTTTGCAATTGAGCGCTTTCGAACTCAGGACAAACTATATCGGACCATAATGCCATTTGTTTACTGGTGGGCCATTTGCTTATAATAAAAGCTTACTAGGAACGTAGTTCGTTAGATATCGAGGCATTTGCGCTGAGGCTAAATTACACAGAGAAGGTGACCTTTCAGGAGGCTTACCTCCTCCTCCATATTGTCATCTGCAAAGATGTTATGCAATCTGTTATACAGGGTTCCTATAAATGTCTTTTTGCTTGACGAGTGCACAGCCTTAAAGTGAATTCACTGATCAGTTTACGATGACTCTGTGTGTACGACTCGTGGTATTGATTGTCTGTCCGCTTATGCAGGATGACATCGGGAAGAGATGAAGTTTTATGTTGCTCACTTTCCACTGTAAACTTGAAACGCACGTTGGCGATATCGATTGACAGGTGGATATTATGAATTTGATCGCAATATATTGCCTGCCCAGTGAGGTCGTTTGTTTATTCTAGAAAAAAAGTCAAACCGGAGATGATCCTGGCCATATTAGGAAAAGCCCTACACCACGTATGGAATTACGACAAACCTATCCATATTCCACATTCCGCAGTTTGAGAATTCCAAGCTCAAACACATGAATCTTGAAGTTGAGAACAATCTGTCGAAACATTTCGAAGTCTAATGGACAGGTGCAATGGTATATATATCTTGTTCGGGCATTTCTAGTGAATTCCGTGACCTCGTTATACGGTTAACGTTTCGCTGCCATACTGTAGTGAAGCTGATAAGAAAACTCGATACATTGCAACCGTAGTATCCACGCCCAGCTTCTGTTTACTAGAAATCCCATGTGTAGGTGTCGGAAAGCAGCGCGGCCTTGTTCCACTAATGTTCCGCCATCTATACATTCGCCGACTACAAATCCGACTCCTTTTTCAGGCGACCACCCGGTAAAGTTCCAGACCAGTAGAATTTGCTCAGCTTCCTACAGGAAGCTGTTCGTCCGGCTAAGCAAGTTTTGCTGAGAGAGACTATATCGAATCGGTAGCATTTCAGCACCTTAGTTACAAAGCTGTACTACATTCTAGTGCTTCCCCTCTACCCCTGTCAACAATTGTTCCAGGGTTTTAGGTTCCGAGTGGAAGTTGGTATGGCTTCACTTTTTGTTTTCGGTTGTAAGTTGATGTGATTTTCAAACAATCGGTAGCCGTTAGGTTTTCAAGTTCCCTTGACCCAACCGTACTAGCTCTAATCTGACGACCGATTCTTCTATCTTAAGGCAGCCTTATCGGGGCCAGCGGATCAAGAATCCAACCCAGTTGGTGATGGGGCTGGCCCAGCCCGACAACGTACGGGTTAGGACATAGTAGTCGGATTCGCAATGCTGCTGTGCGTAGCAGATGCGTTTTGAGCGGCACCAAACTCTTGGGTCTTAAAATTATTTCTACAGTAATATATAGCGCGCTGATGGAAATTTCCAGTTGTTTGACAGTCGGAGTGGGCGGTTTCCAAGGCCGACCTCTTTCAACCCCTTCTTCCTCGTGTGAGTGAAACGCGTTACTGCACTCACAGTCCTGTGGGATTGAACAGTCCGATTTCACCCTCGGAATACCTCGTACTGGGATTGCATGTGTCGTGAGTATTCATTGTCCTTTGTCTAGCTGTCTTCCGCAGGTCTTTATGACGTGTAAAATCCTAAGAAAATAAGTTCCAGCCGGCGTAACCTACAGGAATATTATACCACTATTACAGTCCTGCTGAGAACAGGGGTTCAGAGGGACAAAAGTTTTGAGAATCCTCAAGCTACAGGCTGAGAACTGTGAAGTTGTAAACAACCGATTACACCAATTTCCATCTGATGGGCTTTTGAACAACTGATCAGTTTATCAGGGGCGCCGTTTTAGTGGATAGGAAATGGAAAGATCTACATAAATTTGGCACGTTATTAACCCAGCAAGATTCAGTGTTGAACGATGGTCAGGTACAAACTCATTGTAATCAGTGAAGGAGGGAGACTGTTATTCTTTTGTGTTCAGAAAACCTTTAAGCAGATCGCTGAAGGTGGTAATACTCTAGGTCATTCGCACTTGGAGAAATTATTCTTGGATGAAGAATTTCCGTTTTGTACGTCGGTGCGATATTAATCCAATTAAGGGTGAGGGTCCATATCTGTTTAACGATATTTATCCGTAGTATTTATATGTGCAGTGTTCTCAAGGCGCACAGTAAAACCTCAGAGATGTCAATACCAAGGAGAATTAGTTGTACGTTGCACTCAAGTTCAAGTGTAGAACTAATGTCGGTGTGAAATGAACTAAAAATGTCGTTTTGGTTAAAATCATCAACACAAAACACGAATACGCTCTTTACGTAAACACCCAATGCGCTCACTTAGCCGCTGATTTCCACATTTACGTATGAGCAGATCCACCATCAGAATTCCTTTTTTCTATAAACATAGTCCACCATTAATCTACACTGAACTTTGTGTGCATAAATTGGCAACAGTTCTCTTAGGTCCTGAATGTGAATGACAGCACACTTGCCACTGCACTCAATCAATGCAAACATGCAGACTATTGCTTAAAAGAGTGCTAGGTACGTAAACATCGAAAGGACGTTCGGAGAAAACACTCAATGGTAACTGACTTAGTTCTTTGAGCTAGTAAAAGAACTGGAAAGGATTCGACTTGTTAACTCACTTGCATACCAATTTGGTTTTGACGGAGACTCACCTGGAACCCAGACGAATGTCTCGTTTATGATGTCCTTCAGCAACCTTATGAGTAGTGTATTACGTCCATATAATGTATTGCGATATCTCAAATATTGTATCAACTGAAACTTGAGGCGGCTTGGTGCAGCACATTCTGCTGAGGAGAACATCATAAACGAGAGATTCAGCTGGGTTCCAGGTGAATCTCCCGTCAAAATCAAATTAGTAGGCAAATGAATATATAAGTCGAATTTCGTGCAATTTGGGTTCAATTAGAACATACGGTTAAAGGACACTCGGAAATTGTGCCTACCTGATGAGCCCCAAGAACGGCAAAAACGGTCGTGGGCTGTCGAAGAGTTCTCAGCAATCTTATGAGTAGTGCATTACGTCCAAAACTGGAAAGGACCTTTCAGACTGTGACCTGAGACTTCTCTTCTGATTGGTTCTGGTAGGCTAACTAATTGTGTAGTCAGAACATGGTAAATGGAACTGAGGATGCGCTATAATTCAGTTCCGGTAAGCAGCATGCAATATTGCGATGAATTTAGATGAGTTTTTGACGCTTGTCAATACTTCAACCGTAAAGGCAGACAGTCAAGTAAATACTCTTTAACCCCAGAACAACACGTAGTGGGCAATATTACCATCTATACAGTTTGTTGTATAATGGCAACTTATTAAAGAACCATGTGGCAGAGGAGAGATAGTTTCGGGCAGACAATTTGGTAGCCGTTTTTCGACAAACAAAGCGTACTTATGTACCTGGGTAATATCACTTTGGAAGTCCTGAGCTTTACCGGACGATTGAGCAGGTGAGTGCCTAGAAATGCTATTGATGCCACCTGTTTTGACCAAACACCTTCTGCATACGATTCATCTAAGTAAAAAGTCTCACAGCCATAATAAATGAGTTTGTGGTAAGTGAATGAACCACCTTAATATGCACAGCGCATGTATTCAAGCGACTGAAACGACAGCCGAACCTCTCTGAACAACATCATTGCTCCCACACAATCAAACCCCAAAGTAGTCTACACCTACAGAGTTGAGGTTTTGACTCTAGCCTCCGGTAATCCCGTCATTATTTGTGTATAAGAACTTAACGACCAAGCGTGACAGTCTACACATTTTGATATTGTCCCCCGCACCGCGGAGGATCGTCTCAGTATCCAAAACTAACTTCCTAACATATGACGCTGCCATATGGCCCTCCAGCTGATGATGCTCGCGAATAGTAAATTCAGTGATACGTTGCTTTGTTGGAAAAAAAGATAGCATTTCCAGTTAGTCCATGCACACAGAGGTTTTAAAGCCTTCCCCAGACACAGAAGACCATCTATGATGACAAGAGGCAGTTTGTAAAGTACACTGTTCTTCAGAATTTCAGAAAGTGATTCATGCCAGCCATTCTGGTACTAAGCATAAAATCTGTGAAGAACTAATGCAGCATTAGGCTAGCTACTTCTAACAATGAGAGCAGTCGAGAGCCCTTAGTTATTTTGAACACCAAACAAGAACTGTCTGCGATGCAGAAACACGGGATCAATCAAAGTTTTGTTGACTGTTAACATTCACTATGCTATGTTTGAAGAACTGGAGATACAGACGCACCGAATAGTGAAGTAGTGGATTGCCGCAAGGAGCACAGCTCTGTGAAAAGCACACTGCTTAGGTATCTGTCTGACAGCAAATAGGTTATTCAAACTTGTGAATCAAAATGGCATTTGGAGAGTTTGTTTACTGTGCCAATGTCTTCAAAGAAGTGAGAAGATAAGATACATTTACTCCTGTGGAGCAGGTGTTGTTTTCACGCGATGTTCTGTTCTTTTTGTTTGCTTGTATAGGCCGCACAACTTGCTTCAATTTGTAGTCAATAGCCGGCAAAATAATGCTTAGATTGTGGTCAACAACTTGATCCGTCTATTGCAAATGGACATTTGTATTACAGGAGCGAGACAGAAAACCAAGTAGAATCCGGAAGAAAAATAATGCGCTACCGTCTCTACTTCTCAGTGACTGAATTCCAACGTGTTTTGGTCAACAACCGTTGGTCGAAAGGGCAAAAAAATCTATTCACCCAGTCAACAGCTTTCATTTCAGATCTTATTTGCAGATGCAAATTTATGTCGTCATTTATCTTGGGAGCATGGAACCTCTAAACAACGGTGTTGGCAGAGTGAAGAGATTTAGGAATTTTCAGTTGGGACCTCGTCCTGTCAATGAAGCCAATATATGCCAAGAATGCCAGGAAGTGATGTTCAGTTGTTTGTTCCTTAGTAGGAATCATCAACAGTGCACTTCTCATGAAACACCAGAAAATCTCGAATCCGCGACTTTCCTGTCAGTTTTTTAAACACTTAAATGTTCAGACACAAGCTGATGATTAGCAGCATAATCAACTTGCACTTAGACAGGATATAGGGACGTTCAGCCTTCAGTCATGGCACATCACGTGGGCAAACTTGTTGACAGGATCCTCGATCAACGACTTCTCAGATGGAAGCTTCATTCGCTGGATGAATTTTATTCCTCCTCTGACCTACTTACAGATTGCTGGTAGTGTGAGGAGATTTGGGAATCTTAATGGAGACTTCGTCCTATGAATGAAGCCAATCTACACCGAAAAACCGTGAAGCACCGTAGAGTGTGACCACTTGATGTGAATCCCGTGACTAGGGCAGCGCTCTATCCTGTCTGAGTGCAAGTTAATCACAATGCTGATCAGCAGGTCGTAGCCGAAGGGTTAAGTACTTAAGCTACTAGCCGGGAGGGCACGGGCTCGAAACTCTCCGGAGTTTCGTGAGATGCACGCAAGTGTACTTTCGTGAACAGTACATAGAAATTCCTATCATTGTTTACGCACCTACAAACACCCGCCTTTTGATCGGAGGAGCGCAGTGTAGTAAGGAAGGTAGAAAACCGCTTGCTTGCTGGCTGTGTGTAACGTTGCAACTCACACAGGCTTTGAAATTAATCTCAGCTAATGTGTTTACACCGCACACGGATCATAAAGGTTGTCTCAGAGTTCAATTGGATCGATAGACAAAATATCAGTAATACAACTAAAGTAAGGTTGGACACTAACCTCAAATAATGTGACCCACTCAACTGCGCACTGACGATTTCTCCTCTACTCGAGACGAAATATTTGCACGTTATTCACCAAGCTCGGCGAACAGCTCAACGGGCCTCTGATCAACCATCAGCTGATCTAGATTCGAGGACTACACCTAAGTGGTGAACCCAACATAGGACGGAACCAGTAGTGCGTTGTCAATCAGAGCAAGTCAGACTTACAACTTTATAACGCACACTTTCTTTAAACCACTATTATCGCCATCAGACTATGTTATGTTTTTATCCGCATGCTTGTGCGCAATCGTCAGCGGTTCTCAGCTTTAGAACTTGTTCTGCTGTTGTTAGATGTAAACAGCTAATGGGAGCCAAAATGGAACCGGAAATCTGATAATGCAGGTCCAGTGCTTCAAACTGTCACTCTATGCTTCATGCAAACTGAAAGAGCATGTGTTACAGTTAGATAGGCAAGGGTTTATGGCTTCTCCAACAAGTTTGTCAACGTATAAACTAACAGTAAGTTTAGGTAGCAAGCTATGAAGGTAAAACGACTTGACGAATAAGGATTCTATGTGAATAATGCAATGCAACCGAATGAACCACAATCGGCTGCTAAGGTCGGAGTTTGGTTTTCAAATTCAGAACGATTCGTGAAGTCAAAAACAGGCTTATAGAGCCAAACAAGGCTTTCGCCCTCGTAATGGCGTATCAAGTAAAATCGGTCATTCGATCTTTTGGCTAGCATTCATGGGCAGCTACCTGTGTTAACCAATTTTGGGTACCTAGTAATTTGTTTTACTAGGAAGCCACACGCATGCTACAACAGCTGTTTTCCTAATCAGGCAATCTACTCGTTCTTCATTAATTAGAGGGCTTGTCCAAAAAATCAAGGGTCCTGATGAATTGCCTGACATATATCAGGCAACTGACTTGGAATTTGATGGGGTGTTTTGGCAAACACTTATTCGAATCACAAGAAGTTTCACAGATCGTCTTCAGCATTCAATAAATTTCATCAAGTGGACATAGAGGATATCGTTAAGCATTCGCTGTCGTTTTAATAGGCCTTCCACTGTTCTGGAGTGATTATTGCACAGTAGGAGCTGGAATCAAGCTAAAAGTGTTGACATGTCAAAATAGTGGCATCCGGACATCAAGAAAACCGCCTTAGTTGAGCGTGATGTAGGTACATGTTCAAACAAAACTTCAACGTCATACATAAAATCTGATGGTGGACTAGCATCCGTTCCTGGGTTGGCCTGTTACATCGAACTAAACCGATGAACACGCACGCACAACGGGTTATGCCACATACGATTTGCACTCAGCCACATCAGCATCTACGTGAACTCTCCGTAGGCGGTGTAAACCCGAGGGAGCAGGACCAGAGGGCGAACAGGGGAGGGGTAATTCTAAAGCCATCAGCGTGCCCAAAAGGTGACCCATGATTGTTAATCCAAGTGGATACAGCTGAACGTTTGAGTCCCGTAGTGCAAGAAAAAGGCGTCTGCGGGCCGGCACCATTCAGGGGACTCCCTCTGGCATGCACATCTGGCCAACTAGTGTGGACTATTCTGCACCTAGGTTTGAGCAACCGTGGTCCCAGAGATTAATTTCTAGCACCATTGTAGTCTTAACACTCCGAAATTTCCAGAATGTTAGCACAGGTCTTCTGCATGTGGAAACTCCAAATACGCGTAAACGCAATACAACAGCATAAATTAAACCACCACTTAAAGAGATAGCAATGAATAACAAGGTTCAGCCCCGCAACAAAACCAGAGCCCGTCGATGAAAATCACTTACAGTTAACTTAGGTCAGGGCCTTAGACACAAACAAACAGTTGGTCCTCAAAGCACGTGCAAAAGGGTGTCCGGTGGTCCGCCCCACACCTAAAGGGTACCGTAGGCATAGAAAATGATCAGCAAGTCGTCGAAGCTATTCGACTTCGTCGCACAAAGCCGCTTCGAGCACTGCTGTAGGCCCAAAGATCCCGACTATCCAGCACATTAAGATGGGCTTTTTCTGACACAGGCGAGAATAACCTAACAGTTGGACCCAATGGTTTCGGCTTCGGATAAACTGGGGGATGTAGTACTACTAAGCTGAAGCCAGAATGCGACCGCATAGTCTTCTGCAGTCAGCCCTGATTCGACCTGGTTCCGTTCATGCGATGATGATAGTTGAAGGTCACTTATATAACCATCACACCTTTAGCACACCAAATGGCTCAGTTTACCCAGGTATCAGCCTGTACGATGATGGGCACGGAAAGTCACTTCTAACACAGCCACCAGCTCAGTTATCTGGTAAACCCAGAAGCTAAGGTGGATTTAGTAAACCTAATTCATAGACGACTATTTGCCGATCTGGTCGCCGGCCCATTCAATGCTACCTGCACAAATATGGTCGCAGTCGCTGTAGATCCAGCTGGTTCGGTCTCCAGGCACAGCAGCTCCTATGGCATCCCTGCGTCCTGCTCAGTTCAGCTCTCTAGTACAAAATTGACGAAGGTTGAATTGACGAACTCCAGTTTGCATCAGTACAGTCCATAGCACCATGTTTTGTACTTTCACTTCGCAATTCACGAGATCCATACGGGAAGCCATTAGCTGCTCGACCAAGGTATTCTGACGTCGAACTTTTTGTCTGTCAAGGTTACGTTCATTCGCGTTCAGTTGACCATATAGAAGCTGCTTCGCAATCGTGTTCCCGCCAATTCAGCAAACATGTTCCGTCCACTGTAGATGGTCAAATACGATCGTCGACCCCATTTCATCACAACGCGCACGTCGGAGCACCGTGTCCCGTGAAAACTAAGTATACGCCACAGGCAGTACATGCGAAAGCTGCTCAGCATTCAGAGGTTGGGCTGGTACATGGTCAGCATTTCAATGTCGTACACGTGAATAGATAGAACCATGGTATTGTAGAGGTCTAGACTGATCTCCAGTCGCAGACTACGATTCCTTCCTACCCATTTCTCGAGTTTGCCAAAGGGCCACACTTGCTCCTTGACACACTAGATTTGAGCTCATGGTAGACGGTCAAGTCGGCAAACAATGTAATTCCAAGGTAGCAGAACTCCGTGCAGTGGTCAGTAAACTCCATTTCAGTGTTGATGTGCGGAGAAGTGCTAGGAATTCCACCTGGGGTAGGTTGATGCAGAACGAAACTATTCTCGGCGTTGGTGTGTGGGTCAAAATACGTGGTAACAGTCGCAAACTTATCAGTTAGGCAAGTTCGATCAATGCACTGCCGTTCGCAAACACAAGGCTGCGGAACTTGGTCTGTCGGACCCGAGTTCCTGCACCGAACTTCCAATGTTGAACAGATGTCCATCGTACCGGTACTCGAACTGTGCGCCAGCGTCGCCGTGCACAAAAACGGCATCCACGATAACCCTTAGATAGAGATCGATGAGCGCGGGTGTAAGGACACACCGCTGTTTTGCATCTGTGAGGATTTCGAAATCACCAGAAGTTGATCCATTTGGTAGCTCCTTCGCTCTCGGTCAGTCATGTAGGCTTCGAATGGTGAATATTGACCGACCTATTGGGAAAGACTGTCCAAAATAATTCTCGACTGACAGGATCGAAGGTATTCGTGAAGTCTGTAAAGAGAACGTGTGCGGCTCGCGACGACCATGGGACTTTTGTTGAAGCTGTCATGTAACAAATAGAACATAGAACAAGTAGAACACAAGGTTGATGGAAACTCGGGGACTGCGCCTACCTGATAAGCCCCAAGAAGGGCGAAACCGGTCGTGGGCTATCGAATTTTCAGCAGCCTTATGAGTAGTACATTACGAATATACATGTAGCGCGATATCTCGAATATCGTAGCAACTGAAACATGAGGCAGCCTGGTGCAGCACATTCAGTTGCCTGGAAACATCACAAACGAGAGATTCAGCTGGGTTCCAGGTGAGTCTCTCGCAAAACCAAATTTGTTTGCAATTGAGTGCATTTCGCTAATTCCGTGCAATTTGCTTTCAAGTAGAACATAAGGTTACTGGAAACTCGGGGACTGCGCCTACCTGATGAGCCCCAAGAAGGGCGAAACCGGTCGTGGGCTGTCGAAGAATTTTCAGCAACCTTATGAGTAGTACATTACAAATATTAGGTTCGTTGTCTTACGCACGTTGTTCTTAGAAGACGCGTATTTCGATCACTTCAGTTGTTCGGCGGTTGAGTTGCATTCGTGCCATGGTGAGACAAACCCGTGACTTGCCGGCTACTAGTGAAAGCCTAAGCCGCTAGGCCACGGACTGTTGACCGGCAGTGCGACTAACACGCACATGGACAGGATATAACGCCACTCATCCCTCGGTCACGGAATTCACATCACGTGATCAAGTGCTGACTGGCTCCCCAAGACACGATTTCTCGGCTGGAAAGTTCACGCGACTCGTTAATTATTCCTCCAATCGCACTACTTACAAAGTTGCTGGTAGAATGAGGGGAGTTCGGTAGCTAACGCGAAATTTTGTCCCCCAAGTGAAGCCAGTCTTTGCGGAAAAGCGATAATCACTGTACACTTGTTTCATCCTTATTAGGACTCATCAGTAGTGAGCACCTTACGAATTTCCAGGGAGATTCAAACCGGAATGTGCGTGGCTCCAGCTGAGAAGTCATCTCTCGAGGAGCCAGTCAACACGTGACGACGTGGCGTGAAATCTGTGATTGAAAGAAGAGTGTGGCTATATCCTGCCTAGGTTGGAGCTAATTGCAGTGCTGATGAGCCACTCGTGATCTAACAGTTTAGCCTCCAGCTAGTAGCCAGAAGGTGGCGGGTCAGACTAACCAAGCCGTTGGTGAGAAGTTCACTGCTGATGATTCACAGTAGCAACAGCTGTACAGCGCTTCTTGTATTTTCGGCATTGAGTGGCTTAATTTACACGACGGAATCCATATGACCGCCTGATTGTTAGTAACAGATTACTAACTCAAGAAAAGCGTGCCAGCTTACTAGATTTGCTGTAGCAGTATTCGCAACGACAACTACGAAAACAAAAACAACAATGGCTGTAGCAACAGAAGCGGAAGCACAAGCGGCAGCTGCTCAAACGCCCAACAAAAAGACAGCCATTTCCGCGCGAAATCACAGTGACTCTGTGTTTAGCTAACGCAGTATTGACGGACGGGATCTTGCGACCTCCGGGTCTTTTAGTCCTGAACTATATATATATATATATATATATATATATATATATATATATATATATATATATATATATATATATATATGGGTCCGCGGAATAATCTTTTAACATGTGGTTTGTCCAAAGAAATTTCGTTACTCCAATCTTGATGTCTAACTAAAGGTCGTACCAACCCTAATTAAGTACATATTACCTCACTTTTTCTCCGTTTCACTAAAAAAAAACGAATCGTTGAGTGAGATAGTCGGTCCAAAACGGTAATTTATGCTTGCATGGTCAGTCAGCTGGTTCACTCGGGATTGGCTTCTCGCTTACTGTCTGCTCCGTTAGCATAGACAACCAAGCGATTGCAGGCTTCGTAGTGGCAGACGGGTCAATGACTTGGATTTCTCGATTTGTTTGTGCTTCCGACTGCCTGTGTGCGAAGCGGATTGAGGCGCACACCCGACCGACTGCCGAAAATTGCCCCGATCGATACGTGTGATTCGGTTTGACAGAGACAAGTGTGGTCTTATTTTGCCCATGGTTGGTCCCAGTCGTCAACACCAGTCGGCAAACAAAGCAGAACAAGCGGTAGTGACTGCTAGTTAGTTCTGTTAGCGTGCACCAGCCAGAACAGTGACACTGGGACAATATTAGTATCGTTTTGAACCACTCATAAAGATCGACTACTTCCTGGTCTTCGAAAGGGAAGCAAGATTGCTGGAAATATTGACGCCGAACAAGAAGTCACCGTTTGAATCAATTCACTAACTATTTGTCAAACTGTCCTGAAAATGGTGATAAAAATTTGGGGACTAGGCCCACCCAAACGGTCGAACCAGGTGGTCCATGTCGAATGGCTTCGTATCAACACAAATGAAACATGAGACTTTCTTTTTGTGGCTTTTTCGATTGAAAATTTACATAGACGAGAAATTTAACTGAACAGTGCTGGACTTAGCCCAGTTTTAATTTTGAATTGATTTTCTGATTCCACCACTCACCGGCTATTTGCCTGATAGGAAATTTGGTCTCATGCGCAAGGATTGTGCTCACATTATCATGCCATTGAAGTGAATTTTTACCTTATCCTTTTTAACTGGAGTCTTAAATCGAAGTAAGTGTAACGGAAGCTGGCACACAGGCTAGCTGGGATGAGGGATGAGGTAATTCCAATCATAAATTAGGAATATGTGACCTCATTTTCCCTGTTAGGGTAATTAGGACCATATGCTCTAAGAGCGTGGCATCCAGCGGACCGAAAGCGGTATGTATTCATATTAAAGTGGCCAAGGCAACCCGATGACAGAATTTCGAGAGGTGCCCTATATCAAGCGCAACCTCCCAGCAAAGAATTCCGTCCTTATAAAGATTGAGGTGGTGTTGAGATTCCCCTTACTTAATAAAAAGTAAGGAGGGAATTTATTGTAATCAGCAAATGCTATCTGGAGCCTAATGATACGGGCACATTGAACAGTCGAAGACAATGCAAATGTGGTTCAACACAGGTTATCATGAGTGGACTGGCTCCTAAGGGAGAAACTGTGAGTTTCATTCAGTATTTGGGCGGTTCTTAAGTGGTTTACATGGTTTTCCCTCTGATGGTTTCCACCCATTCAGAAAGCTCTAGCTCCCATTACACCTCATAATTCTCTGACTGCACCGAGCAGCAGAGGTCTTCTGCTTCTTACGAAACCTGATGTACCATATATATATATATATATATATATATATATATATATATAATACATTTATGATACATATGTATATATCCCAGATTGATGACCTGGTTTGCTGATATACAGCCACTGACTCCATGATGATGTTGTGTTGCAGACTTCGCATGGCCAGGCATTTTGCATCAAGTGATTCAAGTTTAATTCACAAACGATTAGCAAATAAATGCGATCAGTATAAATCAGTTGCGTTCAATACTTCCACCAATATGTTGCAATAATGCGGAGCAGTGATTTAGGAGTACCAGGTTGACCAATGAAATGTCTAGCACTCTGAACTAACGAAGTGGAAACCGACAAACACCGGCTATGAGAATGTCCCTTACATTCGTTTATCAGGCATGTATCCATAGAATTTCAGCAATTTTCTATAGAAAAATTTTTGATGTGCAGACGTTGAACGACATAATGTAATGAAATACATAATCACAGAGGGTGTCGCGGGTATATTGCCCAGTGTTCAAAGTTTACTAAATGCGTGTGGTTGCCGAAGGTAAACTGACAATCGTACGGTTGTGTAAGAATGTTGAAAACGTGTAACTGATAAATAGCGAAAACTCGAGTGTGTTCTTTTGTACGCTAGCAAGCGAGCAATTCCACAACACGGGCTCACAAATGTGCTGTTACTTAATCGCACATTTTCGAATGACTTCGAAAATGACGTACGCTTTGCGGTTTCTGACTTTCTGTCCGCCTTGAAAGGACCCAAAGTATTTTCTTACCCGCTACAAAATGAGAAGCCCAACACAATTAGCCCCTGGAGGTCCAAGCAATGAAAAAAGTAAAATGACCTGCGCTTTTGCTGCTGGCTCCTATGGAGGCAAAAGTTGTCTGCAATGAGGTCAAGGAAAACACTGACCGAGCAACGGCGCTCCAATGCAGGATCAGAGAACTTGCGCTTAAGAACACGATAGGTCGAGTTCTAATAATTTTGCAGCCCAAAGGCACTTACGCGAGTCTATTTATATACCTTACTGAAAGACTGGAAGCCGTCTTCGGAGTTTTTTGGTCACTGATCAAAGTCGCGTGAAAGAAACGAAACTGGTGTTTTGTACATCTGCACGCAAGCTATTCTCTTCATTCAAGAATGAACTATTATTATTTTGACCATGTGCCTCCTCGAATCTGTGGGCATTTACACTTCATTCTGAACATTAAAGATGCCGCACTAATAATTCACCCCTGAGCGATGTTACGAACTGTAGGTAGCTCGGGTACGTTGCTTGGTTTGTGAGCTGTTCGTCAAGCTCGGCAGTTGGATTGCATACGTTTTATCATCAATCAAAGTGATATATATATATATATATATATATATATATATATATATCCCGACGAAAAGCGACCCAGTATTACTAGTCTGGGCTTAGTGATGCTGCACTGACTGGAACTTTGTTCCTCAAGGTTTGCCATGTCATGAAGGCGAACGGCAAGCCGGTGGACGAAGTATAGCGAGTATGCGTGACGTGGACAATCGTTGGCTATTTCATCCTTTTTTGGCAATCATTAGCAGTGTAAATCTCGTGAAACTCCAGTAGGAAGTTTCAAACACGCGAACTGCTGCCAGTAGCTTGAACGCTCAACTGTTGGGTCAAAAGCGGCTGAACAACATTGTGATTAACTCGCATTTAGACATATTATGGTGCCACTCATCCTTTAGTCACGAAAATCACATCACGTGGTCACGGACTGACTGTTCCGTCGAGTGACATGGAGGTCGCAGGTTTGGATCTTCCTGCTGGGATTTCGTGGGATGCTCACTGTCGATGATTCCCAATAGATGTACACTGCTTCTCGGCTTTTCAACATAAACTGGCTTCACTTGCAGTAAGAAGTCGCCATTGACAATATAACTTTTTCACTCTCCTATTTCGCCAATGATGGCATCTTTCATCTGATTCAATACCCCTCAGACTTAATTGACTTTTCGCCGGTAGACTGACCGTGGCCCCAAAATCGTCTCAGTGCTTCCTCTAAGCTTCCAATATCAATTTCGTGTTTAGTGTGCCGCGGGAAGACAGTTGAAAGGATAACTGTAAAGTGTGTGGGCTGGAGAAGCCCCGTCAAAACGTTGTTTCCTCTTTAGAACTTGTTTCAGCTTAGTCAATGGGAACTGCTGTCACACGAACCTCCTTAAATTGACTGGGTACCGTACTATGCTTAGGCGCAGCTTATCTGCAAATCACTCGTTGAAAATGACACACAAACAAAGCGTTACATTTAGTATCGGTGTGCCCCGATACACTATGCAAACTTTGATCACCGCGTCTCAGCTCTTACTCCAGATCCCCCCTTCCCCCAAACAGACTAACCTCTGCGGTGCGGCCGTTTTCTCGGTGCGGTAGACAGTGGCGCTCCTGTTAGTGAGTTCAAATGAAGTCAACCGATGCGGTTGCCAGTTGCGAGATTAAAACGAGATGGAGAATTCAGTGAAGAAATGACGGCCTAATGTTCGTGTGTGAATTCACTCCAATGTCGTCACAAATGTTAGAATAGGCAAATGAATAAATCGCATACGTCTCTGGTTGCCCAAAATGAGACTCGCAGGGTCACCAGATATTCACAGTCATCAGTATTAACTCCAGTATCCTGTAAAGGCAGAAGACAGCCAGTTTAGTGATCGTTTTTGTTTTTAGACTGGCCAGACCGATGAGGCTTTTTTGCCGGCACAAAAGACCACCCAACAGCGCGCTGGTGGTGTACGTTCGAATGGTTACGAAGCGTCTGCAAGTCAGTTGCCAAACTCGGCACACAATTCAACAGCCAACTGATCAACCACCAATGTTCGGTGGAAATTTCGACTGTTTCATTGTCAGTTTCATTATTTTCAGTTCTCACCTAAAAACGCTCCTCAAATAAATAAATAACTTGCATTTTACGCGCAAAGCAGCTCATCTCGGGATCTGTTACCAAACCAGCAAGGGTGTAGGGATGTGTAGGCTAAGCATGTGAAAATGAGACATTTGCGCACAACCTCTTCAGACTTATATCGGGACATGCTGGGTCAGCAAACCATGATTTGTATATTAGTTTTGTATTCAGGTTTTGTGCTCTAGTAACTGATCGATAATGAAAATGGGTAGTCATCACTTGAACGAAATACATACATGGGTGCATACTTGTGTCAACGCATGCTCAAGTGTATGTCAGGGATGGATGTACATCGAACACATGAGTAACTTAAATAAACTGAACACGAATTTTTCTAGCAGACACAACATTCGCTTAACTGCGACGGGTTAGAACTGGAAACTTGTTTGAGTTGAATTCCGGTAGGAGGTTTATTGGGCGTGTAGAACAGTCAGCATCGCTCTCAGTCACATGTTATTCTGAGCTGATTGTCAGAGTAATAGAAAACTATGGAACATTTGTCGAGAAATGCCAAAGTGCTCAGTGCTGCGGAAATATCACTTTTGTATGTCGTTGTATTTTCCAGTTTCTGTCCAGTTTGCATAAATACGTGTTTGGAGGTATGAGCACTTTGGAATGATTATGTTAGACTAGCACTAAGTCGCTTCCCCGTCCACGTTTATTCTTTTCTTCACAATAAGGCTTTCATCTAAACTATGGTGATGCGGTATCGAAGCGTCAGTGTTGAATATTGGTGTTGTGCTCTCGATGATGATGATGATGATGAAGCTCTATCAGCAATTATGATGGAGTTAGGTTCAACAGGTTCCATTCAATAAACGCCTGAGAAAACGCAAGGACATGTGCTGGCTTCTTATGGGTGCGTCTTTAGTAAATTAGGAAGAATTCTGTCACACTCTGTCTTAGACGACCCAGACACGCTGAATAAAACCGGGAAGAAGACCAAGAAGTATCGTACTGCGTTAACCATTGGACCAGTGACCGCTTTGTTTTGGCTAAAGTGTATGCGGTCTTTTCGCCTTTTCAAGTTCACAATAGAAAGTCCAGAAGCTATATTTTCATCGATTCGCTGGACATTTTCTGATGACCAGCAACTTGTCTCAAACAGCACACGTGAGGCTGGAATTGGTGACTACTCCCGTCCCATTCCTATGTCTCTGTCTAAACCCTAAGAATAGCCCTAGCTCACATCGGACACTATCCAACGTCTCGGTAGGTTACTTTTGCTTAGCCGAATGTTCAGTCTTTTTGAGTCTGTTTTTGTCACCTAGCCTGGCTGCCTCAACGGTTTGGTCACCCTCACATAACCGGTCAAATGTGTACCTTTTGTCATACACACTCACCACTTTGGTGGTTGGCCTGCAATCACAAGTGTGCTTGCGATGGTCAGTGCGGTGCATCAGCCGGCTTTTTTGGGCGACGGAGCTGATGCGTAACGTAATATTGGAGACATGAACCCTCGTCGTTTTCCAGACTTCCACCCTTTAATAGCAGACAGGTGCAATGCACCAATGTGTTCATGTCATCGACAATAACATCACTATATCATGCAGTGTCAGCATGGGCAGAACAAATACAATTCGTCCGTAAAACCTCCAACAAGCAATTGGACAAATGTGTCCGATAGGTTTCTACAAGAGTTCTGACACACAGGTCAGCTGATGGATGCAGCCAGGACAGACACCGGGTCGATATTAGGGACGGTTTCTAAGTGAGAATTTCTTCTATTAAGACGTGATAGTTCAACTTTGTTCGGCCTGCGTTAGTAGAAGGGAGCCTTCAGCTACTAGTCAGGAGGTCACAGATCCTCCAAGTGTGTCACCCAATTTCGTCTCCGTCGTGTGTAGCCACGCTCGTGCGCCACCACTCAAATCCCTGTAGTAACTCGCAAACTATATATGGTGAATGGTTTAAGTGTACTTTTTGGAATAATGGGCATGGTATTCTGAAAAGTGCATGTGGCGCCCAATGGTAAGGGTAGATGAACTATGGCAACCGTCGCGCATGTGGCTACTGACAGACAGGTGAAGTGATCCCGAAGGTGAGTAGAAGGACTGGAAATTCTGGAAAGGGATTGACTCATACCAACGGATTTCGGTGTGCGCCCTGCTTAAACGATCCAGTCTGAGTTTATTTGTGGCAGGTGTTCCTGGACAACAATATGCTTCAAAATTATTGTTCATTTCGGTAGAAAGAGTAGACAGCGTACAATATAAACACTGCTTTACTAGTACCCAGTGCGTCAGATACATATTTGGAGGAATTACTCACCGGATTTTGAATGGAAGTAGCGTATTGCTGCTGGCATTTTCGGACTACCCACGGTAGATGTGAAACATTCGTTGTCCAATGATGCGATGAGCAAACTCCTATACCAAGGATTATCAGTTCAATCACGGAGTAAACTCAATGAAAATGTATGAGTCACATATGTACACAAGACGCTAGGCCACCAAGTCAATGAATAGTCTCTCCTGAATAGACTCTCCTTAGATCAGAAATTTTGTTGATATCTCTACAACCTTTTCGGTTAGTGAGAGCAATATTCGATTGAGCATACGAAATATCTCTAGAAATATGTCTTTGAAACTTTTGCAAACTTTGAATGTACTTCCAGTGCTGGATCACATCTGTCGAATGGTTCCGGTGTGAGCAACTAGGACACACATAGTTTATTGAGGTACAAAGATAAATCGCCGGTATGATAAATAACTTCGTTTACGCTTCACTGCCCATCATTTCGCGTATGAGAACAATCACCCTCCCCACTCACACTTATCAATCGAGTGATTTCACGCCAAGGTGTGACATCGCTCTTTTTGAGGGGTTAGTCGCCAGTTTCTCCCATCCAAGAGGATAACATTTCATCAGACAACGTTTGAAGTTAGGAATACTTATCTTGATAGTGAAATACTGGTGAGTGATGCAATTCCTTTAGTGTGAGCAAGGACAAATCGAGGCATAAGGTCAGTGTTGTTAAACACATCTTTATACAATCCAGCAACCAGTCACAAACCTAACGAAGGAAAAGTCACCGTTGAACCTCTTTCGACCAACTCAATGGTTTTCTCTACTTCTGTGTCGTCCAGAGCAGGATTTTGAAAATTGTGCTCGTGATAGAAGCTCAGATCCAGTCGCCCAATCTCTCGCTCAGTAATCGGCTTTCTGTCATTTCACGCCAAGCGGTGCCGCAAAGTTTTCTTACTCTTTGCATCTTCAAACACATAATCAACCAGCCATCGTATCTCAACAGAACATTGGTTATAAGACACCCCTCCAGTATTTCTTTCTGCAATCAGTCGACTCCGGCACTTCCAAACGGGTCTGTGTCGGTTTGTGGGATAAGATCAAGGATACGAAACCAGTTAATTGGAGGAAGCTTACTTTGCCACAAAGACGATTGGAAATCAATGAAGTCCTTTCTGGCCTAGTAGCAGCTATTGGAAGGGCGCAAATAATTGCAGGCTAAAGTGACGGCTCCGTGTCCTGTCTAGCTAATCGGCCAGCCCGACTTTTCCAAAAGAAGCTTGGCGGCCGAGAGGGACGGAGCTTGGGGACAGAGGTATAAAGGTGATTCATGCTGTCTTTCAAATCATCCATCTCCGGTGTATTATCGAATGTAAGGCAGAGCCCACCCTCACTTCAAATAGGGCACTCTTATCAATTCAGATCCGAACACCCAGGCCGCAGTACCAAATCTACATCCTGATTCTGAGGCCTCGAGTTGAAGCGTTGGTCAGCTTGTGTGTTGCCGAAACGTAATGTTTAATTTGGCCGAAATGTAGCGTTTAATGACTGGAGTTTGGCATCAAATGGTGTGGAGATTTCTAGGCAAACATTTTTCTTTGTGAATTTTTCTCCTTGACTGTTCGCAGCACTATTGTGTACAGTCAATTTTATTTCCACTGCTTGGAATTCAAGTTTGATCCCCGCCATTCTTACTAAGTCAAGTAAACATATAAGCTAGTTGTACTTCACTCTTTATTATGCCATTTGTTTACCATACCATTTGTTTATTTGTCAGTATCTTATAACCTGTTGAGGATTACACGCTCACCTTCAAGCTGTCGGTTTTTATCGTTCACCGAGTTTCGCTCTCCTTTCTGTTGTTAATTATTCTACTATTTAATTAATTACGTAACCGTTTAATTACGTAACTAGCTTCCTAAGGTTTATTGACATTCAGCTTTTTGGCAAGCGTTACGTTTGTCTCGCCCAAAGCGGTTCTCTCCCACACTGGTGATGGTGAAGCGTTCCTCTCTTTTGTTGTAATTTTCTATCTCATTAGAATCAACAAAACAGCACGAGTGGTGCGATAAGGCGGACAGACAAGTTGCTAAGTTCTTTCGAATTCAGTTTGAAGCTGCCATAAACAGATATCTTGCATTTTCTTCAAGAAAGAACACTACTCATGAGGTTGCTGAAAATTCTTCGACAGCCTACCTTTCAACACCAATTCGTATTTTGAAAACTGTCTTGCATTCTTAACGATCGTGACTAGCAATGGTTGATGAGCTATACATCCAATATAAACAATGTATTCGTTCATTTAAGTCGACTTAAAGACAGCAAACGAATTCTCGTTATCCTCGGTTTAATAGAGTAGTCATTTGCGCCTATGGATAGACCTTCGTGATCGAAAGTTTTCCTGGAAAGTCTCCTGGCTAATCCTCCTGTAGAGTACCGAGTACAATGGGCCCTGTATGACAGTGCGCCGAAAAATCTGTTAAGGCAGTAAGTACCTCGAAGATAAAACAAAAACTCAGCTTTATTTTGAGTATGAGGCGTTTCCAGCAAGTGCTTCAGAGTTCTCCGCGTTTGAAGCACTCGAGCAAGAATAACTCTTTGCTTCTGAATGTACTGAATGTACTCGGTGCATAGTATCAGGTCTGCAGGTTATATCGCTTGCTGACGAAAGATGCATTCTGGACCGTCTGAATGGCCCGCTTTGTTACTGGCATTGTATAGAAATAGAATAGGGACTCGGAGTAACATTGGAAGCGCTAAAAGGGGATGCGATTCCATTTCTGTGTCAGATACACATCATAAGGGCAAACCACGGTCGATTCATGTTTCATGACAGTTAACTAGTTCCCCTTGTCGATTTTCTGTGAACTGCAAGAGGGGAAATGTGATTAGTTATCTTGGAAACACCATGATACATGGTGCACACAGACTGCACGAATACCCAATAAGGTCAGTTGTTCTCTCCAGAATCTTTGGCTGCCAGACCATCGTCAAAACAGCTACGGACAGAAATCTCTACTGACGCAAGTGAGGAGTGATTATGATAATGAAATAGGCGCATCGACATTTCAGATGAAAAAAGAGAGGAACTGTTTGTCTAAATTGGACCTTACGCTAAACAGTTCAGCACAATTTGGATGCGAAAACGTGGTCATTTAATATTAAGTAAGAAAAGACATCGTACTGCCAAAACTGTGCACATTTCTCTGCCTAATTTGAAGTACACTTGGTGGCTTTTCTCCCCCATTTCAGCGTGTACCAGTTTATCTTAAGAGTTTGTTGGGAACCAAAGCAAAGGTTACCATAAGGTTGGTGCACAGGTGGATTTAACTATGTGCGGAAAATGTGGTTGGTCTAATTTGGACGAGAACGGAGAAAGTCGTGGAAAACGGATGAACCTAAGAAGGGGGCTATGTTGACGCACCAGCCTGGTGCCTGTGCTATAAACGGGGTCACAGTTTTCTGTATTCTGGACAAATGCAGAAGTACTCAGTTAAGGTCCACTCTTGCATACGGTTGAGTTGGAAAGACGGTTCTGTGGACGTCTAACGAGACCTCATTACTGCGCGGTGATGCGTGGAAATAAACTGAGCTGAGCATAGCACAGTTTTTGGTAAACTATATTGTCGACAGTGAAACGACTGCATGATATGATGGAATTAGTGGTTTTGATAACCATTCGCACTGATATCGTTATAACTGAATGGATTTATACGACAGGAGGAAATTTCATGGCTAAGTCACAATCTTTGAAATTGAAAGTTGATGGAGGTCTACAAACAAAATATCTGAGAGTCACCAATCAAAGTGCAAAACACTTTGAAAAACTGGCTTGTACACTGGCTTCCCTCAAGATAAAATGCTGGACCAGACTGTGCACAGTGGGGTTGGTTTATGCCTAAATACGACCCGCGTAGTATATTTAAAAAATTAGTGGGTGAAACATTATTGAAAGCACCCTCCATTTAGTCTGCATTTTCCCTCCTCCGTTCAACTAGCAGCATCAAGGCTTCCAAAGCTTCATTTGTGTGCATGCACCTCACCCGGGGGTTCTGTCTTAATCTGTATACGCGTAAACCCGAACAGAATAATAGCACCTGTACCTTTATCTTGTATACTGAATAGATTTCCGTGGAACTAGAATCTAGGATTTTGTGTCAACAGCTTGAGGCTCACCTTCACATACTACCGTCATATTCGGGGCATTTTTGCGGACATACCCGTATTTTGGGTTTTTCTGCCATCGCCTTTCCGCAGATAAAGACTAGTCACTTCCCTTCAGTTGGGTTAAAAGACTCTTAAGTAGCGAACCTCCTATTGTTCGCTTGATACGCCGTGTGTAACCTGCCATGTTTGACGCAGCAGGGTTAGCCAGCCCTTTTTGAATTGTTCAGTTAGCTTAGCATGTCGTAGAAGACGTAGCTAGCAATAATATTCCTGGATTATGACTTTCATTTTAAGTGGATTCGCAACGCTCTGTTGGTTTATTTTTTTAATCTTATTTTTATCGTTTATTTTTGAAGAGCATGTTCACAGACACAAAAAGTAAACGCGAGCGATGAATGTGAAAGGGTTACAGGAGAATATGAGGTAAAAGAGAGAAACGTCTCTTTCGAAGTCATGCCACCAACAGTTCCAGTCAGATAAGATGAATCCCAACTTATGTAAGAATTTTGGTATGGGAATGCGTGTGTAAAGATCAACAGCCGAAGAAAGGACAAACAATACTGAATGCTCTTCAAGGAGCGGTAAGCACTAGCACAGTCAAGACTCGCACATCTACTGCATTTATGGCTAGTTTGGATTTGTTATGTGCATAACATCGGAGATGTTCAAAAGATACGAGACGTCATTAGGGTCGAATAGTCGACATATAGGAATGAATACCCTCCACTGAATACGATGCGCTCACTAGTTGCTGCCAAAAATTGCGTTCATGTATACCCTTCATGCAGAAGCTTTGTGCACTTAATCGCTATCCCAGTTTGATCAAGGACGAGTATTGATATAGAAACGATTAGAATCGGTTTTGCTTGTCCCTAAAGCAACACAACTGTACTACAACTCAATAAAGGGGCGGAACAAATCGTCCCCGAAAGACAGAGTTTGAACGGCACAATAACATTTCATGGACTAGTTTCACCAGGCTCTGGTTTATGGTGGCCTATGCATGACTTCACTTTCTGGCTGTGCGATAATCACATACATAGGAAAATCACCAAAACACTGTGCACCAACACACCGACCAGTTTCTGCACTTGGTAAGTTGGTGTGGACGAGTGGCAAGCTTACGTTATCTGCTTTAAGCATACCAATTGCCCGTTTTTGAAATGCAAATCAACTGACGAAGGAAAGTGTCCATGGACGTGTTTTTAATGAGGTTTGTGAATCTTATAGGAGTTTCACTAATTCGGATTAGCAGGCACGTTCGTATAGTGAACCGGTAAATCAGAACCTTGCCGCAGCAACATGTGGCTGGTTTGTGGGTGGTTGCAGTTTTTGATCACTGTTTAGTCAAGAAGCTCTCTCCTGGCCATCACTTATTCCAGATTTATTGAACAAAAGTACGTTTCTCACGTTGTGTGTTTATGTATAGATAGCTTGTTTTTTTCTGAAAAGTACTGATGTAAAAAACAGCCGTGAATGTCACTTGTTACTACTGAAGTTTAACTTGAATGCGCGATATTTGAACGTGCAACGTGTGCACTCCGTGGTGAAGTTGTCCTGAAACTTAGTGAGACAGACGAAGTTAATTCTAATTAGACACATGCGTATAGACTTATCTACCTGGATATATGACGGAGAGCACGCGCTCAGTTGGATGCACTATTAATATACGACGAGACCCTGGGTAAAGCATGTGCGTTTATCGTAATACGAAATAATTGTAGCTCAGTTCATACTAGTTCATACATTCACTATTGTCGGTAAAGTTGTCCCTGTCGACAGCGAACATCGTTTTACTTCGTACGGCGGACAATCGCTGTCTTGACACAAAAACAAGAGGTTTCAAACACTGCAATCTACAGCGGCCGGTTAAAAACACCTTTGAACTCTATCAATGTGATAAATTTAACTTTCCGAATTACGTGCCTCTCAGGCAGTAATACGTGTAAACGAATACAACTGAGCGAAAACAGCACCGTTAATCAACAAAAGAGAAAACAAAAAGGCGACTAATAAAGCAGTGTATTGAGACGTCCTTCTGGTTTCACGTGTGTGCAATAAATTGTCAGTTGAACAGAATACTTTTATATTCAAAGGGATTACCATATAGTGTCATTCGAAACACCACTCTATTCTTCCTAATTTTCTCGGAGATTATGACGCTTAGGACAGTGACACCGTCTGATTCAGAGTGGATTTTGGTATGCTGATGGCTGAAACCATCAGTGATTGGAATATCCTTGGGTTTCATATTAATCTCAATTCAATCGCCTTACCTCACGAAAGTCAATTGGAAATACCCAAGACAAATGGTCGGAACAATCCAATGACCACCAGTCACAGTGATTGTTTCTGTTGCTAATTGGGGAAAATCTCTTTGGCATGCAACCCATTTGTGAAGCACTACGTCATCTGTCGATGAGATTCAATGTTAAGCATGACCAGGTATTTGCACTAGAAGTAAGGGCATCGATCACTCTAGACAGAGCTAATGCATGGCAATCGAATCAATGATAAATGCGTCTGGGCAAGTCCAAATACTGACTGAGAACTTAGTATCCGCAAGGTAGTTGAGAGACTACGAAGATCAACAGAAGTAAGCCACAGATTTCTCACTGGTTCAAGCATATCTATGTTGAGAAAAAGATAGGCGTGGACCTGGAAGAGTGATTTTTCAAAGAGCAAAAGGAAGATTTCTGCTTCCTCCTTAGATGATCTGGCCACTGCCTGAAAACACTTGAGACTCCCTGGGTTGGGTTCAATGTACAAAATAGTTGCAACTATATCGAATTCTAAGGGTACACGTAGACGGTGGAGAGTCCTTGGGTGAATGGCATCCATGTGCAAGGGATAATGACCTGAATCGTGAATCACACCACCTGGAAATTTGAAAGGAATGCTAAGAGCTTTAGTGTCGAAAATGCTCGCGTTAAATACCTTTCTATTGGCCTATGTCTACATTTGTTCAAACCTTATGGCACAGTTCAAAACAGTACCATATGACAATGGTTGAATCCGTTGCCATTCCAAATATCATTGTCTTGAGCAAAAGGTTGGCCGACAAATTCAAGCACAGGCTGTCCAAAAAACATTTCACTTTCCACATTTTTTCTTGTGAAAAGGTTCGCTTGCATCAATGATTGTCTTCAGCCAAAGCTGTATATAGGCGCGCATGTATCAGCTGACATATCATAAAAAGTCGTGAAGATTCAACTCCAAATGTTTTGTCTTTAAAACGCCGGTTTATGGATGATAGTCTTAGCTAGGCGCATCAACCGACCATTCGAACCGACTGACATCAGTCTCCAAATTCATCAAAAAGGAAACTACACGCGACCCTCAGTCGATAATAATAATAGTAATAGGAATCAAAAGAATCTGTGTTTCCTGCTATGCACAGATTTCCGCGGATTCTGACCGAACGTGGTTTGGTACGGAAAACCGCAGAAAAACAGTTTTTCAGGGAAAACAAGGAATCTCGAGTTTTTCGTCAAGGTTGTGGGATTCGATTTCCACCCGGTTTTTATTGTAATTTTGGCTGCCCCTCACTGTGTCAGTTAAGGCATGCGGGGAATACTCAGTTTAACATTCGTCTGGAATTCGATAACTTTGGCTTCCTGCTCAATATCTAATTGGGAAGGAAGCTCGACATTTCCCTTCCTTGAGTTATGCCATCCTTGGATCCTGCTGAGCCTTTGGGTGCATTGTAGGAAGTGGAAAAATAGAACTTATCGTTATCTTTGCTTTTGATTCGGAATGGTGATACGTGACTATAAAATAAAACGTCAACTCGGAATGAGTAGGCTGAGTTTCGAGGCCTACAGTACTGTTGAGCATATGTACATCGAATACCCTTCAAATGAAGACAGATGGACCGCAAAATGAATCATGAAAATGTATCCTTATGTTTGTTTACGTCCATATATTGCTCAAGCAGTCTATTTGGACACATCAGAGCAGACACAGCATTTAACTGGACCCACATAGTGTACGACGCTTTAGTGAAACTACCCACCCGTTTTGCTTCATTTCCCCTTCCCCGTTCAACTAAGAACACCCGAGTTTCAAACACATATTTATGTGGGATCCGTTCACTGAATTTATGGTCGCATCTGGTTTACTGTGAACAGTGCCTCCATAATTGGGTGTAGAAGGGGTGGAAAGTGCAACTAAAGCCAGTTTAATCGAATAAAAACTGGACATATTTTGATTAGTATAACGCCTTTGAGTATTTAATTCTTGAATGGATGGTTTTCGCTTAACTTTCGTTAGATTGTGTCCTAATTTGGCATTCTTCTTTCACCATAAAACCACGATTCCTTTTCTATCCACCAAAGGCATCAAACAGCCCAGCTTGGCCCTGACATTACATTGCACATGACTTCGAAAGGGTACACGTCAGTCATCATCATCATCATCATCAAAGACAGCGACATCAGTGTTGACACTGATGCTTCACTGCCGTAGGTACACGTCAGTATCTGTCTGCAGAAATCTGAGAATAGAACAGCACACACTACTGTTGATTAGGTAGTACTTACCGATACGAACGATGTTAAAATGTCATTTTTCGTACGTGCCCTTCATAAAGACTGGATGAAGTGATACTTAGGTTTTTTATGATTTAACACAGAAACGGAGGAATTTCAGATCATAAAAAACTCTCCGGCGCGACTATGTATCTTGCGAATACATTATTCTAGCGCACCGCACACTGTAGCAAACCAACAAAAAATGGTTTGTACAGACTCAACTTGCCAGCACGATCAAACGTCATCTTCGTCTATGTGTGAGTCCACAAGAGATCGCCTTCTGTTCTCCTGGTTCTATGCTTTACGTGCGCCCTGATTAAACAAGGGAGCATTCTCATTTTCTTGTGTTTTGGAAGCACAAGACTCCCGAGTACTTTGCAATCACACCTGACTCTCACAACATAACTAAGCAGGTTGTTTCATTTGCGGACTTTTTAGCATATTATTACTTACAAGTTCAACACTTTCTTAGCGAAGTACACTCGTTTGCATACCAATTTGGTTTTGACGGGAGACTTACCTGGTTGACGGAAACTCGGGGGCCACGCCTACCTGATGAGCCCCAAGAAGGGCGAAACCGGTCGTGGGCTGTCAGAGAGTTTTCAGCAACCTTATGAGTAGTGCATTACGTCCGTTCAATACTTCCTCCTTCGAAATGCCGTACAGAGTTTTTGAACCTTACCTAAACACCCTGATCAGTAAATGGTTCGTCAAATTTCCGACCAGTCAAATTCCGTTGCTTATTCCAGCATCATCCCTAAGAGCTAATCACACTGCTGATCATCCGTCTGTGGCGAAATGTCAGGTTTTCAAACTACTAGCATGGAGGTCGCTTGTTCGAAACTCCCTACTAAGGTTTCGTGAGATGGACACTGCTGATAAATTCCAATTAGGATGAAACAGCAGTACAACGCTTCTCAACTTTTCAGTACAGATTGGCCTCAATTATGGGACGAAATCTCCATTGAAAATAAACATCTTCCTGTTGTTTTGAAATCACTGGGAAGCTTTCAAGTAAACCAATTATCATATCAACTATTATATCGCTTTGATCAAGGACACTGTGACCTTACATTACCATTAGTGAGTGTCGAGCTTGTTGTGTTCATTTCTGCGACTTTTATTGAGTAACGAGACCTGTAGTTATCAGGTAGAATTTAATGGTAGATTCTGAAAACAGTTGTTTTGTCTGACATTTGTTGAGTTTGTTAAGTCGAACTGCAGTCGAGACAAGCAAACCTGATAGGGCAGCCTTAATAAGCTTTCGCAAACTGCAAACATGACGACAGTTTCGGGGCATATGTTCCATCCTAGGACTGATGAGTGGAGAGGGTGCCTTTATTTGACCCAGTTCTGTCTTGCTGCGCCAATGAGCTGCCACCTTTACTAGGCAGTTCAAGTGACGTTGCTTCCAACCTCGATCTATGGGGGATGGATGAGGCTTCAGTTAGATATCGTGGCAGATTCATCTGCGTTTCTTTTCACTGAGTTATATCCCTCCGGATGTATTGTGATTAGAGTGTACTTAGGAGGTCTCTCTAACGGAATACGTTCTACCAATCCGTGAACAGTCAACCGCCAAGCTCATATCGTGTAGTGGATCTAGTGGGCTTCGTTACAGGTAAACTAAAGTCAGTCAATTATTCGCAAAATACACTGAGTTACACACCAATTTTTTTAGCTGGAGACTCAACGGAATTCTAACTGAATCTCTAGTCTAGAAGTTCTTCAACTGGATACACTACACAAAGGTCGCCTCATGTTTCTCTTGAAGGATACCATAGACGAGAGATCCAGTTGAATCTGCCGTTAAAACCAAACTGGCATGCAAATGAGTGTATTTCGTTAATTTCAGGTTCAAGTAGGACATAAAGTTGACAGAAACACGGGGACTGCGCCTACCTGATGAGCCCCAAGAAGGGCGAGACTGATCGTTGGCTGTCGAAGAGTTTTCAGCAGCCTTATGAGTAGTGCATTACGTCTATACATGTATCGTATCAACTTAAACGTGAGGCCGCCCGGTGCAGCACAATCATTTGTTTAAAAACATCACAAACGAGAGATTCAGCTGGGTTCCAGGTGAGTCTCCAGCAAAAAACAAACTGGCTTGCAAGTAAGTGTACTTCGCTAATTTCGTGCAATTTGGGTTCAAGCAGAACATAAGGTTGACGAAAACTCGGGGACTGCGCCTACTTGATGGATCCCAAGAAGGGCGAAAAGAGTGATGGGTTGCAGAAGAGTTTTCAGACAGCTTATGCGTAGCAGTTTATCAAGAAATTATTGTTTTGTGTGATAAAGATTTTATAGCGTCTTCGGCGAATTAGCGTAACAAGCTGAAAAAAGGATTTGAAAATATCTACTAATCAAAGAGTGCTTCAAGAGTTTTGAAGAACTACCCAGGGTTCTGAAAATGAAGCACACAGCAAATCAGGAGTGCGAAGTAAATAAAAACTCAACCGGGATTAAAAAACCATAGGAACAGTATTTTTCCAATGTATTTTTCCAATTCCTACGTTTATACAAATAATGCCAGAGCTTTGACAGGTTCGAGCAAGAAGGGGACTGCACTCTGAAACTTGAGACTAAAAGCACTTCAGATGTATTCATAGTACAATTGGCCACATGATTTTTGAGTAAAACGCTGCATGTGAGCTCGTTTTGACTGGTATCATAGGTGGGTCATACACTGTACGGCATCAACTCTCTATTACACCTTCAAAACCCAAAAAATTCTGTCATATTCGCGAAGTTTTGGGGGACGTATTCTATAACAACCGTCTGCCTCTCACTGATAGTATGCAGAACAGTGCATATAGTTTTCTGATATGAAAATAGTTCTATATATGTGCGATCAATACCGAAACACAACAAGAGAACTGGAAACATCTACTTCGTTTAATTGTTTATCTTTCACCATATGTAACCTATCTGCAGCCGAATCTTTTGAAGACCCTGGGTCAGAAAATGCATGTATGTAGTACGGGTACTGTAAGGCACCAAGCCATCGTAGACACCGGATGTGAAGGCAAGAAGCTAAGGCAGTTATGGTTCAAGACAGTGTGTGCGATTTAGCTTTCTATTTTTACCTCTGGAGCTTAAAATGCATATTTCGTCACCTTGTGGATGTTTATGTCATGTATAGAAACCTCTTCCTTTTGTAATACACGTTTTTTTATTGGAACTTCAGGGATTCCAGCCTGTGTTGGTGATGATATCATCAAAGGAAAATGTCTCTGAAGCGCTTTCACACAAAGTAAACTCTGTCTCCAGGTTGTGGTCAGAACTTTCTTCTATTTCTCCACAAATATATATATATATATTTCTGATGAAAATAAGGCACCGAACTGCACAGTTTCGGAGAAGGATCTACAAATGAGCACCCGAGTACAACAGTCATGCAAACGAGTTCAAGAATTGTACACATCTGTTGCTTTATAGTTTAATGCTTCAGTATGGTTACTAGATGATCTTTTTTGTTACAACAGCTCGCCAAATCACATTGTAAAACAATTCCTCAAGGCTTGAATATTGATCGAATCCTCGTGTTAAAGTACGAATGGTGGGTGATAAATCCCTAGTGCAGGAAGTAGGAATTTGACCCTAAGTGAACGCTGTGGTAATGTCGTGTCTCATGAGTGCAAAAAACGGATTTTCTTTTTGACCCACCAGATCATACCAGTTGTTATCCTCCTCTGGACTGACGAGGCCGATAGCAGGTCCAAATAAATGAAACTTCTCTTCGATAGTGGCAATCCGTATTCGGAATAGTATCATTACCATCACTCCAGAGTGATGTGATCACCTTTTATCAACATTCACTCGTCGTTTGTCGAGACCACAACTCATCCAAAAAGCGTTAGCACTTTTTGGCTTAGATTTAACGTGACTATTGACGTTGTCAATGATCAATAGGTATCGATGCGATGACATTTAGTAAACAGTAAACAACCATTTGACACACTACATATTGCTTAAACTATCTACGGTTTACGAGGATACAAAGCGACTTATATCGTGCGCATGTGTCTGCGAGCACACTTATTACCGAGTAGCCAACCAGACACCCTCGATTCAGCACTTTCCAGCTCAGTATGTATCCTTTTCTTTGAAGGTTTGGTCTGTCTTGACTCATCGACACAGGTTCGTTCATTCACTGGAAGACAGTTAGAAAGCGCTAATCAGTACAACTGGACAACCGGACGAATTCCACTGAAAGAGAAAGACGACAGATGAATAGGGCCGAAACAAACAGGTGGCGCTTACTAGCAGACCTGGATGAGTCTGACATACTGTCATGTCTACCTGCAGTTTAATCAACTTATTTGAGCTATGCAAGCGTTTACCCGATGGGTGCTGGCAAGCAGTATCAAAGAGAGTGATTTCGCAAGCCTGCACAAAGATGGTGCCAACAAGAGACAAACTTGTTAAGTTAGAAGATCGCCCGAAGTAGACAAGGGACTAAGCTTGCGGATTTAAGCACTATCCGAGAAATAGCCAAGCATGTTAGTGATCCGCTGACCTGACATGGTTCGGTGGGAAAATCATGCACCTATTCTGCGCTCCATCTGTTGTTCATAAGAGACCTTATAGGCGAATCTCACGAGTCCCGCTGATAGGTGTCTGTTTCCTACCGGAACAGAAATACTTTTACTGCTGCCTCACGTATCATATATCCCTTGTTAATCTCCTTGTGCAAGGATTGGTTTGATCCTATCAGTGCAACAAGTATCCTTTCATCATACGGTGCACAGCCACTTCAACTTACTGTCCACGCACTTTCTTGTTGGATGACATGCCCAGTATTTTGCTTACGACCATGGTTGTCTATAACCAGCACGTTCTGGCAATGGTCTTCAACAGACGCAATCGTATGGTCACTCAGGTAAGAACAATCAGCTACATGGGTTTAGGTTTCATTAAATTTACACCGCCATGGTCCATCTGAATAGTTCTGGCGAGTGTTCGCATATTTCATTTGGCGGCTGCTGCGTTGTATCAAGTTCATCTCACCTCATCTCCATTGTAAGCAAACGATCCAGTTTATTGGTAAATGAAGTTCTCGAAACTGATATCAAATTCTTCTACATCACAGCAACCCCTCCCTGAAAGCGTCATTGTAGCAAATAGCCGCACAAACAATCGTGATTGACCGACCGCACCGTATGCGGATGAATCCGATTCGACTTGACAAAAGTTCGCGCGAAAAAAATCAGGCTAACCAAGTGAATCACCGTGTGATGGTAAGAAGTCCCGCCCGGACAAACCCCTTCGAATTTTAAGCACTATCGTTTAGCAGTCCTGTCAGAATCCTCGTCACCTAAGTTGGAATTCGATGGATAGGTTTAAGCTCACTTCGTTGCCGAATATCGATGGCATTTGCACATGCAGTTTACAGCCTGCGTTTACCTACAGGAGATGGATGGACTACGGCGTACGCAACTGACAACTGGTGCCAAACCCAGAGTCGTTGCAACAAGTCCAATGTTAAGTCCACGTTATAAATGCCTAAAATATCTTGCTTTTTCTTTGTGATTCAGTATTTATGTGTTATCGCACATTGAAGTGTGCAAGTATTTGCTTACCACACATCACAACCAGTCATATGAGTACCACTTTAGTAGCGAAATTCCGCTGAAGTTTGAATACCAAATAACCCTACCTAGCATCTTTCGTTAATCAACAGGCCAAGTTGCGCATTTACACCCTCTTCTGGTGATAGTGTATGCATTCGAAAGGCATTCTTATCAGGATGTCATTGCTTGGTCATCTCATTTTTGTTACACATGTACTCTCACCGTGACGTCTTGAATCCTAATGAAGAATATACTAAACAAGAGATTCAGCTGAGTCTCCCGTGGAAACTAAATCGATATGCAAATGTGTGTCCTTGCCCTAATGAAAACTGTTAGCGGAGTCTGTCCATGACACAGTGTGTTAAACGTCGATTACCGCCTCTAAACATGACCGGTCACTCATGAAATTGACGACACATTCTTCACACCAGCCGAGCAAAAGGTTATTAATATGTGGACTGAAGTGCCGATTGTGAGAGAAGTGGAATGTGGGTCATGGGTGAGAAAACGGTCACTGATCAGTTTACAACCCAACCGAGTAAAACAAACGGGATAGCCAAAGGCTGGTGAAATATTCGGCCAGAAACGGTTCAAGAGAATGAATATCTAATTCGATTTTCCCAGAGGTCAGCCAATTATCCCGTTGCTTTCGTCACATTTAGAAAGTTAGCAATCTTCTTCGCCATATATATCAACCGTTTGCATAAGGGTTCCACTTTCTCTGTATGTCTTACGTCCTACCTTTGGATTCATATTGTAACGACAAGTGAACGGAATTTTATGGTTGAAAACCAACTGATACGCCTAAGATGGCTCCAGATTACGGCAGTCTTTAGCTCGCTATTATTGTGTCTTAATTTGGTTTCCACACTTACCGCCTCCTTCATCCGCTGCGGCCACCTGGAACAACGTAGAGATCACAGTTGCCAAACCGAAATAAAATGAATCCCAGAAGAATAATGCAAAAAGTGTAGGTATCTCGAAGTGAGCGAAGTAAATCTAGCAGATGCCTTAGAGGATTAGCTAGTTCCTTTGGCAACAAGCAACAACGCACAAGTCAACATAACGTACGTCCGATGGCTCCACATTGATTTTCATTCCTGTTGGTGTCACAAATCAAGCATTCTCAGTTTTTTCTTGACAGATGACTACGCAAAGGGCTGCCGAAAACTCTGCAGCAGCCCACCACACGTTTCGTCATCAGATAAGCATGGTCCCCTAGATTCCATCAAACTAGCGCCATAACTGAACACCAAATGCTACACAACAGACAGTCACTTTCAAATTACATGGGTATTGACGAGAGACTCAAAAGAACCGTTCGTGAATGTCTCTCGTGCAGCACACTCAGCTGAAGGATATAAAAAACGTGAGATTCAGTTGACTAGCTCCTTAAAATCAAAAGTATCAGCAGTATCTTACTTATCGAATAGCTTTCACTGTGTATGATCGGCCCACTAGGACTACTTGCCAGTTGTATACTTAACTCTTCCGATGGAAGACTCATAGGTCGCAAGATATTTATGCACACACATCAGCCTACAGAAACGAAATTTCGAGACTCGACTCAGACAGAGTCACGGGACGGCCATGACCAACCAACGATGTTGTTCTGGGAGGTTAGCGCTATCGCGTTGTTATTAATACAGTACTCACCCTCGGAAAACCCTAAAAGTGGAATATCTCCATCCAGGAAGCATATGATTTCTTCCGTTACAATCCTCCCTGGGAAGGAAGGCCTCAGAACCAAAATGAGGGCACTTTCTGGGTCCCTAAATGTCTCATTTAACATCCAACAGGAAACAAAAAAACAGAAATGTCCTGTGCCGTCGGCACATAAGCACAAGTGATGCAATATCTTGTCAGGTCACTGAAATCTTGTGGACTCGACCTGACTCGTATAGGAAGCGCCATTCGTCAGGACAGCTCACATGCACATCGGTATCTGCCTGAGCACGATGAATAAACTTGTGTTCCGTACCATCTGAAACATTGGGCGGCCTTTATGTAGCACATTTCATTGAAGGATATCGTAGTCGACAGGCACAGTTGAGTCTGTCGTTAAACTCAAATTGGTTTGCGGTACAAGTTGGGCTCAACTAGAAGATGAGGTTCACGGCAACTCGGGGACTGCGCTAACTGATGAGTCCCAATAAGAGCGAAACTGGTTGTGGGTTCTCGAAGAGTTTTCAGCCAACTTACGAGTATTGTTCCGACAACAGAATATATTCCCTTCTATTCTTATATATATATGTATATATATATAAAGGTAATACGGCTGTACTATAGGATGCACTAACGCACGATCAGTCGATCATCTATTTTTCATTAACAACCGTCATTTTCGTCGATATTGTGCAGTAGAGAGTCGTGTTAGAGTATCTCATTTGTTTGGCTTCAGGCCAAACTGACCTGAATATCCAAGACTGACAACCATTCAGGTTGACCATATTGCACTGTGTGTTAGTCGCCGGCATGCGAGTAATATCTAGAGCATTCATCTGAGTCAGAGCGTAAAATTCTATCTCAATCTAAAGTAATTTGTTTGAATTTCACTGTCCCCATGCAAAACACAAAATATCCGCTTCTTGTTGGCCGCCTTACCAAGAGGAAACACCTCTGCTGACCAGATATTTTGATACCTCAGGGTAGGTGCATTGTGGTACAAGAATATCATTAGTATTTTTATTACCTTCCTTAGCTAACTCCCATTTTAACAATAATAGTACTCCTTGTTGTTATGTTTCAGTGTGTTGTTCCCTTTGGGTCACTAACCCGGCTGGGATAAACAGAGCAAAATGAAACAGCGTAAAGAATGGTAATTGTCGCAATGACTGACGAAATACGGGTATTTATAGGCGAGTGGGTCTTAGAGTCCAGACCTAGTCGGTAGCCCAGATACATTGAAGTTGGTAATGCAGGAATGGAGTCGAATCGCTTTTAGGACAACACGAACCCAATCATTGAATAGCTGAAACCGTGTACTTTTAGACGACGGAATAACGACAGGGACAGCATTCATTCCGGCCGATGCGGTTACCTGTGATACGCACGAGTATTTACTAACTCGAACTGTCGGTTCAGCGAGAAATCGCTTGCAAACAAGACAGCGCTTGTGACTACGTTCAGCTCACATAGGCTGTTTAAAATTTGTTTATTAGTGACCGTGAAAATATAACCGTTTTGCGCAACCACGACGAACAGATGAAATACTCATTGCATGCAGAGTTAGTAGCTGATCGGGGCTCACTCCTGTCACTGAGCTTCGGGAGGGAGACGGTGTTTCCCAGACGATTATTCCCCCTTGAGGAGATGCTACAATGATCCATCACCCTTACCTTTTGTAACCCCTCGGCAAAATCCAGTTATCTGTGACTGTTCTCAGCACCTGCATAATATCTTGAGAAAAAGACAGATGAAACCAATGTTTTTTCTAGGGGAACCGAACCTTTTAGCGTTCGTCTTCGATATTCTGTTTGTACCTTGGAGCTCGCAAAAGTCGAGCGTGACTTACACCAATCACCACTTTGACATGCTAAGCCAGAGTGACTCAACATGACATTTCAACATAAAGTGCGGCTTGTGTGTTTGTTTTCGATAATATCAGTGAACATGCAGAAAAGTCACTACTTTTGTCTACATCACGAGTGAGCAGAATCACCCAGGGTCAAGTCATACGTTCCACCAGAGTTGGCCAAGCACTGAACGAGGAAAATTGGGGTGTGTGGCATAACGTTACTTCGCAGTGCCGGGGTTTGAACTCCGCACATCTGACATGCGACGCCACCAGCACATGCTGGACGCACCTGAATTTTTGCATTTGAACATATGAACATCTTCACGCTTGAGTGATGTGAGTGGGAAGCGTGACGCCTCGAACTACGACCCAATAACATACCTTGTTTGTTCATATCCACATCACTCTCGTTCAAACAGTCGTCCTCCTGTCCTGGAGTATTTATTCTGGTGGGTCCACACCAAAGGGGGGGAGGGGGACTCACCAGAATAATTACGCCAGGACAGGAGGACGACTGTTCAAACGAGAGTGATGTGGATATGAACAAACAATGTATGTTATTGGGTCGTATTTCGAGGCGTCACGCTTCCCACTCACATCACTCAAGCGTGAAGATGTTCATATGTTCATATGCAAAATTCAGGTGCGTCCAGCATGTGCTAGTGGCACATATCCCGCAAACCCCACAACAGATACCTTGTTTGTGTCGATCGATTGACCCACCTGTCAGGTTTGAAACCTGCTGAACCCTTTTCGTTTAGTTGTGGGTGGTTGCAAGTGGACTCACCAGAACGGTAGCGCCAGAATAGGAGGAGGACAGTTCAAGCGAGTGCAACACGAAAGTAAATTCTGCGAATCCTGCAACAAACTACGAAGTGTTGTAATCAACAAGACGACCTCCTGGTGAAAGATTACGTACGTAAGTGTAATGAGAACCGGGATTTGTACATGCTTCTGTTGTTAAGAAAACGGTTCCTAGGCCAACTGGAACAACACACTACGATCCTCTTCACAGTTATTTTTGTAGGGTGTTTGATCACAAAGAATGATAAACTGATTGTGACACCAAACAAACTGCCAAGAAAGATGACGTGTTCGAGTGACGCGTTCACGTTTAGTCTTGATGGTGATAACTTAGACGAAGGAAGACGCGGACACTTTGTTCTTCCCCCCGGAAAAAAATGACTTTCGAGAATGGCTCGAGCGTTCTTAGTTGGGAGTATGAACTTTTATAGGAGGACTGGTTTGGTCAGAACCACGAGCAGTTTATGCTGCACACCTATTCAGACGTAAAAATTCAGATTCATCCAGCGTGCGCTGGTGGAGAAGTGGTAACACGCTCACCTCGTACGTCAGATGTGCAGAGTTCAAACCCCGGCACCGTCAAGGATATGCACTACTGATGGGCTCTAACAAGAGCGAAACTCGAGTCCAGTGCTCCCCCATTTCGGCGTGGACTCACCAGAATGATTGCACCAGGACAGGAGAACGATTGTTCAAACGAGAGTCGTGAGGGTACATTCTACAAAATCCCAGCAACCACCAAAACCTATAACGGTACTTCACCTCTTTAGGTCCTCGTGACTCTCCCTATGCTTGGCTAGAGACGTTGTAAGATAAGGATCCTAACCTATATGACTGACGTTCTTTCGACCTCTTTCCAAATCGTCTGAATGAAGATCTTGAGGTGTACGCACACTCCAGAGGTGCTTGTAGTTAGCCAGCCCCAAAGTCTCTCCCCTCTATTGCTTCCTCACAATAGGGAATCGAATAAATTAAGATTGTACGATGGAGAACCACTGGTGTCAACCCAGATGTACTTTCGATGGTGATAGCTCTAAACAGGTCGCAGATGTATGCGCCTCCGGGCCAATGATAGCAACACCAGAGGCTTTACCTCACTTTTTGGAGTTAATCAACCAAGTTTTCTCGCGTTGATGGTTTGTTGCCGAACTAGTTGGTGGATTCTTACCGAGATTTTCAGCCTGAGGGGTACAAAATCCTGGCGTACATCTTCAAATACACCCTCTACGCTTTTCCCCGAGCATTCGAAAAGATAAATCAGGTGATTTCATTAGCTTCGGACGATGCCCTTTATTGGTTACACTTCATTTGGGCAATGTCTCGTAAACACTCTCCTTTGCGACGGAGCTGAGCTATAAGCGTGAAACTTTTAGGGAACAGGAGCATCCACTTCGTCACTAGATGGTCTTCAAAGAATGTTAGACAGAACAGCTCAGTTGCGAATCATGTAGGCATGCGGACACCAAGGAATTATATACGCCAATAATCCAAGTGTTCCTAGCGTTAAATGATGTACCCATATGAATTCTTACCGTTTTGCTTTACGATAGTAAACAGAATGAGCAGATGGAACCATGTGGAGATGACGGTGATCCTGCCAAGGAGATTCCAGTTGTTGATTTGCTTCCTCAGGGCCCAGATGTGGAAATGTTACGATCAAGAACACTCAACACGTGACACGCACACACAGTGAAAAATGGGTAGCTGAATCTCTACAACAGTTGTTCTCACTTGCGTGACATTGGTCCAGCGGTTAAAATTCAGTGGTCTTCCGAATAAAGGATCATCTTCATGGGACGCAACTTACGGGCCAAACTTTTTGTTCCGAGCGTTCACTTCAAATCGGCATGTTATACAGTAAGAGGAGTGCAGTTGCTCATCTGGAAGTATGTTCCGTTGTTTTTGTATTCACTGTATTTCGCCATTTACATAGGCTGTGTATTTATTTGGTATATGCTAATACAGGAAATCACGATACGGCAAGGATATTCTGTTCATTCATCAGGTAGCATCAGCTAAACCACAAAGTTCAGGATGTAGAAAAACGTATGCAGATGACTCCTCTTAAAATGAGACTAAACTGAACTCAGCTCAATTTTATCTGTTAGTGTTTACGAGAGTTTACGTCAGACTGTGACGGAAGTTTTCGCTTCTATCAGACTACTACACCCGGATATTTAATAACCTATGAAACTAGAAGAAACACTAACGATTTCGTGCGACCTAGCATGACTAGAATTCAGACCACGGAAAACGATATAGACATGTCCTAAAGACAACCGTCCTTCGGAGATGTACAGGTCTATTCTCTCTAGGAAAAGTGCACTCCCTCGCCAAATTCTGTCTGTTTCGTCCAGCCATATATTCTTTCCAAGAAAGCTAAATGCCATATACTTCCTGAGCACCTATTGTGTGCTTGTAATGGCCCATTCCAATAAGCACTGCGGCAGAATCTGACCACTTTGCAAAAGTATTTTGCTCCAGACTTGTGAAGTTCAGTCCTGATCTCTTACGTCCCAAATATAGCAATTTCGCTCGCGAAGCACAGCGGTGAATACCGGTAGACGGCACTCAGGCCTATTGGACTGAGTGAACCTAGTAAAATGTCCTTAGAATCCCTTCTGTTAGCAAGCACCTCCCGCGAAAAAGATCAGCTCTAAAACACAAACAATTTTGTCTGATGCAACACCATGTGCGTTTTCGACCATCGTCTCACCGCTCCAAAAAACACTGTACAATCCATTCGTTGTTTTCCTTGTATCACCTGCATATCAGTCTTCTTGTCATAAACTCACCGGGTTTGGTCGAGTCCTGTCAGGATACAAAATCTAGGCTAGAGGAGAGGAAAAGCGACCGGCGATTGGTCGTCCCGACAGAGATCAGCGATCTCTTATTCTGGCAATCAAGCACCGGTGTTCAACGCCGGGGTTGATGATGACCTGATAATGAATAACGAAGTCTTCGAGGGCGACAATCTAAGAAGTATAGCCGCACATATAACAGTGGAATAGCGAAGACGAGCTTTAGCTTTGCTTTTGCATCAGCAGGCACCATCAGCGATAACTCTGGAATTGTGACTGACAGCTCAATCTCGAAGTAGTTATCAGCAACACGCATTTAATTTGACAAAACTAATTTCATACGAAAAGAAGTTATAGCTGCACAAACAAGGATACTCGTTTTCCTTGGTCGATAAAAACCGGATCACTCTGTGAAATAATTCAAAAAAACATGATTGGCTAAACAGTGGCAAATCTTCAGCTGAACAAAATCCGAATGAAAGCAGCGAAATCAGGTCAAAAGAATGGTCACGTTTTCCGAAAAGGTCAAGTTGTTCCTTTGAAAAATACGCGCTTGCATAGTTGAAGCACATCATGAAAGTCTCGGTGAATTCCGTAGGGATGCAAATGATAGAGAAAATAATAATAAACATACATATCGCTCGGTGCCACGTAGTGGAAGCTGACGGCGTAGTCACTGCAGCATTCAATGCCCTGTCGAAATAAAGTAGATAAGTTAAGAATAGATGGGAGCAGCCGTCAGATAAAGCGGTCAAGCCATATAGCCTGAGATTGACTGTACTCTCATAGTTTGCTCGATTATCTTGGTTGCATCCATATCACCAGCTAACAATACCACTATTATAGAACACCGGGGAGAAAAATGAGTACACACCGACGAAACTGTCGGGCGTCCCACGTGCAGCGAGTGTATTTACCCTCGGTGTAAAAACATGAAGATGACTTCAATCAGGTGAAAAACGCTTGAAACCGATTGAGTAATCATCGTTTTCGGAAAAGTTTGGTAACAATCGGTAGATTTGTTATATATAAATATATGATATAAATCTACCGATTGTTACCAAACTTCTTCGAAAATGAAGATGACTACACTATAGTCGTATAAGTAGCAGTTGCAAAAGTTCGATTCACATTACAAATTCGTCTATAGCCAGCCACATTCACTGACTGTCGTAGTAATGTCAAAAGGCAAAACAATGTACACAAATGAGCAACAGCAAATAACAGACCACACAAAAACGAGAAAAGCACGGCGTAACTGAAGTACTGATTTCGGTAGATTGATTGGGTCGTAACCGTATTACTGTTGTACACATAGTTAATCTCCAGCTCCAGTAGATCATTCTGCTCAATCCAAATCAGCACACAGTGCAACCCCGAGTTGAGCCTTACTGAGAGCTTATATACAAGACAATGGTTGACATTCATGGGGATTTGATCCCACATCAACGGAACACGATAGGAAAGCGCGTTAGCGCTACTGAATAATCCCACCTGAACAAACAAATGTGCTCGTAACTGGGCGATGTGTGTGCTTCATCGGATGCCTCGAAAAATGACCTGGTAACTGTTTCGGTTGTGTTCATTGACGACGTTCCTATCAGAAATTCTGTTGGGTCGATTCTAGGAGCGCTTTTAAGCCGTCAAACTTTTAAACTGGCCGAATAATTTAGATGACAGTTGTGAAGATCGTTGAATTTATACTCTCAGTCATAAAGTCCTCTCCTTGTCTTAACAGTCTTATTTTAATTGCTGATCTATTAACGCGGAGGCACAATATCTGATTTCCGTCCTCACTGGTCAGTGGTGTATATCCTAATCAGCACAGGGGTGCGAAATTCAGTTATTAAACATGCGAGATAAGTGCTATTTTACCGGTATACAATGGGTGCAACTGCAGTGTTAGGACTGAAGCCGCAAGCACTTTCGTACTTGAGCGGTGTGTGGTGTTAATATGCTGGACAATAACTATTGTGAATGGACCATAAAGTGTTATTTTCGTTCAGGGTCAACCGCAGACATCAAATCACTCAGAGCAATCTATGTCCAAACTACCGCCCGCTTTGTTGCAGTACCGAAGCACTGGTTTACTTAAGACAATACGAAGCTAGCAAAGATCCATTACATGGGGTACTGCGGGGATAATGGAACAACGCCTTGAGGGTGATTTTCTATGATGGTTTATAAGGCGCAGCAAACGGTAAATTAGAAGTTAATCTGCTTCATCCTTCCCAGAGTAAATTAAGTCTTGCCGCATCAGCCGAATAATCGCTGTAGTTACGCCAAGTTTGGTACAGTGTAGTGACAACTGCCGGTTGAAGCAGTTTGTCACCCTCAACGATGGTTGCGGGTTCGACACAACCTGCTGCTACCTTATGGTGATGTGTTCCAGCGACACGGAGGAAACGCCAAACTCGATCAATCTTTTTGGTACACCTACATAAGATGGGCAAAACGAAAGCGCCCGTCGTCACGTGCGTTCTACTACCAAGTGATCGATGCGCGCAGTGATCCTTGTTTATTCCGCACCAAAGCAGAGTAAAGGAAGCAACGCTTGTGATTCCATTCGATAAAAAAGTAAATCTACGTAAACTAGTACCTGGAATAAGAGATTCCGTGCAACATGTCTTCCTCTCATGTGTAGGGCAAGGATGAACAACGAGATCAGACTTAGGTAACTGCAGATCTCCTAGGATCTTAAAATAATCATGTTAGGACAGTCAACAAGGCCCGGTAAAGACAATGCCACAACTCCAGTCCACTGCTTACGTATTTGGTGTAGCCCAGACCTACTAATCCCATCTGAAAAAGTGGAGTGACCTTGAAACGTGAGTGAATTGGGTACGGACTCTAAGTAGTCCGCAGATGCTTGTCACCACAGGATTTCTTGAGTTTCAGTAAGGACACATGTGGTTACAGTCGATTTCGGATCATGTTAACTACCCACTATTTGACCAGCGTGATTGATTTTACCCTCTGAGTTACCCGCATTTTCAGTCCATTTTACCAGAATATACCGGCGAACGTCAATCTTCTCGGTACCCAGTAACTCGTATGAGGGATACGTTTAGAAAGGAGGGCTGTGGAGTCCCAAAACAGCTCAGCTTGCTTACTGTCTGTGTTAACTAACCACAACATATTGAATTAGGAGCTCCAAACGAAACACCTTCCACTCCTCAGAAGTAACAACAATTTAGCATACCAACCATTATTCTAGGAAGGACAGAGTTAGCAGACTGATGTCACTCCTGGTCAGCTAGATGGGTTGACTCATCTTTCAAAGTCAAATAGAGTTCAACGAATCACGGATTCACGAGTAGAGTTAGCGATTCCACCGCGAAAAACGATGCTGAGCAGGGACGAACGAATTTGACCTTAATATGACAACTGACAGAAGGCCTCATACTACTTATCAGAAGCAGCTGGATCAATTGAATGGCAACTCAATTTAATCTTCAATCAGCCATGGCGCAGGGTATTCACTTGGAAAGTCTGATAAATAATAGCTTCATTAAACATCGTTTGAATATATCGTCCAAATGAGTTATGCATTTAACAGAGCCTAGGTGTATTTCCACGGGATGGAAATCCCTCGGACTCTCAACTCACCCACAACTGATTCGTCTACACTTACCGTTCACCAACTAGCCCCAACGTGTTTAGACGTTACACGTAGCTTACACGTAGCTTGTTTTGAGATTTGAGTCGCTACCTGCTCTTGGTTATAAGTCCTTAAGCGCATGTGCCTAAATCGCAGCGGCTGTTCGGCCTGACAGTATGGCAACCTTGGCTGTGTGCTTTCCTTCTAGCCCTACTGATGTTCACCCTTTTTGGGTGTGACCTTCAGCCGACTCTACCTCAACGGCACGTACCCCATATCTACCTTTGTTCCGTTTCGCGAACAGTGCAATTTCAGACCCCGATATTTGGTGTACAGTTGCTCCCGTACTCACAGAGGCCTGAAAAAGGGAGGCTATTCCTCTGCTTGTGCAATATCCCGGTCCAGTTTCGGGCACATTAGGAACGTGCGTCACTCAACGAGCTAGTTACACTAGCTTTGTTAGTAGTACTACGTGTAGGGTTGATTATCAGCTAGTTTGAGGCTCATATTGTCATTTTGTCTGTTTGCAAACGCGTTTTATTCAGTGAAAACTTGACCATTTTGAGCAAAATAGGCGGATTGGCTGACGGTTAAGCACGGTTGCTGCTTTTTCGTGCGGACCACAAACCCACCTGACGAGACCGGGAAAAGCGAAGCACGGTCCCAAAAAGAAAAAAAAACACTATAATATCCGTTGATCTGTGAGCTGAGTCGGGCGGTTCCACTACCCCACCAAGCAACTTAACTGTATCCAAAACTTCCAGCTCAGCGAACAGATTAACGGCCGTCTGCGACCGGAGCTATGAGCATTCCTCCAATAACACAAACAGTCCCCTCATTGTTTCCGGAGTCAATGGCATGGAGAAATTTTAACGTGCCAGAGCAAGCCTTGCAGTCGATCCAGTGGATGTGAAGACAATTAGAGCATAATGGAGCACGAACTACTGGGAAAATCTAGAAACCGATTGAGAAGTCATCTTTTCAGAAGGGTTAAGCAAAAAATATGTGGATTACTCGGCTGTTTCGATCAAGTTGGTTCAAATAACCTTATGCAACTGCTGGGTACTTTGTCCATGATAAATTTATTTAGTTAGTTTCGAATAAGTGTTAGATGAGGCCAGGAGCCTTTCAAGAAATGGTCACAAAAGCATAATAGTTAAGTTGCCATAAATAAAGCTGCTCATAAGGTTGCTGAAAACTCTTCGACAACCCATCACCAGTTTCGCCCTTTTTGGAGCTCGTCAGGTAGGCACAGTCCCCGAGTTTCCGTCAACCCAAATTGGACAGATTTCGACAAATACACTCATTTGCATATCAATTTGGTTTTCATGGAGAACTCAGCCGAATCTCTCGTTTATGACAACAGTTAAGTTGTTTCAGCACATAGTATTTCAATAATACTACCAATTGAGAGGATGGGATGGGAGTGTGCGGGCGTTTTTTTTCTTATAAACCCGACTCGGCGTGAATGATCCTCTTTATGCTATCATTCGTTCGCATGTCCAGTGCCGTCTCATATTTTAGGAATTTACCTTCACCTAATCACCTTCATGCCTTAGAGAAGTTAGAGGTGAAGTAAAAGTCAAAACTTGCCTCAGATTTGAAAGAACGGTGGCAAAAAAACTTTCAGTAAAACGAGCATTATACGATTTGCAGGCACAATTCCTTCTTTCATCTGTACTTTTGAGTGATGAAGAATGATTTACCGCGGCTTGCGTTCTCGATTTACTTGCTACGGGGGACAAAAACACATTTTCTTACCAGACGACCTTGAGCAAGCAGTCAAGTGTAAAGCAACAAAACATGAATATCGTAGAAAAAGACGTACTGTCTGAACCTTGTGATAGTTGTAGCTCATAAACCAGTGTGTGGCTTCCAGTACGCTCTTGCTCATCATGGAGCCTGGTGAAAAGGGATGGAATCGTTCGAGACCATGTTCGTCCAAGCTGTCGATAATTCGGACGCCAACCACTTCCGCGCAGTGCCCTGGAAAAAAGTGCAGAATCAACCGTAGCCCTCCAACTTAAGGAAGACATGATGACACGAAATGATTCAAACTGGCATGGATGCGGATAGTGTTTTTTTGCTTCCGTGAGTTGCTGGTGCTGCTGCCATTGTGGGATCATGTGACATCTCAGTCAGAATAATTTTGGACCCGCAAATCCCACAAGATAGATATCCGATCGATTTTCGGCTACAATGGTCTTTTGAAAGCTAGACTTGAGTCCACTACAGAGACATTTTGTCAAAGGGGGAATACATGGGATGAACACTTAACCACATTGAACTTCCTGTGATCGCAAGACAGGAGCTTTTTCAAAGATGATACCTTAGACTTCAGAAAGGTCTACACACAGAATTGATAAAGTTTCTGTGGCCTACTAAATACATAAAAATTTTGATGAAGAAAGGAATAGAAACTCGCCGATGATGGTTTCTCCAGTGGTTGTTAGCACACACTACTAATGGGTCAGTGATTCTGCATATTAGCCACACGAATAAGGAACGAAGGGCAAACAGTGGCCTGACAGGAACGTGCCTCATATCAGTTATGACGACTGACCTGAGGATAAGCATAACTCAGTGTGCTTGTGCAAAGAAAGGTGGCTTAGAGTGAAACAAGAGAGTCAGTCATGGGCCTGACGACTATTCGATATGAGACATGATGTCCAATATTGTGAGGGAAGCATATAATGGAACACATAAGTGCGATGGGCACGAATGATCGAATTCAAAGTACACGAAAACTGTCCTCTGAGGTGAGAGATTACTAAGTATTTCCTAATCTCGTGTAGAATAGTTGGTAACTCGTGAATCAATGTATCTGGTATTCAGGCAATTCAGCGAAGCACATCTCAAGGCAATTACACAAACCCAAAACAACGTGGTGTCTTTTATCATAAAGGGAACTACACACAAGGTTGCAGGAAGCTCTTCGACAGCTCACAACCGGTATCGCCCTTCTTGGAGCTCATCAGGTAGGCGCAGTCCCCGAGTTTTCGTCAACCTTATGTTCTCCTTGAACCTAAATTGGACTGATTTCGACAAATACACTCATTTGCATATGAATTTGGTTTTCACGATAGACTCAACTAAATTCCTCGTTAATGATATTCTTCAACTGCATGTTTTAGTTTCCTTTATGAAAATATACTGTGATATCTCGAATATCGTACCAACTGAAACATGAGGCGGCCTTTGTGCAGCACATTCAGTTGAAGAATATCATAAACGAGAGATTCGGTTGAGTCCCCCGTGAGAACCAAATTGATAAACAAATAAGCGTATTTGTCGGAATGTGGTGTCTTATTTGACTTTAATTCTGGGATGAAATGAATATTAAGCAATGGGACCAACTTGAAGTCCAAAACACTCCTGACCACACCTTGAAAGTACACACAGTATTATAGCTCGGATGCATTCCTAAGGTTAGGTCTAAAAAAATGAATGCATCTGCTTGTGATGCTGCATACAGACGAAGTATACGAGGATCACTGCACGGAGAAAATGACAAGGACTTATCTTCGTAAGTGAATGATGATTGGATGACGTGAGGGTCTTAAAGGAAAAGCATAAAAATGGTAAGAGATAGCAACCTACTGAGCTCTTTGATGGCATCGGGTCACGTTGAATAAGGTAGAATAATGACTCAAAATTATTGACCTCAGAAATACGGATGAACCCACTAACTGAGTGGCAAGCCGTGCACACTCCGTCAAAGAAATGCTGCGATGGTCAAAATAGGAAAATATGTACCGCCAAGTACTAGTAGAGCGCAAGTTGGTGAGAATTTTCATCTTGGTTGAATTGGGTTAAGTAAGAGGAAATGGACCTCTTTAAACATCACATTACTACTCAGAGGTAGCTGCATAACGAATGTGGGAAGCAACAATTTACCGCACAAACCCAATAAAAAAGATACTCGTAGGTACAATTTCTACACAGGCTGACCAAGAAAGTTGTCGACAAATAATAAGCCGAGAAGGGTGAAAATTGGAGAGCCCCAAGCAGGGTGAAACTGGTCGTGGGCTGTCGAAAAGTTTTCGTGAACCTTATGAGTAGTTTCCTCCACTAAAATATTGGGACAATTAATCGGGAACATTGATGAGCGAGGGTATGCGCAGAATCTTGCAGAACGAATTCAACTGAGCTGAGTGGAAAGAACCAAACGTGATGTTTTTGGCTACACTGGTATTAGTTTCAAAGAGAAGTAGCGTGTTCGGAATAGTATGCGGTAAACTAACGGAGAAGCGCATTATTAGAAAAAAAATCATGGATGTTAGAGGATACGTATGAAAACAAGCCGCCGATGATTATCAAAGCATCGTATGGTAGATCGGATTCCGGTGGAGTAGCTAACTTAGTGCTTTCAAACCTACAGACTAGTGATGTTAGGTATACATGCACGGTGCAAGCGGTGCATGAATTTGCGTCTATAGCGTGCAAACTAGGGAAGCAAGCATTCAACGTGGGAATAGATTGGAGTGTAATGAATGGTGGTAAGGATGTAATACACTACTCATAAGGTTGCTGAGTGCACTTCTCGAAGGTGGTGAGGATAGTTTAATTCATGGTGCCTTCACAAAGGAGAATAAGTTTGGATCCCATGTTGTTGAACTGGCGAAAACTAAGGTAATTTGAGAACATTTCGCTAACCAACAACAAGCTGGTGTTATGCATGTGTCTCCAACAGATTATATCAATGTTTACGCGAACTGTGAACTTGCCTTCCCAACAAGTGATAATTGCTTTTACTTTCCCAGGTGATCTGGGGTTATAACATGCTACCGTTAAAGCGAACTCAAGTCACAACCAACAGCAGCAAGCCAGATGACTGTCAAGCGGAGTTAGAAACACTGGAAGGAAAATGAGCTGTAGATGGATGTGAGAGGGAAGAAGAAAAAAGGAGACAGCGTCAAAATTACTTGGAGGTCGAGCATATCTAGTAGGGATTCCGCGTAATTTTTTGTCTTCCAATTTGGAATTTCATAGGTCCCCTTACGTCTGTGCTATGGTCTCGTTTGCTCAGGGCTTTCCCTCTTGTGATGCTTTGTGTCCGCTCCTCAAGGCTAAGGTTCATTGCTGTGGCATACTGTACCTATTCATTCACGCCTGAGTCGAACAACACGTCGTTGGTTTCGTCCATCTCAGGAGCACAAGGTGACTCCACTAGCTTGCTGACATAGTAGCTCACAGATTGCTCCAATACGAACCCGACATTGTCAATGCCCTTGAACAACATAGACAGGACTACGTTAACAGTACAGAACACTTTGCTTCGTCCTTTACACAAAGCAGTGGGTGGTGAGGCGAGCGAAGCGTGTTACTATATTGTCGTATCGGAAAAGCCGTGACAGCGGTAAGAATGATTGATTCTGCGTTGCAGTTTAAGTGGATACATACCATCCTGACAGAACGTAATGAATGAATAAGTTGAAGAATATTGTGAAACGGAGATTTAGGTGAATTTCGGCCTAGTCCCCTGTCAACACCAAATCAATATGCGCTTCTCGTAATTTTCGAACCCGTTCTGGAGTTAACATTGTGTGAACTGTGCTTTATGCACGGTAACGTTTGCGCGACCACAATTGATGGACTGTTCCACGACTGACTGGGGTGTACCTTGCTCAAGCGACTTTCGGACACCATTATTTTGTAAAATTTGTATGGAACGAGAAACCCTGCCAGTAAATTTTTAGACAGACTGTTTCAAAAGCGTTTTACAAAGCCAGACCTGCTCTGACCAGGGAGAAATTTGTTTGAAACACATGACAACTGCTGCCCTCATTTTGGGTTGCCTTCTGAAGGACAGCTGATGCGGAATTGGTTATCAAACGAACTGTGCCTTGAATGTAGACGAGCCACCAATCCTGGCTGACAGCTGTCGTTCTAAATAAAATGGTTCTATTAGGAATTGTAGTTCGAATAACTGTTTACAATAAAACTGAGAATGTATACATTATGCTGCACTACTTGGATGATAGCAGCGAGTTATTAGAGGCTAAACAAGGCTACCAAGGCTTATGTGCACTCAGGTACTGGTAAAGGTTCCATATGGTTCAGTACCGCCTTTATGAAGGACGGTCTCCTGTACTGATAAGCACTTTGGGGACTAGGTTTATAGTCCTAAGATAACAACGTGCAAGCTTACCAAGCCGTTTATTTTAAGACAAGACACTTAGTCAGGTTTCTTGCGAAAGGCAAAGCATGAGCTCCATCTTACCCCATCTTACACAAGTACACTGAGCGAATTGCCACTGGATTAGGTTGGGTTGTTCAGCTGTTCCTTTTTTTCGGTACATTTGAGTTCACGTGAGATAGATATTAAGGTGCCTCAAAATGTCCAAATTATCTGATAAACCTGAGGTTACCCAAATCACCCATATCCTGGTCCAGCAGCTGAACCAAGGAGCTGGTAACAAGTAGTAGTGGTGTTTGAATGAGACCACTCATAGGGTTGTACATTCAGTGGAAAGATACCACAAACCAGAGATTCTACTTGGATTTAGTCGAGCCTTCCGTTTCACTGGAAATGAGTCGTGTGAAAGCGTTTAGCAAGAAACTCTCATTGACAGAAAACCTGATATGGTGACAAGGAATACTTATTTTTAAAGCTTCGCTAACAGACAAATAGATGAAGAGCACCGGTCTCACGATGTGTTGAAACCACGACCAGTTGGACAAGTCCTACGGAAAGAACTAGCTACTGGTCGTCCAATATTAGATAGCTGAAAACAGAAACGTCCTAGTTTCTACCATAATTAGCAAAATTGAAGCTGATGAACCACAGTCGGTTACTTTGAATAATGCACGAGAGGAATAAAGCAGGATCCAGTTATCAAAAGCTCAGTACGACCAGGAAAATGTTCGCCTCAATGCAAACTTTCCTCGTAGTTTTCCTTGTACTTGTTTAGGTTCTGAGGATATTCTGAAGTTTTGATTCTACATTTCATCCAGTATGGTTGATAGCCGAGAAGCACTGGATAGCCACCTCAACGCTGTCGGTGTTATAAGTGGTACGAATTTTACGATAAGCATTCAACCACAGAGCTGCGAGTACCTGATCAACAGTTCTTTGATCAACAGCTCGCATTACAATGGGGTGACGAGTTCTCAGAGAAAGGCCCCGGGAAGGTTACTGGTTGTGAGTTCGGACATCTTTCAATATTTGGGGATGCAAACTACAGATAGTTTCTAATCAAGTTAGAATGACTGTGAAATTATGCCCAGTTTTCCAGCATAGGTTGACTTTGCCTTGCATAATGAAATCCATAACTAGAATTTCCTTGTAAGACAAACCAAGCCACGTGACACTCTAAAGGGTAGTAGAGCATTTTCAGTGTGAAAGCGTTCCGGTGTATTTGAGTGACATAATGACACCAAGGGCATTTTAATAAGCTAGTCCATAGGACTAGCACCACCTGAGAAGCAACCCTTAAAACATCCTGGATGGATGCTGAAAGCAGTAACTAGGTACTGGACCAATACTGACCTCTCTGCCTTGTTTTACATAGCTGAAGTCTTCGGGGACATGAAATGAGCAAAAAAGTGGAAAAGATACAACCTACCTTAGAGGAATACTTACCTAGCCTCACGTCTTCAGCTCCTCCATGTGCTTTTCCAGCACATCTGGTGTCGTTGGCCAACCCGTTGTGTATTCGAAGCAATGCAGCTCGGGAAATGACATAACCGCCTCCTCCGGACAAATATCCTTGTTTTACATGCGGCTGTGAGACGAAAAATTGCTGGACGTTAATGGCCACAAACAAAAAAACTATGGAGTCAAGATTCCATAAAACGAACCATGAAACGTAAAGAGAAACATAGAAGACTCACTCCATGCAGATATTCTTCCCGAAACGATGCGACATAACAGGACACTCATGTCTCGAAAACTTTATGCACCACATAACTGTGTCTTCGGAAAAGTGACTGTGTTTGATGCATCATATGGGCATGATGTCTGGTCGAACTAGCGTCCGAATTATTCAGGGAGTCACCTAAATACCGGTGAATAACCAGAATCTTTTATCCAATCAGCTATTTACTATCGTGTAGGACACGATAAATACCAGCCTATGGGTTTGTTTGTTTACGGTAAACTTGCACTCGGATCCCGAAAAGCTCAGTCACTCAAGCCTTCTCGACCTTATCGGGACAGTGCTGCAGTTGACATCGAGGCGACCGGATGACCTGAAGTTTGGATAAGCAGTTTAACATTGCCTTATCACCACAAGCGGTTACCAGCTACCTTGAAAAAGTATCTTTGACTAAAACATTCAAATCGGTATTTTTTTGCAACAGATCTGCACCAATTAAGAAGCTTGATAGGACTTTTCGAAGTCATTAAAATACTGCTAGGCGCCATCAGCGCAAATATGACAAAGCATTCTCAATCCCTATGATATCAAGCAAATCGCCTCTACTGTTCCGTTAGCCGTCAACGCCACACGTAGCCACCACGTTCACTTATACTCATAGCACAAGTCTAGCGAGAATGATTACAAGAAGAAGGTCAAAATTTGTGTTGGAGAAAAGTAGGGAAGCACAGCGTGCTGTCTGGTTTGTGAATGACATAAGTGTGCGGTTTGATACTCCTAACGAAGACCACAACTGGGAACTAGTGGTAAGCAACAACAACAACCCAATTCGTGGTGAACAGGGTGGTTGGGTTGCACTGTCGTCAGACAACTAGCTTGGCTTTTGTAGTTATGTATCGTACGCCTAATAAACAGGTGGTCAAAAGAATGACTTGCCAAATTTACTCCGCTCAAGGACTGCGTAAGAAGAATGCACGTAATACAACGTCTTACCCGAAATCTCCTGCCCATGATGAATGGATCGTTTGGATTGAGGTCCCGCAGTAATTTGCGAAGATTCTCTACTATCACAAAGGTGTCGTCATCTGCTTTCAGAAAGAAGTCATAGTCTGAGTACTTTTCGACAGCATGGCGTATTCCAAATTTGGTCTTGTCCCACAAGGCCTCCCGACTTTCCTCTTGAACTGCAGCTACAACAAGGATAGGGATGAAAGAATGTACAAGTCTTGTTGGACAATTTGAATTGGTGTATACACAGCGATCACACAAGTGATGGTAAAATTCGGAATGAGTCCACTCCGAAGATCAACCATATTGTACAACAAGTTTAATGACAGATGTGCCAAGAAGCCCTTTTATTTTTGATAAGTTCGTTAGAAAAGAAGTATATTCTCGTTTTCACTGCAACAATGCTATGAGTTAAATGATTCTGCTGGCGTGAGAGTCGCCAGTTCCCAGAGGGTTTCGAGCCCGCGACTTTGTGACCAGTGGCTGGAAAGTTAACCGGGCCTCGAGCTGCTGAACAGCAGTGTGACTAGGTCTCACTTAACACACCTTGCACTTTTATGTTCACTGGTTCGGCCAAAAGAACGCCGAGGTACGCTAACATCTGTCAGGTAGCTCGATAGGAGCTTTGCATTGAGAAGACCAAATTTTCGGAGCTTCTGTGTAAAATGCGAAAGGCTACTGATAATGAGCCAAAACATCTCTTATGTAGGCTGACGATGAAATCAAATCTTTGGAGCACTAGGGAAATTGAAATGTAGTTTTTATTCAACATCTCAAACCACTGGACCGACCACAAATTCAGAGCTTCTGAAGGGACATCGGCCGCATGGAATACACGAATGGTCTAAACTGAATGGACCAGTAGCATAAGACAGAGTTCATCGGATTTGCATAATTTGGCAAATTTCTGCGGCCCCACAAAAGTTCGAGGACGTCGAATTCATAGTGCTATTCGTAAGAAAGCGGATAGAAAACGGATAGCTACCAATTAGTCCTTCTTTCCCACATTAAAGGAAAAATCCCGGCACGTATTCTGATCAAACAGCTGGATGCTTTCTTCGACAGAGTTACAACCGCCTGTGACTCAATAAACAGGCGTTGTGTCCTGACCTTTGGACGCTCGACTGCCCTAAACCGATATCAAATTGTCAAATCCTTTAATTCCGACATAAAAGCCGGAATGAATATCTCTGGAACTACCTACATTGAGTTCATAATTGGCATTAGATGAAACAAGGTTGCAGTTGGGCTGCCACGCCGTTCAGTCTCCAACCAATTACGGTTTACACGGATGCAGTTCGTGCTTCCGAAGACTGTATGTTGATCCAGTGCTGTAGAGGGCCATCTCTTAAACTACGGATGGCTTCGGACAGAAAAGCTTCACGAGCAGAAACTTCGTATACTGCTTTCCGCGGATGGCCCTACTTTATCCGAACATTCGGAGATGGAGTCGCAACGACTAAGCACAACATTTGCCTCGGCAACACCTCTACGTTTAAAGCTTCTGTGGGCCAGCCCAAGGTTCACAACAATGTCACAATTCAAACTGATGGTTGCAGTGTAGCTGGCTGTGTAATTTGTTGCCACTTCGGCAGTAATCCATCTACACACACAACAACCGATAACGAACTAAATGCCTGGACTATCACGGCGAAAATCCGGCTGGTTCACATAAACGTGTTTAGAGAAACCACAATCAGGGTTGTAATGTGTCTGAATTTGGTGATGTTTTCAATAGTGCAGGGTAAATAAAAATTAAATCATATCAAGCGTTCAGCTGTAATAACCGTTCGGTACATAGCTGCCATGCCACCCAAAGGAACCACGAGGGCTGAGATACTGTAAGGTTGCGAAGCCCAGACGGGAGTGATCGAGATGCAGAGGCTGGGTTCGGATCACGGACCTTCCGTTCAGTAAGTTGGCACCTTAACCACTGAGCTACCTCGAGTTGATAGTACCGGGTAACGAACCACGAGTGTTCTTCTCACGGCAAATTAGAAAGCTCAACGAAATTCACTTACAGTGCCTGTGCGACATCCTTTGGATCCAGTGAATCCCGAAAATCGCATTCTAAAACAACCCATCTACGGTAAGTTGAAGAATGGAGGTCGAACTTGAGGACGGGGGAAATTTGGCTCCTATGACAACCTTCAATTATTACGGAACTTTGACATCTGAAAAAATGACCTGGCAAACTGCTAGCTGATCAGGCATGAAGAGTATTGAAGCACATAGCAATGGTCGAAAGCGAACGTGTCATCCGAAAGTGCAATTACAGCTACATGGACCTGCGTAGTTCCTGGAAACACCCACTGATATTCTAGACCACCACGAAAGAGTCGGCAGGTTGTCCAAGGTATGTTTGCTCATATTTCTAATCAACACCAGAAAGACTTCACTAGCATTTTACAACATGGCAATACATTATCACCAGACTACTGGTTCAACATCAGGCTATCAACTTCCAGCTGAATAGCGGGGTAAAGAGCATCTTCAGCGATTATTCTTCGGGTAGTTTGTTTGAGCGACACGCACCATTCCTCTGCAGCTTGAAGGAAATGTCGTGCGGTGCCAGAACTCCGGTAGTGCTAGTGTTCATTGTTATATCGTTGTGTTTATACCGACTTGTAGCTCTCTACAAGCCCATGCGTGTTTGTCTTTCTATCTTATACTTCCTGATTTAGCTCGCTATCATTGGTTTGCGCGTACCGTCAAATTCAGCCCCCCATGAACTGATCGTGGTTTACAAACCAATCAATCAATCAATCGATTAATTTGTCAGCCATAAACCGTGTACCATAGGCACATTAGTTGCAGCCGCGACAGTCTCTTTTACCGGGAGGTGGGTGTGTGGGATATACAGCCAAGCCTTTGAGGCGATGACATGTTTGGTTAGTTCGGGAACTGGGTAGCTATGCATAGAAAGCGATAGGTTTGATGCACGAGCGCCACTAACTGCGCGATTGAGCCAGTTCTGCCAGTGTCATTAACTATTGGTGAATTGAGCCAGAGGGTCCCCATCTAGGAAGGCGGCAGTTGTCAACCCGACTAAGTTTACTGGTCGGTGTTTTGATACTTCGTTGCTGGGTCATACACTGTCAGCCTCTCCACCACTTCCACTCAGCACAGGGCTGCGGGAAAATAGCTTAGCGAGACAGATGGTCTACTGACATGCGGAGTACGTGTCCTAACCAGCGTAACCTTTGAAGCGTGAGTAATTCACCTATCGCGGGAGATATAATTCTTCCTAGGACCATCTGCCGTATCTCAGTAGTACCAATCCGATGTTCCCACCAGACCTGACCAATGCTTGGGAGACACCGATGGTCAAACACTGACAGCTTTTGTACGTCCTCTGCGTGTAGAGGCAACGTCTCTGATTCATAAGACTGTATGGACCGCACTACCACAGCGTAAACTCTACCCTTGACAAACTGACGTCACTTCAGTGACATAAGTGTCGGAGGTTGGCAAAGTCTCCCCTGGCCTTCCCTATACGAGAAGTAATCTCATCTCCAAACAGTACATCAGAACTTATGCAACTGTCCGGATAAACAAATTTATCTACCACGTCGATTGGCTCTTCTGCAAGCAAGAGGTTGGGGTTTGATACCACCCAGTGTTGCAGCAGTGCTTTAAAATTTGCAGGTGTGAAGCGCATACCCAACCGTGCGGTAAAACCACTTAGGTTATTTAAAATGGTTTGCACTTTTGAAAAATTTGAACTAAGGATAGCAATATCTTCCGCGTACTCAATGTCTGTGAGCAAAGGTCCCGGGAGCATTTCGACCAACGAGGTAGGCAAAGGAATTTCAAGCAGCACATCAATAAAAAAGTTGAGGAGGAAAAGCGGAACAGATCAGCCTCGTTTTACACAGCTGGATGCGGTGCACTCGAGCGAAACCTTGCTGTTTACTTGTATCCGTCTAAAGTGATTTGCATACGGTGTCCTCATAAGGGATATAAATTTGGAAGGGACACTATTGACCACCAGACACTGCCAAAGTTTCCTACGATCAACAGGGTCAAAAGTAGCCTCCAGCTCAAGAAAAATGATCAACGTGGGATGTTTGGGAGAGTGTCACTGTTCAAGAACGTGTCTCAAGGTATAGATATGGTCAATGCATCCTCGGCCAAGACGAAACCCAGTTTGATTCTCACAAACCTGTATCGGCGGATAATCGACCAACCTGCACAAAATAAAGCCAGAGAGCAAACTAGATGCGAGGGACACCACACTGATTCCACGATGATCTTCAAATGACGCTCTTGTCCCGTTTTTGATGACTTGGATGACGGTCGAGGCACTCCATTTCGCTGGTATTTCGTTTTCGCTCCAAATCTCCCGCAGGAGGGTCGCCAGACTGTTCTCCGGGACCACACCACATTCCTAAAAGGATTTGGAGTTCACAGTATCCGGGCCGCGTGCCGTGTCACGTTGTAGGAATGATATGTGACGCCAGCTTCCTGTTGTTGAGGGTGAGCTGGGTTCTTCTAGAGTTTTTGTAAGACAGCTAGCAGAAATGCTGTTTGAAATCTTCAGCTCATCATTCGAAATAAGGATTTTATGGGTGAATTTCCATTTGCGTCTTCGCATACTGTTTCGCTGACACGACTTCTTTTGGACGGTTGATAGAATCAGCTAAAATATGGCGTAACTGCTGCCCGCAGCGGAAGCCTTCTCCATCTCCTAGACCTTCACGATCCACCAGCGTCGTCTCTCATTCTACAAGCTCCTGATCATCCGAAGTTTAAGGGATCTATGAGTGCCTTCATAGTGGCTAGTTGCTGGTATGGTCTTCCTGGTAGAAATAGGATCAGCCAATCTCGAGAACACACACTGCTGGTGAAATCCAGTCTGATACCTAGGACAGATATTTCCGAAAGCCATGAGCGAAACTTCTTTAACGCGCTTCCATTTAGCCTCCAACGAATCTTCAGCACTATCACGACTGTACGTTTCCAGCAGCTTCACAGCCAGATCACCTCGATACACCCGAGACACTGGGACATGTCGAAGTTGACGAATGGAGTTGCTTTGCTTTTCTGCGCAATAATGACCGAAGGCGAACTAATAAGCCTGCTAGCACAATGGCATTATCGGAGTCCAGTTGCGTAACCCAGAAGGAACGGCATTCTCCGATTGAGGCTGACAGCCACGTGATCTAACTGAGTCCATGACTGTCTTGCGGTTGTTAGCCTCCAAGGAACTGGATATGAGTGTTTGTGCTGAGAGTTCTTACTGGTCAGGAACAGACTATGATCAGCACACAACCGAAGAAGTCGCTCCCCATCATCCGTACGCTGAGCGTCGACTTGAAGTCTGCCATCTAAGTGTACTACTTTCGGGCTTCGTCGTCCAACTTGGGCATTCACAACACTCTCCAGGATCCATCTTCATCGACAGCATATCAGCCTCCAGGATTACTGTATCCGTCCCTCTTGTTGACCGAAGTAGTCGCGATAGGTGTTGATAAAACCCGTCTTTCCCATACTCGGAACTGCAGTCTTTCGCAACGTAGGCTGATACAACAAATAAACACGGCTTACTGCATCAACCTACATTGGTCTTAATTGAGCCAGACAACCGCACAGCGCAAAGACGACATGCTTACTGCGATTTAGTCCAGTAAAGCGCTCTCAGCCTCGGAGATGAGTGCAATTCCCACACTGTAGATACAACGAGCCATTGCTTCAGGATCACCACATATCCGAAGGGTGAAATGTGGAACATCTGAGCTCGTCCTAAACTGCTTGAGGTGCATGACTGAAGTGGGATCTTGCATGCGCGTTTCGGAGACACAACATACATCGACAGAGAGGGAAAGCAAGGTTTCAGTAAGAGATGCCTGTTGCTCGATTTGACAGACAGTATGGATATTGAAGGCTGCAACGTGAATCATATCTTTTGAGGTTAGTAAGTGATTATTTTGTTTCATTTTTCTGAGCGATAGTTTAAACACGGAACACTGGCTAGGGGACTGCCAGACGGGTTTATCGCACTGCATCATTCCGTAGCTGGGGAGAGAGTATGTGGGACGGCCGGTGAGCAAAGAGCTGCAAGGGCGAATAATACTTCCCGGTTGCCCAAGCATAGGAAGGGGGTTTGGTCGGGATAACTACCCTCGGTTCCACTCAAAGGCCTGACTCACAAGACAGTGGGGTGATGTAGGATTTTGTTTGGAGACCCTGCCCCTAGTTTCTGACTCAAAAGTCTAAACCGCAAGACAGCGGTTGTTGGGGTTTTATCGAGGGACCCTTTCCGGTGAGAATGACTCAATAGTCTGACCCACTGGGCTGCAGGGGATCAGTCTGACCCGAGGACACAGGGAGTATAGCATTACTGTCTCACTCCCAGTGCGGCTGCGCACAGCAGGTGCTCTTTGAGCAACAGCGGACTCTTTGGTCTGAAAAGGATTTCGACCGTATTGAATAATGCAGTGGCGGTCATGGTCAACCGTTGGGTGATCGGACTGTGCGGTTTTTAGGACCGACCTTTTCTAACCCGTCCCTCCTTGAGGGAGAGCAGCATCGCTTCTTCCATAAATATGGATATGCTGGTCGTCTGGGGGAACCGCCTTACTGCCTTCACACTCGTATCTCAGCGGATAGTACCACTTTACCTCCAAATCGACGTGGTTTACTTGCTGTTATTCACTTGGTGTGTATCAGACATAAGAACTATGGAGCAAGAAACAATGATATCAGCAAAATCTACCGGCATTAATAATGGGAAGAATGTTGTTCATAGTCACTGACCGTTTGTTCTATATGAGATTAAATTAATATCATTTTGAAATTCCTAACTACTGGCTAGCTCACCAAGTGAATTTAAACCCAAAATATTGGGCGAAGTGGCATAGCGTGATCTTATCGCAACGAACTAGGCACACATCAGTTTACGCACTGTAATACAGCTTGAGTGGAAAATCCTATTTTACAGAACCTGTCGAATTTTTGGTTTCCTACAGCGCTGAATTTCCATTCCGAATCTCTACAGAATAGGCGCACATTAGGCCGATATAAACTGTATTGGAATTGTGTTTTTAACCATCTTTCACTTAAAGACATCGCTGACTGAAAGCAGACGACTTCTGGCATACTGTACGCTTGTACTGAGGGAACCTTGAAAACAGTAGCTATAGTAACAGAAACATCGGAAATATTACAATATGTCTGGTTACACAGACTTCAGCGGCTTGTTTATGAGTTTCTTCTGAATGTAAATTAATGTCAGCCAGTAGGGACTGCAGTAAACGAAAATCACCTTGTGATCCTACCATATGTTGTAAACATAAAATCCCAATAAACAAGCCGCGAGGTGAATGTAGGACTGTACATTTACACTGCGAAGTTTCAACTCCTTTGAAAATGCGTAACCGTTCATTTGCTGAATTTTTGGTGCAAACATCAAGTAAGTTAAGGTGTATTCAAGTTCCTTGAGAAAAACATCACGGGGGATGCCAGAATATCTCCATAAGAGTGGCAACCGATGCTAATACTCTCGGATGCCACCTAGCTTGGTTAACTAAAATGGTCCTCTATTGGTATTTGACGACTTCTTTTCCCCTATCTGGAAATTTTCAAACTAGCTCCCAGGAAGCACACTTGCTGTATAAGGGGCACCGTGTGAATGCTGAAAAGTATCCAAACCACAACCGCATGGTGGGATTACGGGGGTGAAAACACGGCGCAACAGCCCATTCACTCAACTCTATATACTATAGGAAGCCTAGTCACATATAAGCACACCACAGTAGTCTCTTTTCTCCCTCATTCCCCAATGAAGTACTCCAGAAGTTCAACTTCTGCAATGATCATCTGCTGAATTTGCAGTACGAAGTAACTGGCTAGTCGGAACAACAGAAAGCCCAGCTCTCCACAAACAACAAAGTGAATCTACAATGGGAGATACATGTGAGAAGAGACTGCTTCTCTAGTGGATACAAAATAGCTCTCTCCTCCCGCCACGACCCATGTATGGTTTGTCGCCTCCGAATTTCACTCCGCAATGGGAGAGTAAACATTCTTTTTCTTGTGTGAATCAGCATTTCAATCTACCTCGATGTTCGACACTAGTTCTTTAGCTATAGATGACATTGGCGGGCCCCAACTACCGAGTATGTGAACACGAACATTAGGTGATCCCTCCATGCATATACACCTGATGAATCCTGACCACTTCGGCTTTCTAATTAATGTATGGCATAATTTTAAACTACAGCTCCATTCTCGCGGTGACCATTCACCTACGCAGAGGACTGACGGACTTGTCCTAAAGTTATTGATCTTCCAATTAGCGTGGGTTTCCTTGGAACGGAGGCTAGAATTAACGATCTCTGTTGCACTACCAACTAACAGGTAACGACTACCCTGGCTTTACTGAAGCCACAATCACAAGTGCTCCCGATGTAAATGCCGCTTTACGCAATATAGTTTGCCATGTCAGGTGAGGCATTTACGGAAAAGCACAACATTTAGCCCTAACCGGCCAGTCCCCATGACACCACCCGGTTGCCTTCCAAACTTTCCCCGGGCAGGTAGAAGGTTGGTAGTAAATGTCTGCACGTGCGGTTATTGTCAATTTTGACCAAGCCGGGTGAGTTGTCCTAGAGGAACTATGAATAACTGGTCAGAAATTACAAGCAGTGCATACTCATTTCAAAATTACATTGGTGTTAATGAGAAACTCAAATGAATCTCTCGTTTATGATAATCTTTCGAAAAGTTTTCAGCAATTTTACGAGTAATATGTTCTAGCTAGAGAGTGCTTGTGAGTTTAAATAGGAATCGACAACAGCCATGAAATCCTGTGGTGGTCTTGTCTGCAGGAATGCGGAGTGAAATTAAGAATAGTTTTCGTGGGGGGAAGTCATCTTAGATTAAAGTAAACAAGTGAGAAGGAACTGAGCCAGAATGTTTTGAAACGGCGAGTTTTCCATGTGAGTGAATCCACATTCTCAGTGACCTAAAAGTGCACGTAATAGGTAAGGTACGATGTGATCATTCTGGAAAACTGCCCTGTGTGGCACAAGCTCCCTATAGAGTACTGAAATTTCCAGCTTCGCTTTTCCTGTACAGTAAAGATCGAAAGTGATAGAATCACTACTACCCTGTTTTACAAGTGAGTTGAGAATGTCCAAAATTGTAACCAGCTTTTCAACCAATTCCACTAAGAGAAGTGAAGCGCAGCTGGTTAAGCATCGTATATAAACAGCAAGTCGACTGGACACTAAATGAATCGGCGCAGTCAAATGTTCTAGCAGAAAGATATTTCTATGTCATAAGTTGCTCAAAATGCCTTGACAATAGTTTCAATAAACAGTGGGCTAGTATTTCACCGCCGGATCAGCCCCTCGCTAATAGCTTGTGAGTTCAATGGCATGCAGTGTACGGCAAAGTCTGATAAACAACAGTGACATGAAAATTGAGTGCTATTAGGACATGTTGTTTGGTAGCCGCTCGTAGGGCTTCGTCCGACATAAGTGTATCAAATCCATTAGCGAAATACACTCATTTGCAAACAAATTTGGTTTTTGCGAGAGACTCGCCTGGAACCCAGCTGAATCTCTCGTTTGTGATGTTTCCAGGCAAGTAGAACATAAGGTTGACGGAAACTCAGGGACTGCGCCTACCTGATGAGCCCCAAGAAGGGCGAAACCGGTCGTGGGCTGTCGTATTTTCAGCAACCTTATGAGCAGTGCATTACGAATGTATCAAAACCATTATATCTTGCTTTGATCTGACACTTGAATCTGCAGGCTGTAGAAGTGCGTTCGTTCCAAGCGGAATTTCTTTCCTCATCAGTAATGTGCGTGGCGTATAAATTCCTTGTCACGACAACATCAGACTAACTACCGTCTTCCTTTCATACCGTTCGCTAAAACTGTACGTGGGTCGCTCAACAACTGGCACACTCACGTGGCTGCGTTCACGGTGCCACACCAATCACTATGTTGTTTTAGATAAAGGTTTCTAGAACCTACGAAAGTGGATGCCTCATATGCCTCAGTCAGTCGTTCCAATTCAAGTCACTGTGCCCCTGAGCTATTCCTGATAAATACACTTACAATTTGCCGGTACTGCGCACACAAAAACGTGAGTTGGATATAGATTCGATGGATTTTCTCCCTGTCTTATTGTTACTGGGCACATAAATGCTTGCATCCATGAGTAATTTCCAGGCTTTGCTTTCTGGGTTGTCCAAATATGGCATTTAGCCATGATATTGGTTTGCAACAGCCATTGCGGTCACACCTGAATTCAACCTTTAATGAGTGGCAATGCGTAGCCCTAGGTTTCACACAGGGAAGTTCTGTAGGTGTTGTTCCGGTGGGCCATCTTCAAAAGCCGTAGGCTTAGCAGCGTGACAACACCGTTCCGCTCAGACCTCAACCGTCGCAACACATCGATATGCTCTCCCATAACTACATGAACCGACATAAAGGGGACTCAAGCTAAATATCGAATGGCGACGGGGGTCATCCACTTTTTTTTACCTGTTTAATCATTCTGGTTAGAAAGGCTGGGCAAGCCAAAGATCGTCGTCATCCTTATAGTCATGTAAAAACGAAGGCTACGCTTACGAAGGGCTGATTTGCAGACAATTCGGACTAACTTGACTGGCAACAACAGATTATGGAGTCACCAGAATGATTAAAATTATGAGGCCAGTAGGATAAAGCAGGCGATCCAATAGTAGATATGCTTCATCATCATTACGGTCTGATCGCATCTGTATCTCAGGGAACGTTTCGCTAGAAAGAAGAACGAACGGCCCACTTTTGACTTAGCAATGATAAATATAATCTAACTTGCTTGCCTTCCAACAAGTTTCAAAATTGGTACGTATAGGTCCAAAGTGAAACAAAGTTGTTTGATGATCTGGTTGATAAAAAACAAGAGTGTGTTATCGATTTTGTAGACGTTATGAAAGATATTTGACATCCGTTGTGCAACAAGACAAAAAAATGCCAAATTACGGTGGTATGAACACATCGGAAGACTATGAGGAGGGCTTGAGAAGTTATCTTCTCTAGGGGAGAATTCCCCGTGATAATGAGGTACCAGGCATGTGATACAACTATAGTTAGTAATATGATAGGCGTTCTGGGATTTGTCACGGTTGTCATACTAGGATCACCACTTCACAAGCACTATTTATTGGAGCATATTCTGTTAAGTTTGTGGCTTCCCAACCTCATTAGCTTACCAATGCGTTTCAGCACAAATTTCTGCTAATGCACCAGATGTCTGTAGTTGACCAACTGGGATGAGGCAAAAACCTGCGCACATCAATTAGATTAAGGAAGTTGTGGCACTTTCTTGGACATCCTCAGGTTTTACTCGGTCTTCTATACTTATTTTCTTGTCGCTAATCGACTCCGTGACAAATTCGTAAAAGATGCAGAAACATCCGCATGTTGTTTGGTTTACGGCTTGCTTATTTCAGAATGGCGCCATATACCTTAGTCCCGTTATCGAGGGTTTGATTGGCGGAAATATGCAACCGGAGAGAGAGAGAGAGAGAGAGAGAGAGAGAGAACACAAAGTTCGTTCGAGTACTAGGTTGGTTGATCAATGTTGTTCTCAGTCTGCTAGATGAACTGGTTGCTAAGGTTGATAGCTTGGATTTCTTGAAGCAGAGTTTATCACGGTAGTTCCCAATGCACAGTACTGGTATGATAGGCTTGGTGAAAGTCGCATTTGCATAGATTTTCAGGGTCAGCAATAGCGGTAAGCCAGCGTTAAATACAACGCTTAAGTCGTGTACAGCCAAGAGAAAAACACAACAAGCCGAGGTCACAAGTGAAGGACAATTAACACAATGCAATCAATGCGCAGATAACCGGGCACTACGAGCAACACTGGCAAGAAAGAGCATTAGAGTAAAAAGCTACCAGGGAAAATCTTGTAGTGTTCCAGTCGTGTTGAACTCCGTCTTTTTGTGAACAAACAAACTTAAGATACACCTTCTGGCTCAAAAATTCAAATCTGCATCGGTTGAACACCACATCATGTATACCTTCTGATGAAAGAGGACACAACTTGCGTGAAACTTGGCCGGCAAAGCCCAGGATACCACAGAAGTTTATTCAACACTAAACCGTTCACCCTGTTATGTCCGGTCCGGTTCGAAAGCCCTGACAACTGAATTTGGAGATAGAGAACTCCCTCTGGGATATGCCCGACCTAAAGTTGCTACTTGTTGTCGTGGTCTGGTTTCTGTGCTACAGTGACCCTGTGGGCTCTACTGGCTGCAACTCAGTTCCTCAAGGTTCAACCATACCAGGAAGGCCAATGAGGAGCATCCTGACGAAGAACAGCGAGTCCCTGTATGCGAACTCACAGGATCAGGCACTCTAGAGGTACTGTATTCTGCGACAGGCAATAAGGCGTTTCCCCCAGGCGACCAGCATATCCATATTTATGGGAGAAGCGATGCTGCTCTCCCTCAAGGAGGGACGGGTTAGAAAAGGTCGGTCCTAAAAACCGCACAGTCCGATCGCCCAACGGTTGACCATGACCGCCACTGCATTATTCAATACGGTCGAAATCCTTTTCAGACCAAAGAGTCCGCTGTTGCTCAAAGAGCACCTGCTGTGCGCAGCCGCACTAGGAGTGAGACAGTAATGCTATACTCCCTGTGTCCTCGGGTCAGACTGATCCCCTGCAGCCCAGTGGGTCAGACTATTGAGTCATTCTCACCGGAAAGGGTTCCTCGATAAAACCCCAACAACCGCTGTCTTGCGGTTTAGACTTTTGAGTCAGAAACTAGGGGCAGGGTCTCCAAACAAAATCCTACATCACCCCACTGTCTTGTGAGTCAGGCCTTTGAGTGGAACCGAGGGTAGTTATCCCGACCAAACCCCCTTCTTATGCTTGGGCAACCGGGAAGTATTATTCGCCCTTGCAGCTCTTCGCTCACCGGCCGTCCCACATACTCTCTCCCCAGCTACGGAATGATGCAGTGCGATAAACCCGTCTGGCAGTCCCCTAGCCAGTGTTCCGTGTTTAAACTATCGCTCAGAAAAATGAAACAAAATAATCACTTACTAACCTCAAAAGATATGATTCACATTGCAGCCTTCAATATCCATACTGTCTGTCAAATCGAGCAACAGGCATCTCTTGCTGAAACCTTGCTTTCCCTCTCTGTCGATGTATGTTGTGTCTCCGAAACGCGCATGCAAGATCCCACTTCAGTCATGCACCTCAAGCAGTTTAGGACGAGCTCAGATGTTCCACATGTCACCCTTCGGATATGTGGTGATCCTGAAGCAATGGCTCGTTGTATCTACAGTGTGGGAATTGCACTCATCTCCGAGGCTGAGAGCGCTTTACTGGACTAAATCTCAGTAAGCATGTCGTCTTTGCGCTGTGCGGTTGTCTGGCTCAATTAAGACCAATGTAGGTTGATGCAGTAAGCCGTGTTTATTTGTTGTATCAGCCTACGTTGCGAAAGACTGCAGTTCCGAGTATGGGAAAGACGGGTTTTATCAACACCTATCGCGACTACTTCGGTCAACAAGAGGGACGGATACAGTAATCCTGGAGGCTGATATGCTGTCGATGAAGATGGATCCTGGAGAGTGTTGTGAATGCCCAAGTTGGACGACGAAGCCCGAAAGTAGTACACTTAGATGGCAGACTTCAAGTCGACGCTCAGCGTACGGATGATGGGGAGCGACTTCTTCGGTTGTGTGCTGATCATAGTCTGTTCCTGACCAGTAAGAACTCTCAGCACAAACACTCATATCCAGTTCCTTGGAGGCTAACAACCGCAAGACAGTCATGGACTCAGTTAGATCACGTGGCTGTCAGTTACCGATGGAGAGCCTCAATCGGAGAATGCCGTTCCTTCTGGGTTAAGCAACTGGACTCCGATAATGCCATTGTGCTAGCCGGCTTATTAGTTCGCCTTCGGTCATTATTGCGCAGAAAAGCAAAGCAACTCCATTCGTCAACTTCGACATGTTCCAGTGTCTCGGGTGTATCGAGGTGATCTGGCTGTGAAGCTGCTGGAAACGTACAGTCGTGATAATGCTGAAGATTCGTTGGAGGCTAAATGGAAGCGCGTTAAAGAAGTTTCACTCATGGCTTTCAGAAATATCTGAGATCGTTGGGGATTTCCGGATTAGAGCGACACGGTCTTTCATCCAAAAAAGGACAGGTTTATCAACTGGCTTATCTACCCAACATTAAGCTTTGCTGATCTTTTTTTTTAGTATAATAGACTACGAATGTTTCTGAAACCCTCGTAATCCTTGTGCGTAGTTTGTAGGACACATTGAAATCAATACGACAACGGCAGCAGCAACAAAAGTAGCAGTCCGCAGGTCAGAAGAGGAGATTTTTAGCCCTGCTCTTCGAAGGAGGAGGTTACCATGCAGAAAGCATAATAATGCAGCTCAGAACATTCGCAGACGTAGTATACCGAGAGAAGTCAAGATGCGCGCCTCGTTAGTTGCAGCCTCTTTTGTCTGCGACGGTAACGAGACTAGAACATGATGCTATATTTGACTACCTTACAGAGGAGATCGGTACCCTCCCCCCAATAACCGACATCTCGCCTGTATTCAAGTCTGTGTATCCCCGCACTCCGACTTTTCCTCATGTCACTGTGTTCCTATACTAAAACATCTGACTGTCTTTGTGCTCCTCCACTGGGGGATGGGGAAAGGCTGCTCATGTGTCGTTACGTTCACTTGGCAGACTGCGTCCTCCTATTCAGTTCTGTCTGACTGCCTTCTCCAGAACATCCACGCTACCACTACTCGAACAGCGCACGCTAGACGCATCTGACTTACCACGTGCTTCACTGAGTGGGATGATGCGGTGGTTAACATTGCTCACCCTGTCAGGCCTCATCACTTAGACGCGCGCATGCGCACTGATAATCCTTGTTGATCATGACGTCATTGTTACACGCAACTGCTGAGTGCACTCACCGATACATCGCACTGCTCCACTACAAAAAAATCATTGAGGATATTACCGCGACCGGTGGAGAATAGTTAGCGACCAAACTGCTCAACCAACGAACAAACCAAGACTAAGTATTCCATGTATTGTACCAATTATTATAATCCGTTCTTCACCAAATACTCTCGTTTGCACACTAATTTGGTCTTAACGGTAGGCTCCATTGGATCCAGCTGAATCTCTCGTTTAATAAATACTTATTCAACTGAACGTGCTTCAGAAGGCCGTCTCATGTTTCAGATGCCACGAAGTTCGAGATTCCGTGATACATTATCTAGATGTAGCACTGCCTTATGATTGGTGTTTTACATTCAGAAAATGTATCGCGATATCTCGAATATCGTGCCAACTGGATCATAAGGTGGTCTTGTGCAGCTCATTCAGTTGAATGTCAGCATGTAACCCGGGAGATTTAGATGGAGTCAGTGGAGTCTCCTGTCAGAACCAAATTCGAATGCAAATAAGAGTAGCTGGCGAATTCTGTCCAACTTGGACTCAAGTGGAACAAAAGGCTGACGGAAACCTGGGGACTGCACCTACCTGATGAGCTCCAAGGAGGACGAGACCAGCAGTGAGCTGTCGACGAGGCTTCAGCAAGCTTACGAGTAGATAACTTATCCTCGGTCCATTAGTATTTGTCCACCAGGTTCGGTGGTCACTTTGTCACCTCGATCTCGCGTGCATTAAAAGCTGGTAGAGCATAGAAGTAGTTCCCTTTTTTCCCCCTGTTCCAACCTTTCTGTATCATCCTCGATATTGAACAACACTGATGGACGATGCACTCGGATATTTTAAGGTTATTCGGGAGCTGGTTTGTTTCCAGACTCACAACATCAGAACGGTCTAGGAAATGTTTCACTAGAACACCTAGGCACTAGTTCCTGTTACTGGGCGCATCAAATTTCTTTCGCGTCCATCAAACATGACTGTATGCCGGTACACGTAAAAGTTGATATAAATTCAGATGTATTAGAGCGCTCATTTCACCACCCGATGTTTCTGGTTCTTTGAACGCTTCTACTGCTCACCTGAATTTATATTGAGATGTCGACGAATACACTTATTTGCATCTCAACTTGGTTCTCACGAGAGACTCAACTGTATCCATCGTTTATGATATTCTTCAGCTGGATGTGCTGCACAAAGGCCGCCTCATGTTTCAGTTGGTACGCTATTCGAGATATCGCAGTATATTTTTTCATAAAGGAAATAATTCACAAGGTTGCTGAAAACTCTTCGACAGCTCTTCTTGGGGCTCATCAGGTAGGCACAGTCCCCCAGTTTCCGTCAACGCTTGTAGTAGAACCATTTCAATTGGAGGCTAAATGAAGTTTAGGGTGATGATACTCTGAGCAACGAGATGCAACCACAGAGACAACCACAAATGGTGTTAGCGTGGGTCCTAGTCACTTCACTGAGGAACTTTCAGAATTCGCTTTGGATCGACAAACCAAGCTTACGAAGATCGGATGAATTCGGTACGACAGGATGCGCATAGCGGAGGAGTTTGTTTGTGCAACTTATTATGCCTCGGTGCATTGTTGTCTCGCCACGGAGTCTCCGAGAAGAGCAGTCACCTAGCAAGAGGAACCAAATCCAGTAATCTATCTAATAAGCTATATCACCGCTAGGGAGATGATTAATCAACCCACAACTTTCGAGAGGATAGCCAGCTACCCAATGGGCTGACGAAGTATGTCCCTCTAGAGAAGGTTCTTCCAGAAGGAAGGGTAAACGCTGCCTTTTCTCAAGGCGGCCTCTCGTCATGGACCACTCTGGTCCAAAACCAGACAGACCGGAATGAATAAGATTGAAATTGAAGCAAAGGGCAGAGGTGGGCTTACTCAAGTATTTCATTAATCGGTCAATCCGATAATTCGCTCACGCTAAATTGATTGGCAGTGAATAAGCCTAGCTCTTATTCGTGCATAACTTCCACATCCAAATAATTCCATTAATCTGTCGGCTGCTGTCTAGGTTGACGGCAGGAAACCCTGCTGGAATGTCACCCTAGCCCATCTACGCCACCACCACTACGCCCACCATTGTACGCAATTAGGTTGGCCAGCGCTAGTCCACCTGTGGCAACAGGCATTAACAACGAATATTGTGCAGATCGACCCCTTAATCATTGTCAAAACTGCATACTATTCGCTACAACGGCGGACTTCCAAGTCAATTCCTCCCTATAACTGCCCATCAGTTCTTTCTCCAGTAATGTCACACGATCACACTAAAACGCCCGTCTATCTCACCGGTATGTACTATGAGACTGGCGAGGACCAGTTCACATGTCCCAATAGATGTGATCAAAAGAACAAGTGAGAAGTGGACAATTCAGTGGATAATAATGGACCAATCCGGCTACCCAGATAAGATAATCAGATTAAATGTTGGTATCTCGGGTGGGTTAATTGGCTGTCGACCCACCCAACCGCGCACTGACGACGTCTTCTAGCATGGTGACGAAACATTTGCAACCCAATTGTCAGGCTCGGTGAAAAGATCGACTGGCTCGTAGGCAAGAGTATTTTTGAAGTCCCAATATGAATTAGGGATACCAGTGGAAAAGATACATAAAAAGATACAGTGAGCACAGTCCAACGAAACCGGAGACCCCTGCCGAAACGATGCGGGTAAGTGAATGATTTGGTTAACCTAATATTCCCAGTTATTCAGACTGACCCATGAAATTGTGGGTGAATGCATTCATGTTGCTAGAGCACTGGTACAATGTCTTTTAACAACAAACCGTGAAGACTGTAACATCAATCACCTCATTAAAACACCTCAATGGCCAATACTGGTGCTTAGATGCTGCACAATTAACGAAAAAGGACGTCGCAGCAAAGCGTTGAACGAGGGGGAATGTTTGAGACTGTGTAAAAAACTATTTCTTTGGGAAGAGCAATAAAAGACAAGGTGTCCATACCTTGGAACAGCAACTAGTTAACACGTCTGAGTACCAAATCGGAACAAGAAACTAGCAATGGGATTGTTCCAATATCCTTGCGAACCTCACCCAAAAAGAACCAGCACACAAGGACAGACAAACCTTGGTTGAGCAGTTCGGCCAGAAAGTGATAGCAAGAAAGTCAATCGAATCACCTAAGTGTGATGACCTATGGGGTTTCAAAACAGTTGCAAGGAAAGTCACATTTATCTCAAACGGAGAAGTACGAAATTCCCACGTTAACCAGTTTGATTTTAGCCGCTTTCACTTCACCACATCGGTGCCTGTCAGCATGGGTTCGGAAGGGAGAACAGCGCAATTCAGTAAACGGTAGCTGAACACGTGCAGTACATGTCCCAACCACCTTAGCCTCATAGGCTTCATGTGTTGTCATTGTAACCCTGGTTCGTCACAAAGTAGTCGCCTATGCACCGGTTCGCGTACACGTTTTAGCCAGCTGATTCCTGCTGTGTTACAAATGCACCGGAGGTCCATGGTTTGGAGGCACTTGAGATGCTCATGCCATGTTTCACAACCATAAAGTAGACTGCTCTTACGTTTGCCTTGTATACACGGCCCGTTACCCTCGGTGAAATTCGCTCCAAACGCCACGAGTGATTCAAGTTTCCAAATAACGCTGGAGCTCCGCTAATGCCTGCATTAACTGCGTTACTCGCAGTACATTCGTCGGTCATGCAGCTACAAAGATACGCAAAACGATCAGCAGTATCAAGCTCTTCAACCTGAAGTTTCAAAGGGGTATAGTAGTTAAAAATGCTGGAACAAGAATTTGCAGTTTGGTGGCGCACAACGCCCGCCGAAACAAGGGATTCAGTGTTAGTTTCCTTTATGAAAAATATACTGCCGTATCTCAAATATCGTGTCAACTGAAACACGAGGCGGCCTTTGTGTAGTACATTCAGTTGAAGAATAGCATGAACGAGAGGTTCAGTTGAGTGCCCCGTAAGAACCAAGTTGAGATGCAAATAAGTGTATTTTTCGAGATCTGTCCAGTTTGGGTTCAAACAAAACATAAGGCTGACGGAATCTCGGGGACTGAGCCTACCCAAGAAGGGCGAAAACGGTCGTGGGTTGTCGAAGAGTTTTCAGCAACCTTGTGAGTAGTTTCCTTTATGAAAATAACTGTTTCTGCTTTACAGCTGCCTTACGTTCGACTAAGTCATATTGTAAGCGCATGCCGCGAAACAGGAACTAGAAACCAGCAAGAGGCTAAATAAGGAACATTGTACACAGTCGAGTTGATATCTATTCGTTGTCCTGCTTTTGTTAAGGCCCATCACTCCTCGTCGTGGTCAAGAGGACGAGATCCAAACAACAAATAACTGGACAGTGATCGTAAACAGTCGTTAACCTAACTTCGTATCTGTGTGACAATTAGGTTATGTTTTTCCTGGCGTTGCGTTTCGCAATAAGTTCAGCGTTCCCGGATTTATTGAGCCCATCAACACACACCACAGTGAGAAAAAAATGGTGACCCGTCCGCATGCGGCTCCTACTCCTCAATGGTTTGCGAGATACGACGTTCATGTTGCCCATAAGTCGCTCATTCTTCCTGCTGCACTTTTCGCTCGGGAGGCACGGCACACAAATTTAGCAAGGTTGCGTAACTTGGGTGGTTGAGGAGAAAAACAATCCAGAACCTGAATCCACAAACTGACAAAAAAGGCATGATAATGGGTAGCGGGTTGCATTGAAGACACTGAGTGATTTCACTTACCGAGTGAATGGAGTGATTCGTTCTCGACACTACTAAGGAAGAAGTGGACGTTGCACCTAGAAGCCCATGTGTTTTGCACGACTATCGCTTTATCCTCATGATTTTTTGGCATTGTGAGAATCATGCAGACGACACGTACTTTCCTGAACAGTTCATCTGCAATGAGTGATTCATCTACAGCGAAAATGAAACGTGAAGACAGGTGCTAAATTATTGGCTAATTCACTAGGCATTTGGGATAGAAAAGGTTTTCGGGCGGAATTAGTGATTTGGTGTAAACATACGGCGATCTCTTGACACACTCCCATTTTACCTAACGTAACTATTTTCTTTTTCAATAAAATGTCTTAGTTTTCCAATGCTTCTTGCCAATACTTTTGAACATCAAAAGCAAAACTATGCGGAAAACTTATAAACGAAAACAAGGGAGCGGAGTTAACCTGTTAGCAAACAGAATTTTACACTCCCTGTTCACTTGTGATGATGCGAAACTAGGCCACAACCGTTTTGAGGTAGAAATTAGGTTGAAGAGCTTTCGCAGCCTCTGTAGGCCCTTCTGTATCACTGTGTCTTAGTCGAATTATGAAGGTGCATTACATAGATAAACCATTCAATGACGAGATTCGAAAGCATTACCACCATCGAATGTGCCGATCTGGCGGTAGAAACCAACTCAACCTGTCGCAGCAGATAGCAACGTAATAGTTCCGTACTTTCGACTCACAACAAAACTTTTGTAACGCGGAAACCTTGAGGTTGACCTATTCGTGTAGCAGCTGCAACTAAGCCCCATAACTGGATTCAGCTGCGGATAATAAGGTGTTAGAATAAGACCAAGCGGAGTTCGCATGAGAAGAAGATGGTCACGCTCCGTGACAGAAAATGAAGTAACTTGATTACGGTTCCTTCGTGTCCATGTCAGAAAAGCTGCAATTTCTGAAACACTTTTGCAGAAAGGATGTAGGATTTAAGAAGCGAAGTTGGATATATTGATAGCGCACCCACCAATGACTTGCAGGTAAGAATAAAATCCCGTTACCACATCAGCGATTACTTATAAAGCAGCGAGGTGAATGGAATATCCATCAACATATTAAGGTACTGAAAAAACCGACTGTAATTTACGTAATCGGACGTGCAAGACCTGGGTGAGACCAATCTGTCCTGTTGATATGCGGGGGAAATCCTTGAACGATCACCCACTAACTATGATTGAACTTGCCAGCTTTTTGAAAGCAATATGGCTGCTTAACGTGGATTTGTCACGTAGTCCGGATAATGACGATTGGAAAAACTTTAAGGCGCAAAACTTTCCACTTGAATGTTTGAGGACTTAATTTTTACGCCCTCTCGTCAACTAGCCTCAGTATGAATGCCTTTAATTAGTTAGATTTTACCCATGAATCCCCGATAAAGGAATATAGGATATTTCTGGGAATTCCGGTTCCGTACTGGTATTGTACTACCCCGCAGCACTGGCTGGCTTCATCGACAGTGTAGCCTCATCTACATGCATAGGGCATGTCACACATAAATCAAAAGTGCTAAGTATGAAGATACAAATAAAACCGAAATTCTTCTCCATAAAGAAACGAATGCGAACCTTAAAACTTGTGAATTATCTTAGTGATATCGATGTGATATGGGGAACTGCTGCGGATCAGCAGCAGGAGCTCAATGAGTGTAACATGCAATGTGGACAGGTAGTAACTGGAAAGCAACGATGTAAGCAGACAGGAATGCGCGCAAATGCTATAGCGGACTCAGCTGAAAACAAAAATTGAGTATCAGAAGCCGAAAAAACTGCTGAGTTATGATGTGAGACGACAATTAGGCAGATCCAAATACCGAAAGAAGTTATCTAACGAACTGAGAGGAAAACTGCCAACAAAATGAGGACACCACTCTTGATTAGCCTCTTTGGAGATTCTTATGGAATCCTGGATGCCGCTATATTCTGCCGATTGCCTATGCAAACCATTTCGTTTTTGGTGAAAATACAGAACGGTAAGGCATAAGTAAGCAATAATGTAAAGTGATTGTAAATAAGCCAAGGAAGTGTTGCTGCGAGACTCAGATGAGACCGGAGGGAACTCTTATTCATGATATTCTTCAATCGAATGCGCTGTGCAAAGGCCAGAAGTGTTCATTTGGGGTGATATATAGAAATGTGGTTCCGGGGGAGATACTAGTGTTAAGAGGGCTGACTCTAGATACATTTCTATTTTGTGTTTTTTAATAACATTCGCTTCTGCACTGTAGCTCAGTAACGGCACTAATTCGGATTGTGACACCTTCTGGCACAGATTACATTTCGAATCATCACGTGGTTCGCCTCCTCCGATATACATTCAAGGCTGCCTTTTTTTAATCGCATGCTACATGGTCAGTAGACAAAAAACCTAGAGGTGTTGTGCCTCAGAAATATAAAAACCAGATAGAGTGACGGAAACTCCTCGGATTTCGCTATTTTTGGACCCTGTTTTTGTGGAACCTCGGAATTTCTGTCGACTGTTTTCGTAGCTGGATTCGCCGACACACTGCAGTGCCACTTCGTTTACCTTAAAGAGTTTGTCATAACTAAATGTAGATCGAGAGGGAACATCAGTGTTTGAGACGTTCATTTCTAAGACGACAGATTCCATTGGGGACCCACTGTGAACTGCTGTGCTCTGTAGCGAATCAGGCCCGTGGTCGATCCACCCTGTCCAATGGCCATTCCGTTCACAAATAACAAATCGAAGGTTGTCTACCTTCACCATGTGTCAGGTGTGTTTCCTTAATCCTCCACTTCATGGTGCTTTAATTGACGATTCACCTTGGGTGCCACTGGTAGATTTCGTTGGTCTTTGTGGGCTTGTGAGTGCTATGACAATTTGGTAAAGGGGGGAGGAGGAGGAAGGTGGGTGAGATTAAGTGCAATTCAGATCTAAACTACTCCTCCCGATAACCGCACACCAACACGTATCAGCCCGGCTGATCCAAAATCGTTCTCCACACGCTTGCCAGTTCTACACCTTTTATTCTATTGACACTGGGATGCTTGGCGATTTCCACCGTCCCGGCCACCATTCTCTGTGGCGTGGACCGTAGTCCTCGCCCCAAAACCTCTACATTTTCCAAATCTATTTTGTGTTCCGTGTCCAGTGAACGTTCCGCCATTGCCAAGTCTTTCAGTAACACTCGATATTCATCTGCGTTCCTCGGCGACCTGCTTATTTTTCTCCTGTGCTCTCTCACTCTGGTGTGAAGCTCCCTGGCCGTCTGTTCTATATGGATCTTAGTGCAATCGTTACACTTAATTTTGTGGACAAATTTCCTGGTCCTGTTCGCCGGGAGGAAATCCTTCAATTGCACCAGTGCAGAGCGCAGACTGTTCCCATTCTGGAAAGCTACTCTTACGTTAGCCGTGTTTAGAATCCTTCGAATGACTCCGATGTCCCTGATTCATATGAAATAAAATGGAAGATTAGGGAACTACACCCGATCAAGACTAATTTAAAACTCCCCCACCCATCAACCGTAAGATTAGGTAACCACGCTAATCGACAAGACCCTTTGACTGACATTCAACACTGATCAAGTGTGCTAAGCTGAAGGTCTTATTGACTGATTCTCCGTGTCCCTTAAAACCTGGCCAACCTGGTGACCTGCTCACTTGGCCTGATGAAGATTTTTTGTCAAAAGCGAAACGTTGCCCAGTTAAGGACTATCAATTTTTACCAAGCCCTTCTGAAACGATAACGTCCCAATCGGTTCCAAACGTTTTCAAGAGTTTCCACCTCTTCTATGGACAGCTAGAAGATTAAAGACGTCCTAATCGGACGGAAACACTGGTATCCCTGACCGAACAGAATAAACCACGATGTATGGCTAAAAGGACAAAAGTGCATGCCTTTTAGATCTTCGCAGGATGCTACCTTCATCAGAGGCTTTTCGTTTCTCCAGCTCATTGATGAATCGGTTATTTCTTCTTTCGTTGGAAGACCACAGTTTGCCGTGAGACGAGGTGGAGGATCAGTGATGGGGGAGGGCGTATACTGATGCCCGAGGCTTGAGAGTTGTTAAAACTTTTGTAACCATCGGTAAAGATTCCCACCTCTGTCAGGAATGCTTCCTCCAGATGCAGCGTTCAAATATTCGTTTTCCGGAAGCTCGTCGCAAAAGGCGAAACAACTTCGTGTAGTCATTAGTGCTTGAGGCAGCTTCCATATCGGTACAGTGGCGATTCCGGATGTTTTGTGTGCGGAGTGTGATAGTTGGACGTATTTGGTAATCTTATCTCGTTGACCTAGTTGGATAACTTTATTCGAGTCCCAATCCCTCCTACTGCATGTGCCGTCGTGTGGCCAGAGGCAGCAATGTGAATCGCACCAGTCCCACCAGCTCATTAGGTTTTAACACGGTCTAGCCCATCCGGGCACATTGCGGATTTTTCGCAGATGTCATGAAATGGAGATTGATGACAATACGGACAGTGAGGAAGTGTGGTGTTCTGGTTCCTCGTTGGGGCGAATTTGCTAACAAGTTGTCATGTGCTTTTTGTGATGCTAGGAGCGCGTATAGATGGCGCACAACCGACTAAGGCGAGCGAAGTCAACAAACCTGTCACGATTTTCATAAGGAGGACCATACCCTTCGAAAGTATGATGCGTAGAGATATCGCACGGTCCGGTTCGAACACTCCAACCACCAACATCAATTGGCACGCAAAACCTCCGTATTTGTTATCAGTTGCTTGAACTACGTTGTATAAGTTGTCCTTGCTCGGAACCAAGTATCAGTGTGTGTATGCTCACACGGGTTATGTTGAATGTTGGGCTTTGAATCCTCAGTGCACCTCTCGAAATGATCGGTTCGGTACTTTTAGCGCAATCATGGGGCGCAAACGTTATATCATTTTGAGCAAAACGACACTGTGGTCCACTTTGACAAGGATAGAACCCTTAGGAGGGACCTGAATTTGACAGGAATCATATACAGATCTTCGGGCTTTCAACCTGACTCCTAGTAACAAATGATTGAGTTTGCTGTTGTCTTTTTGTTCACTCCTGCCACCGGGGCAACCGTGGGCACGTCGCTTTCCGAGGACGCCATGATACGAAAAGAATATCTGATAAGAGACATGGCATAAATGCTTTTGCGGGAATTCGTTGCTAGTTTAGTCCCAGCGCAGTCTGGCACACAGGTAACTGTATTCTTTGTATAACCAAGCGCAACCAACCGTGCCTGTAGGATAGGACCGTCGTATTAGTGCTGTACGTTGAGTTGACCTCATCCGCCAAATCCACCAGAGCTACAGCTACATGAGGGCATTGCTGGTTTGAAATCACGGTTTGTCCGGCTCTCCAAAACGATCAACCAACGGATCGTCTACCTGAACATTGAGTACGATTCCCAATTTCGCCCTTTCGCTACGGCATGAACACCGTCAATATGCCATGAGAAGGCAATGAATGGGACTTTTTCAGTGGATGCGATAGCAGGCTTTTTAGGGTTCAGTGATAAGTTTTGATGCGATGTAAAGGACTATTTTACTCGTTTCTAAAAACGTCAATCTTCAACCATATTATTATATTAGGACGACTGAATTTTCTAGAGATCTCACCTTCGGAACCCTCCTAGATCAGTGACTGCCATGAAAGTGACCAATTCGTGATTATCAAATGGTATACGGTCGCATTCAAAAGGCAAGCCGATAACTTGTATCAAATTGACACGAAACATAAATTGTCTCTTCACTCAGGCGCAGCTGAAGTCCGCTTACAGTTGATTTCTCTGCCCAAGGTAGACTGTGGGTAAATTGTCCTAATTCGGTGGTGTTCTCGAAAACATCGCACACATGACATTTCGTTTGCACGCATCGACTGACCAGAACCTAAAATAGTGGTTGGGGTTTTCAAGGTCGGCTAAACTTGAATGGAATTCAAGCTAACCATGAGATTTCAGAAATTAAGTTTCGTGTGGTATTCAGTTGTACACACTCGACAGTGTGCTGGTCTGAATTTACACAACATGCATTGATCTTTTAATCGGATGGTTCGTTCAACGGACACAGACAAGTTCACAGACATCCAAGACAGATTAAGTTGACAAACTGCCAGTTTTGTCACAATCTAATGTCCAGCCATAGGTTAATTGGTTATTTGATAATCAACTTGTAAGAGCGACGGAGCAACGTTTTGTCAAAAATCGAACTCCACTTATAGACCACCTACCTCGGATGCGGATAACTTATCGAGTGTGCCATATAACCCCAGCTCCAAAGTAAAGCACTGAGTTCGAATAATCGGAATCCACTCACGAATGTTCGGTCCATTGAACCTTTATTTCACGGACCTTCAGTTGATCGAACATGCAGTTAGTGGCCATTTGATCCGCTCAATTTTTAAATGGCCATTCAAATCACCATTTTCCAAAGTGAACGGTTGTAGTGTTCAAACAAACCTTCAATTCATCGAACAAAGTCTACTGGTTCCTCTGGTGCGAAACATTGGATGAACAGTGGAATATTTTTAAGTCAATGTTCTGAGAGGCATTATCGCAGTCTCTCTCTCTCTCTACAAATCAGTTTCCTCTGCCAGTTGAGGCCACTTATTTGTTGAAAATTCGGCCACACACTTGCATGTCATACAACGGTCATGTCAGTACCGTAACCCAAAGATGCCTGGCGAAGGTAAGGGAAACCACTGAACGCTTAGAGCCATTGGCAGAAGTCCACAGAACATGCAGTGAACCCAATGAATGATGGACCCATTCAGCTGGAACAGGACGTATTTGCGTTCCAGTGCGCAAATCATCGGGTGCAAATGGCGAGCAGTCTTAGGTGTTAACGTATCTCCACCAATAAACTTTGGGAGCTGCTTAATTCTGGACCCAACTACATCAGCGAAACAGGAATCGCAGGACAGCAGTGATCTCATGTTCCATTATATACCGGTGCCATGATACTTTCCAAGTACTCTGTTCTATTATCTGAGTTCTAATTTGTAAAAATGCACCTGTAGCGCCTGTTTACACATGACGACCAAAATGGATCGTTTTGGGTAATCCCTGGCGAATGTGATTGTATGGCACTGTGCGGGTAAAGTGTGACATTACACGTAAAAGTAAAGAAATTAACGAATGATACCGGTATCTCATTGTTCAATGCAATGCTAATGTCCACTACGATGTCACCATCCTTAAGTCGGTTGATAGCTGCCAACACGACTCTGCGAGTTGGCCTGCCGCTGTTTTCCCTTCAGGATACACTGGACTCGCAGGCTCAACTCGCAGTAGCACATCCGGTTGTGCGCAAATCGCTTGTGCTATCATAATTATACACAGTGATCCAGTGACTTTTGAAGGGCAAATGTGCATCGGATTCTACTAACCAAGGGATCTCCAAAATCATGGGCAATTTTGATAACTTGATGCTTGTTTGAGAACGGCACAAGGTAGCTGAAACGACTGCTTCGTAAATTAGAACATAGGCGTTGAACCGAAAATTTAACCCCTGTCTTTGAAATCTGACTACGAAAGATCATTCAGTATTGGGCTGAGCGAAGTGTTTGAAATGTGACAAAGCGAATTCTTGACATGAACGAAAATTTTTCCAGCTGGTGAATGGTGCTAAGATTCAAGTAACAAACAACTGGTGTCAACAAACTCGTCATTGTCGAAAACCTCTCATCCTGCACTTTACAGCACAGTTTTCTCGAACACAAAGAGGAGTTATGCGGATTCACGCCCGGCTTTCTGCTTTTAGCCGTCTGGGTCTGGGTAGAAGCCAATGAAGGTGAAAAAAACAGGTGGTTGTGATAATACTGCGTGCAACACACCGCAGTAATAAATGCATACGAAACAGCCATTCTACTTTACTCCCTACAGCTAATACAATGTAAGTATGAAGATAGACAGGAAAACCTTGAGTAGGAATATAGCTTCTGAGGATGGGCAAAGAACAGTAAACACTCCACAACAAAACATAAACACGTCCAGATTCTACGTGCTGCCTTACTTGAATGTCCGTATGTGTCATTTCTGAAGTCCATTTTCACTGTGGCAGTCGGAATGAAAACGGGTTCCATATGGACAAAGTAAAACCGGCCGAGCAGCACCCCAAAAAGTACACCAAATGTGAAGATAACCATAGTGCAGAGGTTCAATCTGAATCCGCCCAACCAACCCATCCTGTTTACAGGACTGTCTCTGAAGTACAAAAGGAAACCTGCAGGCTGATTAGGAGTACGAATAAAATGCTTGTTTTGAATTGCAAGTAGACCTCGTGATGGAGCAAAAGTTGTTAACTTCATCACGCTATCTCCTCGTGCTACACTGACACAAACAAAATTATCCAACTTACAAATCACCCTACCTCGATCATGAGCGTTATAGTCCTGTTGAAAAAGAGTTGATAAGTGTTACGTACCTTAAGCAGCGTGTGAAGACGCACTAAATCTGACTTCTGCAACGGACGCCAGTCGATTGAGAAGATTCAGAATTAGGCCCAATATTGGCGGCATTTCGTAGTAAGAACTACTTGAAGCAAAATTCAGATAAGTGTGAACGCCTGGTGCACAACCCATAGTGTAGATCAAAAACAGCCATTTAGTCCAGTGGAGTTGTATGCTCAGCTAGAAGCGTACTAACGCAGGAATCAACCGAACCTCTCGTTCGTGCTGTCCCCGACCAACTCTGTTGCACAATAGCCACCTTGTATTTCGCCTGGAAAGACACTCAGTACATTTGAGTGTTCCTCTTGATATTGAACTGCCAATAGAAGTTTAATAGAAACTCTTGGACAGTCCATTGCCGGTTTCCATCCTTTTGGGTCTTAGTAGGGAGGTTACCCATGCCACTCTATCTACAGTGGATACGACAATTCCACCTTAAGAGTTCATCTGATTAAATCACTGAAATACCACAAACAGTAGGCCCAACGGTCAATCAGGTTTCCGATTTTTATTACTTCAAGTAGTGCCATCGATCTTATCGGGATGCCGAATTAGTTTCCAGATTGCCAAAAAATAAAATATCGATATTCATTTTAGCGACGTAGCCAGGACTGCTCCGATTCCGGGGCATCATCTTCACAACTTGAAGCCTGAATGGCACTGAAAACCTCCTTACAAAACCCAGCCTCTCCAAACTGTGAATAAGAACACTAAGGAATCATGTAACTATATAGCACCTGCAAGTTAATCCATCAAAACGAGATAAGTTTCACGAATTCTACCGGAATTTTAGTGTTTCCGCTGTCACAAACATCGTGGAAATAGACCGCAACACCAACACTAATGCTTCATTGCCTTAAAAATATACTTTAATATAAATAAATCTCCAAAATGGGGAGGAAAAACGAACAATGATTGCAGCTGACTCTGTCCTAATCCAGCCACCTTGAATGAACTCGGATTATACCGGCCGTTAAAACGCGAAACCACTGGCTAGAGTATCCGTGGTTCAAACCCAATCTGGGCTTTTCTGTTGCTCCTTTCTGGGCTTGAGCGAACTGGCAGCACCACACCGTTTGCTCTTCCTTCGAGTTGTACGGCAGCTACATTCTAAAAGGGCGCCACAACAGACAACGACTATGTTATCATTAGTACTGGCAGTATTAATAGTGATAGTAGTGGTCAGCGCGCTGAAACATCTCCTCGTGGTGCTGACGGGGTAGCCCAGATGTCAGTCTGGGTGGGCCAACACTTCAGCAACTCCAGATAGTGCAAACCACTCTGTTTGATTTCAACGTGCTGGTTACGTTCGACACAATGAACAACACGATCCAGGTGGCACCTCTGCACCAATGCCAACCAGCACACGGAAGAGATTCACTTGGCTTGCGCGTGACTGTGGCAAGTGCTGCAAATCGGAAACTGACTCTGTATCCCACCGTCGAATTCACTTCCGTAAAAGTGTTGGCACGGACGTGGTTGCCCTGCATTGATTATTCTCGCCTTTTTCCGACGAAGATTAGCCTGAGTCAATACCGGCGACACGCGCGCCCCACTCAGCATAATGCACATAAGCTTGAATGGGTTAAGAATTTCGGTGCCCGCTGGTTCACGCAAGAGCCGCGGTCACTCTTGCGGATGGCTAACAAGTCATGTCTGTCTCGTGATAAACTAACCGCGCTGTTCGTGAGACTGGAGCAATATTTTCCTGGTTGACCGGCCATCAGTACCAAAACCAGGTTACGTGTGCTTAACTGGCAAGCACACCTGGACGCATCGCCATCTAGTTGCTCCGACCAGACCATCGGCCAAACAGCTCCATATTCGTCAGACTCTGAAAACTATAGCGCCTGTTTCAACAAACCTGGAATGCACCGTGTCACTCTTGCAATCCAATTTTGACAGTTCGATCGCTAGTGTCGACCTTCTGGCATTTTCCCAAATGGTTACAGTCTGGCATTATGACACCGGAACAAGTCCTGTCGCTTCCGGACTGCAACTCATTAACGACATTTCCACACATGTGGAAGCCTGTCTCCAGACTCCATCGTCAGCGAGCCCGTTTTGTGCCTGCCAACCGAAAGCAGATGCACCTTTACAACAGTGCCACCATTCAGACTCTATATCACCAAAAGACGGGAAGATGCAGCGTCTGCTGTGTCCGATGGGTCGTGGAAGGAACTACACAAAGGTAACAGCGACCTACCTCTAGGTGCCCATCAGTATTGGAAACAAATGCAATCCGCTACAAAACATGTGGATAGCTGACCAAGTCGCGCCGTGCTACCATCCGAGTGGAGCTTAATCGAGCCAAATACAGATAAGGAAGTCGGACGTACGATCCGTTTAATGGGCAATTCGTCCCGGGTCTGGGCAAACTCACGCCCAGGGTGCTTCATCGATTCAATGCCAACGCCCTCGCTATGTGCTTCAACTTAATCTTATTATCTGTGGGTTGTCCGCCACATCTGTGAGGTGCTCGTATTACCCCAGTTTCGAAGGTCTTCACACGTGTGTTTCCATACCAACCATTCTTACATACACTGGAACTTATCTTGTCTTACTGGAAACGACTGATGACACGCCTTCAAATAAAACGTTTCCCTCGTTTTATCCAATGTTCTCTTTATATCCTTCCACATCTATTGCTCGTATTTACTTTTTGTGTTTGTGATAACGCTCTTCAAAAAATAAACGTTAGTAGTAACAGGCATTCAATTCCTCATTGCTTGGGCAGTATATTGATATAAAGATATGGCAATGCTGAACAGATATTCAATGTAACCCAAAGGTCACGTTAACAGCTGAGGAATATGGGTCACCACGAAAGAATCTACTATGAAGGATTACCAGGATAGGGAAGTGAAGTCACTATAGGTAGTAGGTTTGTGTGATTAAATAAAAGTTTCTGATTATCCGACTAGGACTCTGAAGACCCGGAAGAACTTCTAATTGAGCTAGACCGGATGGTGGGCTATCGATCGGTGCTGTCTATCAACAAAGAAGAAGGCAATCTGTGGGTTACTAGGCATCACTATGGGGCGCATCTGAATACCATAAATGAGGCATCCCCTCCTTCTTTTTCCTATTTCAGTATGGTACTGTTCGGCTGAACGCCACATGAATTTGGATCAAACTAATCATTATTTAAGAAATTCTTGGCCTTGGAGACATAGATTACAGGTCTGGGAGGAGATTTATCCCGAATGCTAAGGTTTATTCTATTCAAGGACTTTTGATCAGTTGTCTTATGTCTCGTTTTTGGGATTCAATATGCGAAACAGGCAAACTGAGATGCAATTCGTTTGGTATGAACGTCTACATTAATCTACTCAATATTCTCAAAACGGAGACCTCCAAAATCAAAGTGAGATATAAGCCATTCTCCGCACAACCTACTGGTACGAAAAGATGCTGTTTATCCAATGGTCCAATAACGACAGTTGCACTGGTTCAGGGATTTCTCGTTATCGGGCTAGCAGTTTCCGAAAGTGTGTTTAGTAACAGTAATTTAATGAGGTTTTTCCCGGACACCTGCCGGAAGAGGAGGAGATGTAAGTCGTCACTGGTGGTACCTGCTACTGATGGAGTGTGGACTACACTTATAAACACTCTTCTACACCTGCGCAAACGCGAATTAAGGGGTCCCACAAAGAACAGTGGCTTCACTGGAAGGAGGTGATAGAGAGCAATCGATATTTGGATTGTATGGTCACGGTGGTGAGTTCAACATAACCCAACACACGTGGTAAGTAACTGCAGGAAATTTGATAAGGACTTTCCCATGACACTCTGCAAATGGTTGAACCAGTGACTTGTACAGAAAAAAGGAGACTGTCTGGATCTCGACCTCATGGTTACTATGAAATAAACCTGGATAGCTCACTGAACAGGATAATGGCACATTCGAATTCAAACCAAAGAGCGTCAGCTAGTGCTCACATAGCGCAATTCACTCAAAACAATAGGTGAAAAACCAAGTGATCAATGTAACAGTACTCCAGACAGCTTTGACAGCGGTCTACTCGGACCTATGAAGACCTCTGCCTCTCGACTTCCCATGTCTAGGCTTGGGCAACCTGGCAGTATCCCAGCCATGCTTCCTTCGGGTGGCATGGCACCTAGGCACTGAAAGGGTGCTAAAGCTGAATGATTGTCTATTATCATCTTATTTGATAATGACCAGACCCAAATACTCTAGGAATACTAGGAAATCCAACAAATGTCTATAGAGAACTGCACTAATCCCATTTCACAAACGAGCAACGCTGTATTCAGGAAACTTGCATTCAGGTCAGATTTTCCCTCAGTTCCTGGAATTGCATGTGATATCACATTCCGAAGCATATGAACGCCGGCTTTTAGTTTCTTAAGCATGTCGACCGAAAGAGAAAACTATTTAGGCAATCTTTTCATTTATTTAAATTTTGTGGCAACTCCCCTTTTCAAGGCAGTCGGAACAGATGGATTTTCAGTGACAAGAAAAATTAGATGACCGCAAAGGACCGTAAGCCTCATATCAAACTGGCTGCCTTTACGGTGGTAATAACCCCTCTATATTTCAGTTTTCTCATGCAATAAACACTGCCAATTTCTTTTCAGTTGGTGAAAGTTTCCAGACCCTTGGAAAGATGAGCTTGTTTTATTCTGAGGGGCGAGTTGGCCTCCAGGGCATTGGTTCTTATAATATATTTGAAAACGGACCATAACTCCGTCGATTTCTCGGGGTGATATCATCAGACGCATATGTTGTGGAAACAATAATGATATTTTGCAGTATATCCGAATAAGATGGGAGCAACCAAGTGCTCACATTTGGCCAAAGTTAATTTTTAGACAAAAGCATCTCCCAAACTATTGTATAATCACCCTTGGTTTGTTTTTATGCTAGTAGTAGCCTTCTCATGGATATTTCTCACCATTCCTTCCTGGCACTGGTTTGTGGAAAATACACCGCACTACGCGCATCCGTGGTCAAATTTGATCACAGACTTACCCGTAGGTACTGCGCAAACAGATGTAGCTAGCTATCCACGCAGCCTTCTTGGCTTGAGGGCTCAACCAACGGCGCCGGGGCCATTCTTAGGTTTTGAATTTACCTAATCATACCTTGAGGCTTATGGCCCAAAAAGACAGCACTATCATCACCCTATTATCATCAAAGACAGAAACGCTAGATTTGACAGTGATGTTGACTGCCGTACAACCATAAAGCTCACTTAACTTAACTTTAGGCCTTAAAGTGAAGAAAGAAAGGACGAGACGGAGAGAGGAGGAGACCGGGTACTAGCACGTTACAACAATTCTGGGTTCTCTCCAAATGTCTAATCAAATAACCTGGAAACAAAATAATAGCACAAACGTCTTTGATGTCGGTCTTCAGCCAAGCATGGAGAAGGCACTCGAACCCCGTCCTTAAAGGCGGACCGCATCAACAACATCCAAATTCCTTGCAATCTATTTCACCCCATTCTTACAAGCCATAATTTCTGCACCTTGTAGTCCGCGGCATTTTGAAGAACTCACGGAGGACAACTTTCGTCTCGGGAGACGATGATTCAGCATGCGTAACAAATGGATGAGTTACCGCAGTTTGTGGTGTTTGATATTGTCCGCAACCGACGTACACGCTGCAAAGCCGAATAACCGTTTTTCAATTGACAAACTACGAATCCGCAGACGCCACCTGATACCAGCACAGCTGTGGACATCTGTGGTAAAAACTTGAAGACTTCCCAAATGACTTGCCCGTAGAGGCCATGTCTAGCAACCGTACGACAACAGTCCTTACCGTAGTCTGGTACATGCGACCCTTGAGAACCAGTGATATATTGTTTTTAAGCCACAAGTGAAACAATTCGCAGACGTGATTCGGACCCTTGAGAACCGTGCATTGACTTCATCAAAAACTTCATCAGAGCTAACGCAACTACCAGTGTATGTAAAAACCTCCACTATCTATATATAAACCTCCACTGCTTCTCCTCGAGTTGGAGAGACTGTATGTTCTGAAGCACATACCTGCAATTTGTATGTGCAAGGTACACGGCAAAAAGTAGTATGATGGTGATATGTTGGTTCAAAAACGGTTGTGCTTTGTCCCCGCCTTCGAAGGTTAGAAGGATGTTGTCTGCGTTTTACGTGGTTCTTATCAGCAACGAGTTGAATACAGGGGTTTTATGAACCCTTCTCAATTCCACCGATGATGCAATTAGACTAAAAAGAGGTGGTGGACAAACTTACAAGATATCAATTATACAGGGGACTTTTTAGAGAGATTCCATCCGCTGTCACTTCCGGAAGTAAGTTAATGTAAGGATTCAGCTGTGTTCAGGAAATTCTAGGGCAAGCGTAGTCAAAGGCACCAACCGACCTACAGAATGAAACGCACACCAAGGGATGCCACTGAAGAGAAGTCACGTATCGGCTTTCGCCTAAGACCTCAAAGACGAATATCTATCAGTGACAACACGGTTTTTACTCTCGTTTAAATGAGTCATTCTGATTCGGATGGCCAGGCGAGCTAGGAATGTACAGCAGATACTTGTGAAGAAATCTACTGCAATTCGTCCGAGTAAAGCGGTCCATGTCAACCGTCGTCGGTAAAGAATCCGGCATATTTGGCAAAGGTATTTTTTTGTTTCTGTCGACCTGAGCTGTGTATGGGATGAAGGGTTGGTACACCCCAGATATCTTGTTGGAGATTGTTTATTCCCAATTTATGAGGAGGGAGCAAAAGCAAGACCATTTTAGTTGAATGAGTGACGGGCAACGTCGAATGGCAAATACTGGCAGGGTGGTGGGCTGTCAGTGACACAGCAGTTCCTAGAGGAGCATGGCGCGGTCACTTCGGTTAAGAATTATGTTGGCCAATCATATGGCATCCATTTGTATGAATCATACCCAAGAGCTACAAAAGCTGTTCAAGATAGTCTCTTTGGACTTTGAAAATACTCAAGTTTAGGTTCAGATTGGTGGGAACAGGAAGGCTTGGCGTGCTTCAGCCATATCTTGTGAGTCCATCGCGCGGAGGTTATCAATTGAGATGAATGGCTCCGGCACGAATCACCAGGTGTTGGTTCGCACCTGTGGGTGTCCCAATTGTATCAAATGCTTATCTAAATCGTTCTTAAATGCCAATATCGAAGACAAAGCAACTGTCACATGTAGGCAGACCTCCAAATTCTTACCCTGAATCACGCATCAGTTGCCGGTTGTCTGAAAAGTACTTGAAAAACAGGTTGCGTTGGGATTGATTGACAGAGAGAGTGAGAACTGCATAGTTCATAACAAAGCCTTCCATACACTCTTCGGCTTGAGGTTGGCCATCACTGGAATCAATGACAAGTTTGTTCCGGTCATCGACAGCGTAATTCTTTGGAATACAGAGAGTGGGTTCTAGTAGCCTTGGATTGATTGATATAGTCCAAAAAAATGAATGAGTGGCAGGAAGGACCGATCTTGACACCCGACGAGTCAGTACTTTTTACGTGTCGATTAAATATGAGCGGTCAGGGTAGATCTGGACATCGCAGAAGTAGTCAAATATCACATGCCTGGAGATATTGCGGAACTTTGAACTTCGGACTCAGAGCTAACGAGTACAAGGCGTGACGCACTCGCATTGCTTCTGAATTCAATTCGGAGCGGATTTGCAACAGATAAACGAGGAAACTGACTGGAGTGAGCTGTTAGATGGTAGAATACCCTGATAAAGGCTCTTCGTCCCACCTTTGGGCTTATCAATGGTTGCGACTAACGGAATCGGGATTTTGGCAGCCTCGACTACTGGGAGTGGACAGCAGTTGCATTTTCCCACATTTTGGAGGATATTACATTATCAGTACAGTAACACAATCACTCAAGTTCGTGATAAGACGACCCTGTCTAGAATCATTTTGGAAAGTCATAGAATGGCTTGGTCAGTGAAGCCAGCGTAGACCCTGAAGGTTACTCCTTCGACAGCTTCAGGGGTACGCATTTACACATTAACGCATTTACGGATCTGAAATGCACTGGGTGTGATTCTAGTGATGCACACCGTACACCATAATTCGTAAGTCAGACCCGATAGGGAGGAAAACCGACTGGCGAAGAGTTCAGTACGGTTTGCAGTGGACAGTGATTCGCATGTGTGACACTGTTTATCACTGAGAGCTGCTTGTTCATAGGGTTATCCACAGTAGACATCAACTGAAAAGGTGGAGCAAACGTCGAAGAGAAAATTGACTGCTAGATGATACCACAGGGGGAAAATGGGATAAACTGCAATGGAATCTCCAAAAAGTTGAAGGTGCCGCCTCTGAGAGTAATAAATACCTGGTCGAGAATCGGAGGTTGCACGAAGCAAAGCGCAATCTCATCTCCCTCACAAAGCATCACATACAAGTGGAATACCAAAGGGAACATGTTCGTACCAAAAACTTCGCTATTCTTAGACTACTTCGAACTGAAGAGGAGTTTCATGAAACTCCAGTTAACGGGACCGAAATCTCATAAGTGAGTGGCCGTTAAATCATCGGACGTCTTAATGAGTCAATCGGCACAGACGGTGGTTAGGAAATTCAGTGACCATACAGCGGAGTTATCATTGCCACATAAAGTCGTTCGAGCACCACTGGTCCAAATAAAAGCAGCGTTTTGGTGGACGTGTGCCTTCGTTGACAAGGAAAACCGAGCAGCTTATTGGCACTGCGTTATAGTCAGCCAATTAGATGCTTATTGTGGTGACACAATCAACGTTTCAGACGCACTGCTTATGTAACATATGATAAGTAGAACAACTAACATTTCAGTACTCTGAACTTCTGCTTCTCTGGTCTTTCGGGAAGTTACTCCAGCGACGCTGGAAAACCCGCTGTGTAAGGATACTCACATCAAGTAATACCAACCAATATTACGTTAGTTGGGTTAGGCTAATTTTCTGAAGTGCGTGTCCCATTCGGTCCAGGCTAGTGAGGACCAAACAGGATGCTCGTTAGCCCGATGTCACACACCATGACCGCAAACGATAATACAGTCCACCGTTAAATTGAGCACACGGACTTGGGGAATGAAACTTAGCGCAACCAAACAAGTCAGCAGACTTGCAGTTCAACGGTGATGTGCACAAGTCCTTTCATAAACCTAAGTCGGTAGTTGCATATATTGATGGAGTTGGCTGGCAACCATCCGTTTATGCAAGTGCTTCCGCTTTGACTGCTTCAGAGATGGTGGAAGGCATAATTATCGACCAGAACTTATCAGACGGACGCCTGTTCTCCCTCTTAAACGAGGCTTTACTGGACATCAGTTTCTGTTTGATAGAAACCTGTAGAGAACTTGGCAGTCTATATTTTCAGAGCAAGTTTGAGCCGGTCCTAGTGGCAGTGTTATTAGTTCTCTAGCCAGATTTTCACCAAGTTTGTGGACCGTTTTTATTTTGGTTGACTAGCATTCCCTGGCTCCCATATATTCACAGATTCAGGAGATCCACGTATCGATAAAAAGGATTGCGGCTTCGTCCAAGCTTCCTGGGTAGGGTTTGTCCTTGTCGCTCAGTGGTTTTCATGCACCTGAAAGACACAGGCGGAAAAAGTGTGTAGCACTGCTTTTCAAATTCTTAGCGCGGGGCAGTAAGCTTGCCAGCGCGAGGACTCACATAAAGAGCGTCTAAAAGTTCCTTGAACTGAGCACTAGATGCAGCGTGAACAACCATCGGAGGAATGTTTTTCCATGCACCAAATACCCGGTACAGTTACTGTTTTAAAATCACGTCTTCAGGCCACTTATCGAAAGTATTTAATCGAACATTTTAAAAACATTTAAAGCAAATTTTAAAATCTGACTTCTTGGGCTGCTGGCGGCTTCCAACACCGAAAGTCTAGGTACGCTTGCCACAAATTTTTTATATTAGAATGTTCGTCTAGATAAATATATATACATATACATATATATATATCTTGCCAAACCTCGCCTACTTTGACGACCAAATCTGAAATTTCGTTACTTCCTTCCACACATTAGTAACAGGCAGGTTTACAAAAGTATGCTGCATATTAAATGTGTTTATGCGAATCCCTCATGAACACCCAGCGCCCCAATTTCAGTAGTGGTTTATTCCTTTGCGCATCAAACCAGCTTTTCCCTTCAAACACCGTCGCAAACGTGGACATTCTGCCTGCGTCTACACACTTGGCCTGTGGTCAAGCCACGTTGCACGAACTTAGGTCGTTGGTTAGGGCCGATTCCTAGAACAAAACCGCAAATTTCTCTTAAACTACAGTTTCAACAAAGGTTACTTTTCCATAACATTTTAGCGCTTGACGGTATTCATCCGAAAACTTGAAATCGCCCCAGACAGCCACAGTTTCGTTGAAATTTGTTCAGGCGTACTTAATGTCTACATTCGGCGCGGAATCCATGTTTTCAATTGCGGCCACAGCTAGGCATGATGTCTGTTTGGAGACTATAAAATTTTGGGAGGTTTGTTTGTTCACGTGTACTTTCTTTTATTACATTTGGAAATATCTTAAGGGTTCATAAACAATAAATACATCGTCTTTCCTTCTAAACGCAAACTGGAGCAGCCCCTCACGACCTGTGTAGAAGTCTTCATCGTTGTAGCAGGCGTCCCGCCGGACAAAACCAAGGAATTCGACGCAATTAGTAAGTTTGGTGAATTTTTTCTATGATAGTCAGCACACTCTGTATCGGGTGCGTGACAGTGTGTTATCCTCACTGGCATGATGAGTACTTGGTAGTACCATGGGAAGAATTAGTGGGGCTTCGGGCAGCACGAGTAGACGGTACAGAAAGGTGATCAGTAGTTTGGAGTTTTGGCACACATTTTGCAGTTTGAGACGCTCTTTTGGAAGCATGAAAAACCATCAGCAGGAGAATAGTTGAGCTGTTGAACTACGGGAAGTCATCAGAGTGAGTACGGAAATCGCGGCACCTCCCTCGCGACGTCTTATTTGGGTCCGTGGACAGCCCCGTTCGTGAACGTCCTGGATGGGTCAGTTGTGGTTGTCAGAGTAGTTAAGGTTGACAAGGAAATCGTGACAGGTGAAGACCAGCAATAAAGGAGGGTATCCTTGGGTTTATCGGGAGCGCAGCCTGATTCATTTCTGGCATTCAAACGAGGCTAAAAAGAGCCGTATCCAGCTTGGGGACTCAAAACGGGAAATGTGTCGAAAAGGGGCACTACGGTATAAGTTAGACTGCCGCTAAAACAGCAGGTTTCTAAGAGTGGTTACAATGGCTAGATGCAGTAGTGAGGCGACACTACCCCATTTCAAAAACCATATCAACATTCAGGTTGAGATAGTAGGGAACGGTGGTACGCGGTCGATGCGGGCGGGTGTGGCAATGTGTGAATATGAGGAAAGTGTATTAGCTAAATGGTGCTAAACTTATTTCATAGCCAGTTGTGCAAGCAACCATGAAGCTGGGTAAGAGGGGCAAAGGTGTGAATAGACCGTTTTTAAATCGTTATTGAAATGTACGCGACCTCATAGTTAGCTCGTGTATAAGAAGGCGGTTAGCTGGCAAACAGTCGGATGTGCTGGGGCGACAAAGGGGGTTGGAAAGCAATCGGGGAGAGTTTTTGGAGCGGTTCAGTAAGCCTCACTTGGGAAGTGAAGAGGAAGCTTCAAAAAAAGACGAGTTACCATCCAGAAGCTACCGTGAACAGTAGCATACCGACTGGAGTTACGGATAACTCAGTGATGTTACGTGCCAAGCGGAAAGAGGCAGTAACCAATCCTGGAATTCGGGTAGGTCTAAGCGAATCATTAGTTCAAAGCCTCCGTGGAAATGAGATCGGACAAAAACTTTGGGTGTATGGTCATGTTGCATGTTTGTACGATGAGGTGACAGAATGGCGCAGTTACGGTCTAAGGAAAATCGAAGCTTTTCAAAACGAATCGCGTTAGAGGCGTCACATGGCGTGCATTTAGTGAGTCAGTGTTAACTTACACATGAGAAGAAATTTTTACCCTGCTATTATTGATGTTTTGGATTTACAGGAGGATTTTCCCGGGCATATGTTACAGCCGGAGGAAACTTAAGCCAGCGGCACAGGCGTTTGACCGAAGTGGCCTTATATTTAGTTCTGCTCTTTCCACACCGGAGAAAGAAAAGGATGAGACTCAGCATAAGTTAAGGAGGTTATCTGAGTAGAGAGCATGCAGTTGAAGGGAGTTTGTCAACCATGCATTTTTTCGCATCGTCGAGAACAGGGGGCGCAGAGGGGCGGACATGGTACGGAAAGATCTACTGGACGTTTGGGGTTGGGTAGCGACCGAAAAGTCCGATCAGGTAGGACAAATGTGGATAGCCAGATAGGGCGTATCGAGGAGATGGATTATGGGGAGTCAGGGTTCATCGACCGCTTAGAGGACGGAGACAGAATTGGTGGAAGTGTGGTGATGTAAATTACTCGGATGTTGGTAGATGGATAATCGTTCCCAAGGCAATGAGATGGAACGAACCTTGCAGACCCCAGGGAGATCATCACCATAATCAAAGACAGTTAGATCGTTTTAGGGTTAGCTGCCTTAGTCCCTCACGTATTCGGATATTTTAGAATTGGAATTGAACATGGGTGACAGTACGTTGGCCTGAACGCCGAGTTATATGGGGTCCAAACCCATATGGCATATATGGGAAAGAGCCTCAAGGTAGCCTGAATCGTGTGTGGCTTTCAACATGTTATGTGTGTTTGAGATGTGGAGGCTTTAGCCACAACCGGATGCTGTAGGTCACAGAACAGTCATTTTGCAAATGCAAGCACGAGAGCTTGTAATCTCTGCCCAAGAACGGATCCCCTAGTTGGTGACAGTGCTACTGCGGTTGAGTATGGGACGGTCGCAAGTTATGACAAGGAGAATGGGGATGTTGCTTTCATTAAACCACAAGATCAGTTTGTGGAAGCAGAAGTGGAGTGGAGCTAGGATTCTGTGCCTTAAAGAAGCAGATCTGACAATAAATACCCGTACACTCACTGAATCTTTGCCATGACTACATCCATGAGTACATGTTTGAAGACCCACGAGGTTTTTTAATTCTATGAATCAAGTCCTTGACCTTACGACCACCATGTTTACACCCCTCTTTAGGTTTAATTTTCTGGTCTCCAACACCAGTGTACAGACGGAGTCTTTGCTATCGTCTATGGGATCGCTGAGCAAGCAGTAAGTTTGCCTTTAAAACCGAAGAATGTCCAAACACTTCTGAAATATTTTTATTTCCAACTAGTGTGTGGTATGACGTCAAGCATGATCATACTGATACAGTCGGAATAAAAGCAGGACTTGCAGGATTTGTGGGTACTGGGGATTGAGCTGAAAATTGACACGGTCATAAACAGTGGGCATTGTCCGATGTAGACTTGATCACGTCTGAACCATCATGGTACGGAAACACGGCTAATGGGACTTTTTCTTTATGTTGAGGAACGAGCTGGGACAAGAACAGCTCGTCAAAATTTGCAGGTGGTGAGCAAAAACAAAACAGGAGAGGACCGAACAAGAAGCATCCTACATGACAAGTGAAAAGACATCTTCGAATTAAGGAAATTGAGGAACTAGAACAAAGTATCTGGCGAAGCACCAGAATTATCACGACCTGGTTGGTCAACTTGAATTTCAGTCTAAAACCACCGCTGAGGCTTTGTGGCCCTCAACTGTAAGGCTTTTGGCCAGAGTCACTAAAAGCGCAAGTAAATACGATGAAGTGGAGGAATGAACAATACCGGTAAATGGTAAAAGGCATCTCAGAATCACGGTGTACAGTGAAACTATAGAGGTTTACTGGTGTCGCTGTTGTAGTAGAGTCTGGTATAAAAGTTCCTTGGGAGAGTGAGTTGGTGTTAACGCACAAGACAGAAAGTGAACCGCACAGAAAATAACCGACTTTGTGAGGAGCACAGAATTAAAGTTTCCGATGTGCTTAGATCTCAACGGAAGGTTCAGCAAATTAGAATGAACAGAAAGCATAAGCGAGATTAAATCGAACGTATCTTTTTATTTCACATTCTTCACCGAGTGAAACTGGTTAACAGAAACGGGTTGACCGCCCAATAAAGATGCACCGGTTCAGCAAATGAATAAAAATATTTCTCCAATGTTGGTTTTATAATTTTTTTAGCGCGGGCATGAAGGAGCGCAACACACAATGTTATGATGTCGAAGAGTCGTCGGTGGCCGTTGTATCAGGCCATCATGCGTAGTTGATACCAAAATCGGCATCGCTTATGGATGCGGACCTAGCAGTTACGGTAGGTAGCTAAGGTAAGTTACAATACAATGGTTGGTCTTATTTTCTGGCACTGTCGTCGCGCTTCATGACTTAATCCAGCTCAGTGACGTCATGTTTTCTTATAGGGAAGATATTTCATTTGAATGATCACATGCAGATACCTGAAAATGCTGCTTTATCCCCTCACTAGTTTCGTATACCTGAGAATGGGGGTGATTCACATAGCTGCATACTCGCATAAATACCGCACAATGCATTGCAAAAGTTATCTTCAGTTTTTATACTGAAAGCGAGGCTAGCTTCCCAAAACCAGTTCTGCCGAGGTTCGGTGAATAATTTGTTACGTTATTCGTTACGTTAGTGCATACAAAGTTTGTTCAACTGACCACCTGAGCGGAATTTACATAGGATATTCTGCAGATGTTATCTCCCATTTAGAGAAAACCGTTGACCGTTGAAATATTCTGAGGATTGATTTCGTGCTTAATATCTTAAAACGGTAATCAAATGTGAATCGGCGGTGTTCGGTGATCTTGAAAGTTGGCTCACTATGAGCAACCAAGTTGAACTAAAACCCCGTAATATTTGCACCTTCGAAAACCCCATAGTCTTGGCGAACTTACTTTCAGTTCGCTTCCAGTGAGTGGCTTGATTTGATCTTTCCCACTGTGTAGTCTGAAGTATAATGTCTGGTATCTTAGAATCCTGTTTGGCTTGTACAATGATGTTTAGGGTGTCCCGTAACAGACTGAGGCATGCAAAGTCCAGCAAGCAGGTGACCCTCTGTAGAAGACAGCTTATCAAAACTGTATCCATGTTCCCCACCGTATGTGACAGCCGATTGTCATAATTATTCCGCTTGATCCGAGGAACTAAAAACCCTCTTGTTTTTTGAATTATTTTTATAATCTTTACGGATTCTGATCGGAAATTGTGGTTTGTGGTTACTCACCGTCTATATACGTTTCCTTGTGACGATATCGACTTTGTGGCGCACATCATTGCGATTTTATCCTCCGGCTGGTGGTTGTTTAGCCCCATTTTGTAACTCCTGCGGTATCTGCAAAGGAAAATCTGTTGAGGTTTGCTGAATATATGGAGTATTATCTTTGCAATAGTCCGTGATACCAGAAATTGGATTTCTTGGTCCTTTTTTGTGAATCAGCACATGTCACTGAAGCGCACAAAGCAGACAGACGCAACACCCTCTATGTCGAGTGGACATTAAATATTGGTGCCAGTAAAGTCCGCTAGAAATGCTAGTAGACACACGATGATGTCTGCCGGCGGACTTTCCGGCTGTGCTGCAGACTTTGTTACCCGGTTGGTCCTTTCGTTATGTGAAATAGAGTGAAGATGGTTTTAGCAATTTTCTAGGTTGGCGTGATTAAACAGCCCGCCACATTATGGCTTACCAATAAATAGCTCGTGTGTGACAGAGGAAATGTTAATTCTCAGTGTATTGCTGTCGTTCCTCGTTCCGTTTGTCCATAAATAAAACTCCACTAGCGGATAAGACAAGGATATCCAACGGCTTTCCAGATGAATGTCTAGGCTTAGCGTGCTTTAAGTCTTGTGAACCACAGGGGCTACGAGGCTGAAATACTACGTATCGGCCACTCTCCTAACGTTTGTCCACTCAAAATTTTCCATGCACCGTAATTTCACACCTACGTTTCTCGTATACATTGCGAAAAGGTTCCTGCGCATCAAACCTCAGATTTTGTCCTTATACGAGTGAATACGAGTAATATCTAATGCTGTTAGCGGACTCAAAACCAATGCTTTGGTCTGGCAAGCTTTTTGCACATTTAATAACTTCATGCTTCATATCAGAGAATTTTTGGGGACCTCCAACATATACTTGAAGAAAGGACGACATCGTGATCCGGAGGCCAGATAAAGGCTCGGGAAGTGTAGCGGTGGATACTAAAAAATGATTATTGAAAACTGACCGAGGTTCTTGAGAACCGAAGGCGGTTTTCACCCGGCAGAAATGAGCGTAATGGAAGGTCAAGAGTCAAGCCCATGTTTTACATGAACTACATCAGCTTATTGAAAGTAGTATGGTTAAAGAACTACGCTAGTTCACCCCCCAGTAGGTATTGACCACCCCAAATATACGGGCCTCCCAGAACGCACAAATGGTTTTCCGTTGCATCTAAGAATTTATATGGTTGTACCCGGTTTTCTTTAGAATTCAGTGAAGAAATTAGAAGAAACTCGCCTACGTGTTTGGGCCTAGTTGTTTGAGGTTATTGATATAATCCTATGTTTGAGTGTATCCCAGAAATACATGGTGTTATGCAGTGTGTTCCGTTTTCCCAAACGTCCCTCTTGAGAGGTCAATTGATGTATCCTACACGGGTGCCACTAAAATGAGTACTCCCATTCGTCGTTACCTACCCCCATTTTCCTTGTTTCTTAAACATCTTTTAATTAAAAGGGTCCTCATAAATCCACCGCTGGCAGCTCTTGTGGCTGTATAAGAATGTAAATCCCCCTTCAGGACTTATCCCGTTACCTCTGCACAGTGGCATGTTATGATCACAATGTCCGTGTAGCAGTGCTAACATATCAGGTTTCCCGAAGGACCTGGCAGCCGTCGCTCCGCTGATGAGGATCTCGGTTCCAAAATCCTATCCCGCATACTCAGGTCCACACACAGACTTATCACACCCCCTCACCCACCTTGATTTCACTAGCCTATTCTTCGCCACAGTTGCCTTCTTACCGGCGTGATGCAATACACCTCGCTCCCACTCTTCTTCGGTTTCTTGTTAGATCCCACACTCCTCATTAAACCTACACCGCATCTATCTCACTAGCCCCTCCATAAATATTTCTTTTCGGTGATATCCTTGTCCGCTAGCTGACCTGTACGAACCCCCAGCCCACCATGTTTGGTCATGCCATCCTGGGTACCGATCACATCGCGGCTCCGTCACTCCAAATTAGACCAGTTGGAGTGATCTAGCTCTGCTGTAGTTCTCTCGTTGTTCAGCGAGGTGGTGTGATAAGTGATAACAGACACGTGAGGAACTTCCAAGACAATGGAAAAGGAATAGTTCAACCGGAAGCCACTACGTGAGATGAACAGCTATCAGATTCAATCAACAAGTGGTGCATGACAAAGGGTCCACAGGAGTTAGTTTTGAATGCTAGTGGTAACGAAGTTTCACTATATTTGATTCTGTTTGTGTGCGACCACTCCAGGGAGCAGTAGAGTCGGCGTGCTATATTTGGCTGACAAGGTGGATTTGTTGCCTTTCAACCTCAGCAAGAAGGAAGGTGGAAACAGAGCTGCAAGTCGATGTAAGCCATGGGCATCGCAAATTGCCTTCAGGCTATCCTATGTACTTTTTATCAGACGAAAGGACAGTTTTCTTTGCCAGATAAGGGACAACCGGGACAAGTCCAAACCAGCGGCCACAAACAGATGAAGACCGGGAGTAGGACCACTGAAGATGGGCGAACAACCGCGTTACTGGAGGAGGCATTATGGTGCAGCGCAACAGAGCGAGCAACAGGAGGTACCAGATAACCATACGAGGTTTTCATCCCTCAAGCATGCTGCCAGGTCATAAGCCACCAAGCAGTCCTAATTGTGGCTTGTGCATTACCAAAGAACGCCAGCTACCAGACGTTTTACACCGTCGGAGGGGAAGCCAGGCCAGGAAAACGGCTCAGTATTTTCTAACAAGAAGCAGCCGGTGCAACAGACAGATGCGGAAGGGGAAGCTGAAACATCAGGTACCGTAGGAGCAATAAGAATAGAATAGAAATCGTACGCATTATGGCTGAACGACGACGGAGCGTTGGTATGACCTGCTACTTCAAGCTGAAGAGTATCGCAAATTTGGGTGTGTTTAATGGGTTGTGGAGCCATACAAGAGCCTCAATCACTGCTCATTATTAGGGGGACTCTTTTTGTGCGTGCAGTGCACTCTCATGGGTGAACAATCCTGTTTTGTTTAGCTCGAACTAACACAAACCAAACGGAAGTCAAAATACTGGATGTAAAACAGAGCCGACAGAGTGATCCAGAGCATGGACTTAGCTAGAAGTAGTGAAGCATAAGTTATCGGGGGAAAAGCCAGGCCGGTGATACGGCACACTCAAATCAAGCAGGCATTCAAAAGGCAATTGTTGCTCCAAGCATCTCAATGAGATAACAGGATATAATAACGGAATCATTTTGTTATTTTGTCCACTATTGTTATCGTTGTTAATTTCAAAGTTGCTTTTGACCCAATTCGTAGAGGAGATCGCGGGGTATTTGGGTAACAAATGAGCGGCAGCAGCTTCACAGGAAAAGAAGCTGTTCACGGAATAGAAAAACGTATGATTGTGTGTGCTTTTTCGAAGCTGCTGTGGTAGATTGCTTACGATTCCAGAGTGGTGAAATAGGGAAAGTGGTTGCGTGGGTTCGTACGAGCTGGAGGGCACACTAAGGAGTTAAAATCCTCACAGCGAGGACGGAACTTCACGTTTTGAATAGCCTCAGCTCTAAAGGCACTTCGGTGTAACAGGCGGTGTGGGAAAGTTGAAGTTAAATTTAGTCGGCTCGCTGAACCACCTCCTCGTGGCTCCGACTGGGTAGCCTGGACGTCAGTCTGGGTGAGCTAAGAGTTCAGCAACTCCAGAAAGGGCTAACCACACTTTTTGGTTTCAATTTGCTGGTTACTTTCGACAATGTACAATACGAATCATCTGGCGCCCCCGCACTTGTTCCAACTAGTACACAGGAGAGACTCGTGGGGCTCACTTGTGTGGAACGTGGCAAACGCTGCAAATCTAAAGCTCGCTTGGTAGCCCACCATCAAGTTCACGAAAACGAAAGTGTTGGTACGAATATGGTCGCCCAATTGGCCTGCGCTGGTTGTTCCTGCCTTTTTCCGACGGAGACTGGCCTGAGTCAATACCGCCGGCACGCATACCTTACCCAGCGTAATTCAGATAAGCTTGGCCGAATGAAGAATTCCGGTACCCGCTGGCCCCAACAAGAGTCAAAATCGCTCTTGTGCCTGGCTAACAATTTATATCCGTCTTGTGGCACGCAAACCGCGCTGTTCGCGAGATTGAAGCAGTATTTTCCTGGTCGGTCGGCTATCCTCATCGAAACCAGATTACGGGTGTTTAACTTGCAAGCAAAACAGGAGGAAACATAATCTGGTGACCCAGGCCACACCATCGGTCAAATAGCGGCCTACTCGTCAGAAGCCGACGGCTATAGCGTCTGGTTTAAACGAACCGTGGATTGCGCCGCGCAACTCTTGGAATCCCATGCTGACTGTTCGCTTGCTAGTGTTGACCTTCTGGCATTTACCCGAGGGTTGCAGTCTGGCATCATGACACCGGAGTAAGTCCTCCAAGACATTTCCACA
>SJOL01006482.1:558726-690276 GCA_004794785.1 Opisthorchis felineus
CCAGAACGAGTGTTTCCTCGGATATTTATCTGCGGTATCCAGCTCCGATGCAACCTGCTCAGGTAAAGGGTTAGAGGCGCTCAGCGTAGTTATGGTGGCCAGGTGATCTTCTGTCGTGGAAACTGTGGCCAACCGGAGAGTTTGGTGCATATTTTGCAGTCCTGCTGGATCATGCATGATGCCAGATGTGCTCGTCATAATCGGGTTGCAAGGGAACTCGCGAAGTGTCTCCGTCGCCTGGGATACACTGTCTTCGAGGAGTTGAGAGCACCTACTTTGACGTCCTTCATCAAGCCTGACCTGATCGCTGTTCGGGAGCGCCGAGCAACTGTGATAGACCTAAGCATAGTCTCGGATGGGCGCGGAGTGACTGTATGAAATGAGAAGAAGCAGAAGTATGGTGCTGATGAATATTCCCTCGCCATAAGCTTAGCCCTACGAACAACTGTTTGTGACGTTGACTTTTTGGTCCACCAATCGATGACCATCTCTTATCGAGGTATCTGATTTCCTCAATCAGCCAAGGCTGTTATTGGACTGGGACCTCCTAAGGCCACATTCAGCGAATGTTGTTTGCTTGCCATTGTGGGCTCTCTGTGTACGTACGACACTTTTATGCGTGGTATATGGCGTTGAGTGTACATTCTTGCCGTTGAATCCCACACCGGACCCAGTATGACGAACCCTTTGTGCCTGATGTGCGAGTCTTGACTGTGCTAGTGCTTACCGCGCCTTGTAGAGCGCTCAGCATTGTTTGTCCCTTCTTCGGTTGTTGGTCTTTACACGCGTGGTTCCGTACTAAAAATTCTTACATACGTTGGGATTCATCACCTCTGACTGGAACAGTTGGTGGCATGACTTCGAATGGACGCTTCTTTCTTTTTACCTACTATCCTTCTGTAACCATTCCACATTCATCGCTTGCATTCACCTGTTATGTTTGTGACCATGCTCTTAAAAAATAAACGATAGCAAACTTTCTGAGCCTCTGTGGTTCAAGACATTGCCCCGATAATGCGTGGTCTTGAAGGCATGTGGATAGGTAAGCATTGTATTAGCTGCCAGACGCTTCTTCGGACAGGCTGAAGGGATCAATGTTAAGTAAACAGGGTCCACCGGTCGCTTATGAGACGGAAGCGCAAGAATTGGCACCCTGAGGATGTATACTATTGGAATGTGTTAGAAAGTATTCCTTTACAGGATAACAGGACGGAGCACAGCTCCTTGTTCCTCGGTTACTCTGCATGGCTTAAGCTTCTTATATATTTGAATGGTTCGGTCGTGGCTGGAAGGTAAAGAAAAGAAATAGTATGTCATTAGAAGAAACTGGTACAACGGGGCCAAAATCGGCGCAGCATACTAAAAACGTTCTCAAATCAGCGTGAGAAAGCCAGTGGCAAAGCCTTTCCATATCAGGTGTCCCCGAATTCTTTCTTTGGAGGTTTTCACCTACGAAAGATAACCAAAAGCTCACAGCGGATATCCTTAAAGAGCATAAAAATGACAATTGAGGATACTATTGTTCATTTCCAACTGGTGGGTGACATACCGTTGGGCGAAATCGTAATAGCACAGTTAGAATAATGGCAGGAATGACGATGATGATGATGCCGGCGTTCAGCAATGCGTGGGAGCCGAAATTGGCACGATCTAAACGCAGGGGATATCGGGGCAGTTAGGTGCAATCGGCACTGGATTAGTATGACGAGAATTCGGCCTAAAGGAAAATTGCACGCTAGAATGATGGCACTGACGTAATAATAATGTTTATTCCCGGATGGTGGGGTTGTACCGTCAGGCGTGTTATAAAACATTAGAGTTTTCAAATTAGACTGATAATCGCCGCAAGAATCAGATGCCCTTAAGCTGTCAGGATATTTCTTGAAGCCATAGGGAGCAAAATGAGGATGACCAACCACACTTGGGTCAGACGGGGAAGAAAGAGGTCATCTACCACGAAAGTGTAGGTTTCGCTGAAGTGGAGTGAATTCACCGGGTCGAAAATGTGTGAACACTCGCTGATCAGGCTAAGTAGAGCAACAAAATTGTCGCCATTGCATGGAGATCAATTGTCGTAATTGGAAGAATAAAATGCTCTGTTGGCGGGACGGGGACTGCGCACAATACGAGGGTCAGTGATCGGGAGTGGTGAAATAGATTCTGCGGACTGAGACGGGCCTGCTGGCTCCAGTAATACCCTCGGCCAGGAAGTAGCAGAGAGAGGCGAAACGTCAAACTGAATGTGGCAGTCGCTGTTCCGTTATCGAGAGGTCGTACTTAAGTTCGCGGATAGCCCCGTATATGGACGTTTTATGAGACCTAGTTCTTGTGGCTAGGGTAAGGCAGGGGTTGGCGACAGAGTTAAACCAGCACAGGTCATGGAAATTCTTGGGTCCATTCATGGCGAAGCCCGGTTCGTTGCATACATTCACGCAAGACAATAAGGCAGATTCATCTGGATGTGGGACGCAAAACTGGAAAAAGGGGGTTCTTGGATGCGCCAGGCTATTAGGTGGACTGCAGCCAAAAACGAATTGCGCCCAGAAGGGGTTACAATTTATAGCTGTTGTCGCGATGCGATGGTGTCTTATCCAAAGAACGCAACTCACAATTTACCTAGGGATGATAAAGAATGGTTTTGAGTAACTAAATCAAATGGGTGTGGCCGTTTGTGAATATAAGGGACGTGGAATGGCTAGATGGTGCACCGCTCAAGCCATAGTTAGTTAGGTAGTCGTCCATCAAGCTATTTAGAAAGGACAGAGGCGAGTGGGCGGAATACAACATCATGGTTTGAGCGTATGTCCCATTGTAGCCAGTTGGAGTGAACGGATGCTTAGCTAGCAGGCAGTTGTGGACGTGGGCCTACCTTGCAGGGCTGGGCCACACTCATTCAGGAAGTGACCAACGAGTTGGAGTGGAAAACAAGTTACCAGTTGTGAAGTATGGCGAACAGAAGCCTACGTAGTGGGTGTGATGGACGTCTGTTATTACAGACACCAGCAGCGCAGAAAGGGGTGCCAGCTTATTCCACCTTTTGGGATGGTCCAGAGGAGCTAATGATTCGAAGCCCCAAAAGAGCTCTACATTCACATCAGTGCGCCTGAGGTTAAGTGAAGTTATGATAACGAGGGCAGAATTATTGTTTGGAATGCCTCGCGATGTGATCGCACAGTAGCAGCAAGTGAGTGGAGTTCGGGCGACTCCCGGTTGGGCTGATGCCTAAGCGAAAAGAAAATCATGTTGGGCGGAGATAGGCAGAGGGCCGGGTGCGTGCGGTCACTAAGAGTTTCTCAAATAAATGATCTTTGGTATAGAAAGTTATCTGATGCACTAGAACAGGGTTGAAATACGCGGAGAAGTTCCAACATCTGGCATTGGTGGTTTAGTAGGAAGATCCCAGGACTGGTCTTGAAATTTATCTCACGCACAGAGTTCAGTTGGCGCAAGAATGGACAAAATTTGAAAATTTCAGAACGATAGGGAAATTGATCTCTGTATGGTAGCCCCTAGGGCTGTAGTGAATCACTCTCTGTTAATATAAAATTCACCTGTTACGAGCCCACCTACCCAAGAATCAAGATTTTTGCCTCGCGGACTCATCCTTCGGAGCTTAAAGAATAAACCACAGGAAATTGCAACCACCCTGAAATGTTATTCGTGATACTCTGGAGTTTACGGGGGCATTGCCTCTTATAGGTGACGGAAATCCGGAGGGATGCTCCTCGGGAGCATCAGCATTCAAACGGATCGCCATGTAAATCCTACCGGAGGGCTTTTTGTTCTAGTACCTTTGGTGCACCTGAGGTTCGCTTGCTTTGGGGGAAGGTGGGATCAAGATTACGTACGGTGTCAGGTAAATGCTGGGAGCTAATCAACCACCGTTAATGTCAGGCATTGTTTTACCTCCAATGGTTCACTCATCCTTGTTTAGCTTGAACTGTTTGGAAATCGGGAGGATTTCTTCATCCCTGTGAATTATTGCTTCCTCTGTTTGATTTGAAAACAGTATAGGTTTTTGGTTTCTTTCCAATTTCTAGAAGCCGGTTGTACTGTCTATATAAACTTGGCCTGGTTGAAAACATCATCAAGCCTGCCAGTTTTTCAATCAGTAAGTTCAATCACTTTAGTAATTTAGCTTCCAATTTCTAACATAGAAAACCGGACGTGTGATTCAACTTTTTTCAGTTGGGTTTATCGATCTTTCGACCGTGAGTTTTCGTTGAAGGTTTCCAGCCAGTTTCTTGGTGCCAGGTCAGGAGGACAAAGTAAAGTGCATTTAGCTTGGCGGTCAGAGAAGCTGATTGTATGGTGCGCCGGTGACTACACTCAAGCCACGTGTAAATTGCATATTGTGAGACGCTTTCTAACTAGTGTGAAATTTTTATTCTGGTTACACACGGGCTTTACCCGAAAAGGTACCTGTGTGCTGGTGTACATCAGTGAAAGGAAGAAAAACCTTTCGAAACTACTTGAACGGTGTGGCTTCAGTGCAGACTACAGTTTAACCCAAAAATTTCGCGGTCGGTGAACAATCAAAAATGTGATGTATGCGAAAGCCGGCTGACTACCTTACTTGAGCTGATAATCAAGCTTTTTGTGCTTGTGTGATTCACCAAATTAAATCTGTCGCAGGGTTTTCATCAGGTTTCATGAATAGCTTGGGGATATGTGCGGTTGGCGGCTGTTTTAGGGACGTAGAGCCTGAATTGTGAAGTGCCTCCATGAACGTTCATGGGTTTTTGCTACCTTTTGAGATCTTATTTCATACACCTGAAGAATTAACGATCTGAGGCTTGAACCTTAACACATTCTGCATTCCCCTCCAGAACCAGACTCGTGTTTTCATCCGGCCCCGGTAAGATGCGCTTTTCAGTTCCGAAAACTTGCATTCGGTGTGATGTTGTCTTACTAAATCCTCCACGGTCTCCGAGCAGGAAGCGGCTGCGTAGTGCTTGGCAAATGACAGTAGCCAAGTCTATATGAAAGATAAGTCCTCTGTCAATGGGCCGCCTAACACAAGGCCACGAAAATAAAAGGGTTGAATTTTTCTCAAAACTTGGTTCGGAAGATGCCTACCTGCAAGCTCCGGTCATACCCACATCAAGGCTACTGTTGAGGAGTCATGCCCACAAAATCTGTTTCAATATCCTTTCGTTTTGCAGTGAAGACTTCTCCTACTCTTTTTCAGCAGCCCATGGACATAACTTGAAGACGCTGCTTACTTAAATGATATCCAAAAAGGATGAGATAAAAAGGACCTCTAATTTTAGCTGGAAAGAGCCTTCAAATGACCCTGTAAGTATGGGTTCCAAGCCCCTCCTAAGAAGTATATTGTCACCCCGTGGAAGCTCAGATACTTCGGTTTTAGTTCCCACCAGCGTGGCAAACGACTCGAACCAGACAACGTAGCGGCAATCAAAGCGATTCCGCCCCCATTTGACGTGCCGGTTTAACATTATTTTCTTGGTATGGCCATTAAGATGCCTGCTTTCCGGAACTTATTCGCACAAGGATCCCACTTAATCGACTGCTGACTAATGATACTAAATGCACGAGAACAACAGTGTGTCAACGGTCATTTGAGAGAATCAAAGAATTACTCGTCTTGAACCCGCTTCCCAAGCATTTAGCTCCTGAAATGCTACCTGTGGTGGCAGTGGATGCATTCAATTACAATGTTGATGGCGTCACACCTCATATTTTTTCCGATGGATCAGAGAAGGTGACTGAACATGTGGCTCGTTTTCGCAATCCAGCTGAACGAAATTATAGTCAGATTGAAAAGGAAGCAATATTCATTTTTGCAGCACAGGCGCTTCATAAATTTATATACAGTCAACAGTTTACTCTACTGAACGATTTTAGGACCCTTCTAAGTGCGTTCGGATGGGAGAAAGGCCTAAGCGACTAGGCTGCCAACCGATTGCAGCATTAAGCGGAAACTTTTCTAGGCTACGACTTTTTGAATAAATATGAAACAAACACTCCCTACGTCCAGCCATATTCGCAATCGCGGCTCAGCGAATCTCATAGGGCAGTTGTTGAAGACGCAACGATCTCATTTGTCTGTGTTGAGGCGGACGCCAATCGCGTCGTCACGGAAGCTGTCTGGGCCTTTCTTATAAACATGGTTTTGATTCTTTTCGTCGATTCTTATTGCGTGCACCTTGAATCCCCGGTTTGATTGCTGGAAACATTCTATAGTACACAAATCTTAAGTCTCCCGTGGATCCTCGACGTTCGCCTGAATTGGAATTTTGGAACCTTTAGAACCAATATGACCAGAACAAAATATGACAAGTTAGTTCATAGTTTGTGGAACTTCGAACTTGACAACTTAGTGGACAGTACATCCGATAGCTTTGTTGATTGTAACATTCCTGTTCCTCAACCTCATTTGTTATCCCGTCACTCTCCACCTGGGTCAAGCACGGCTGGTAATGTAGACATCCTGTAAAAATTAGGTTAGAAAATGATATAGTGAAGGAAGAAACCGCAAAAGGGCTAAAGGAGCTAGAAAGTAGAAATTGGAGGTTAGCGTATCAAAAGAAGCTGCTCTTGCAGTATGAGTCCTTTGTCAACGAAATTTCGATTTCAGGTGACAGCGGATATGGGTTTTCATCCAGTAGCCAAAAGGTCTGAAGTTTATTTCAAAGGTTCACCGAGAAGGAGCGCGATGACAACGGCCTTCCACAAGTCTGTGTATAAAAAACACCGCAGGCGGGATTCGGAGCGCGGCTCATGAAAAGAACGACTAACATGTTGACCAGTGCGCCAAGATGCTTGCCGCTGACTTGCCAAGAACAGACATGAATAAGCTTGAAGGTAATTCTGTGGATTTTGCAAGTTTATGAAAGTTTACCAATTGAGCGTAGCTGGTCGACTAGTTGAGAACAGTAACATGTTGATATACCTCCACTCTTGCTGTGGTGAGGCAAAAACGCCAAGGCACTGTTCTCAACGGGACATTTCATCAAATTTGCTTATGAAACCGCACTGCGTACGCCCACAGCCGGAGCGCTGGTACTGCAGAAAAGTGTGCTACGGCTAAGTGTTTCCGATAATGTCGAAGGCAGCGTCCATCTGACCAGAAATATATCATTTGATGCTTTGATTGGGAAACAGTGTTGCTTTGTCTCCTTTTTCTCATTGTGTACAACATTATTCCCCGTTTTGTTGTTCCGGTTATATGCCCATGCCGTCTTCCTTGTTTTTGACCTGCACACAAACCGCTCTTCTATTTTGTCGTCGCACGTATTATTTAAACCAACACATGGGTTTCGCTATCTTGTGGCCACCTTGCCTTGAGTTGGCGTGGACTTTGGAATACCGTTAGGAAGTAGCAGTTCATAAACAGGGTTATATGAGCCGGCGTAATCCTGCGATTTAAGACACGCATTTGTTGATAAACCTCAATTATGACAGTCTGACTTTTGAGGTTTCACGTGTAGCTCGAAGTGCCCCAGCCGGCTGCTGTAAATAATCTATACATAGCTGCTATTTAAGAGACCGGTAGACGCGAGGGTGTATTGCAAGAAGTCCTGAAACTCATTCCACTTTGCTGGCCCAGAAAGAACGTAAATCCAAAAAAAAGTAATGCGCCAATCATCAAGAATGGCTATCAATCGTTATTGGTTGTGAAGTGATTGCTGAGAAAACAATTGTTCCAAAGGTCCTCCAATACCGCGCACTCAAACAGTTCCACAGTGGTCATCCAGGAGTGTGCCGATCAAAATCGTTGGTTAGAGGCTACGTTTCTTAGCCCAGCCTGGATACGGAATTACAAATGCATTGCCGAAGTTGTCTGCGATGCACTTAAGTTGCAAAGAATCCACAACGATGTAAACCAGAAGGTTGGCATGTGCCGCGGCAACATGGCAACGCCTACACATGGATTTCTGGGTCCACTGTGTGGCCTAAACTATCTTATAATCGGTAGGCCCAATTCAGTCGTAACTGCTAGGCGTCCTCAGGTAACCATAGTGTCCTGTTCCGCCCGTCTCTTAGACGGCAGTCTCATAGCAGTGGCGCTAAGCCTGGTTCTGTCGTGCGTTTGAATTTTCATCACATATTTATAGAGTTTGACCGTATCCCTTACTTTTCTTTGAGCTCCAGTAATATTGCATCTGCACCCGCTGACGTCTACATTTTCTCCAGGATATGGTAGGATATATGCTGCCAGATGCATGGGCAACCTGTATTACGATACTTTAGCCTAGATTTTGGCGCCTGGCTGGCTAAACTAAGACAATTGCAGGTGAGTGCCAACTCTGCGTAACTTTCTTTTTAGTGGTGAGGGCGGTTGAATAGTAATGGTGATCGTTAAATTGTTGTTTGGCACGTAATCTTCCTGTTACGATTGTACTTCGGCGTAAATTTTGGTATTTCAACTACCGCAAATGCTTGGCGTCGCAATTTCGTTGACGTGAAATCTTCATGAGTCCAGGCAACGCGAGCCGCTGAAAATTGAGTATTTCACCCAAAATATTCCACCGCTGGGAATGTGCTACGTCCAACAGAATTAAGCCGTATGTAATACTCAATCCAAACTTTCCCAACAACAAACTCGTCGGAAGTTTTAGTTCGTGAGCTCGACAATTCCTCGGGTTGAGTCAATTGCCGTATTTACTACAAAGAAAGCTGTGCCTCGTGCCCTAAGGAGGTCGTGAATAAAAAGTGAAACCGCCTAACCGTTGCTTAGTTAGTCTCCTCGTTACGGACACATGCCCGGTGTTTCCCTTTCTTGGTCAAAATTGTCTGCGTGAAACCTAGTTTCATTTGAGGACGGTATGTGTGGGGGATTGATTGAACAGTCGTGAGGTTACTCTTTTCAAACTCATCACCTCGGTGTAAAGTATGTAGTTTGTGGCAACTTTGACGGCGTAGTTAAGTTGTGTTCGATGCGCAGACATCAGAAAGCCTGGGCACAGTAAGCTTTCGGATTGATACTGGCGCTACTGTCCAAGCCGCAACGTCTAAATCTTGACCCGCTGTTTTTACAGATATGCCCAATACTATTTTATCGATTGTCAATGGGACCTCTTGGTCCGTCCTCCGCTAAGCGTAGAGCCAAAACTTTTATTACGATTTTTGCCTCCCCAAAAGTATAGACGGAGACTCTCTTGGTGTTTACAATTCTCGGCTTATATTAATGTGAACAAAATGCGCAGTGGATTTAGCAGTCGCCGACGGCAAATTCTTAGGCACATTGTCAACCAGCAGCAAACTAAACAGAGTGCCAGAAAAAAAGGGCAATAGAGGTGACATTCGTAGAAATTTCCATGTGTTGATTTCTATGGTTTCAGAATAATATTGTGATGTGATACATTGTCATTTTTGCATCTGGTAATCATGTTTGCTCTCGGAAGCCTTTGTCCCTAGCCTCAGAACTGGTATGCAGGACACAGTGTTGTCAGACAATTTTGAGTTGGAGGAAGCGTACCTCTATTTTCTTACTGGTTGTGGGATATCTATTATGAGTGTGATATTAATTCAGCGGAAATGGTGTTTGATCGACAGTGGCAAAAGGCGGAGTACAGAAAACAGCCAACGTTTTACCCAAAAACACAACGACGTACCGTCACCTTCAGAACAAGCAGACAGCCGAACTTATGAGAAAAATAGAAGATCAAGAAAACATCTGGATTTCTACAAAATTAAAAAGCATTAGAAATTGAAGCTCTACGACTCAGAAGCTGCCCAATCATATGGAATTTCGCAGGTTTATAAAGAAACGTTACCAATGCGTCCAATCGTTCCATAACCGGGAAGGCCTGTATAGGATATTTCGAGAAAAGGAAGATATCGGTTTGGGCATCGCACTAGTGTATCTGAATAGTCAGTCAATGGTACAATATAGTCAAAGCGGAGCTGTGACTCTATCAGTGATTCCGAAATGATGGCCACCTAGGAAGCTTCCTATGGAAATGCTTACAAAATCAACGATGGGCTAGTTTGTTAACACAACCCTAGCTGAGGAGGATTACTCTTGCATATATAGAAAATCGCGGAATAGACTGCAAGACATATGAGGCAGCGTCAAATAACCACCACTTTCAAACCTGCAGACACGCTGCAAAGAGCCCTCGCAAAACCAAAGGAAAGATTGAATGCTACGATAAGACGAAAGCAATCTACAGACTTAAATGCGAAATCAACTCAGTACCAAAATCTGTTTTATAACTATCACTTACCACTTGGGGAAAATATAAGCCTAGGCAGTAGAAGGAACGTTAACCAGGCTATGTCCACAGTGACGACGTCTCATCGATTGGTAATTGAACGCATGGGTACAACCCAGCTTTTCAGCCCGACAAACCAACCAGTGACCGACTAACGCACCTGAATCACCAAAACGTCCGCAGCATCACCAGATGGTTGCATTTCTTCCAAAAAACCGGAAAAAGTCATCAGACTCTTAGTATTCTTGAGTACCCTGGATTGACAAGAATGTCTTTTTGCGGACTTTGATTCGAGATTATAGTCGTTGAAGCATTGATTTGCCCAATTTGGGTATCCCTATTTCCGCTCAACATTTTGGCTGGGCCCCTCCGCTTTTTGAACTTCGTGCCGAGATCAAAATGATTCTGCTAAAATTTGTGTAGTTACAGTGTATGTCTAGATTTGTGTTTAGTGCTAAAATCATAATAATACGCAATAGAAGCTATATTGCATCGAGCGGTGCACACTCCGTGGTCTAGGATTCAAGTGCAGCCAAGTCTATCTTGCACCTACGGTGAGGTGCTGACTCGTTACTTTTCGCAACTAGGCCAGTGCCTACAGAGACTTTTTGTTGTTCATTATCAAAAGGCACGTTTGGTCCTTTGAGTGCTTGTAAGTTATTAGATGTTGAAGTTCGAATGCTTTCGGGACGTCAGATTGGCTCATTCGATATGAAAAGAAACGTGCAGTTCAAGAACCCGGTGCTATGCATCAGACACTACCACCTAGATACAACATCAAAGTCTCAGTTAGTCAAAAGTAGAATCTTTTGTTTCATTAACCCTAACGCCTACATGTTTATCGATTGGCGCCGGGATCAAGCCACAGGAATGCCCAAAAACCATTGTTTCATTAACATGTCTGAGTGATATGAGGACATAAAACCCAGGCAAGCGGACGCAAACGGGCCTAACATGAGTAGCCCGCCACTGATTTAATAAACAAATGAAGCAGGCACAACTGTGATGGTGCTAACCGGAGCCAGATTCTAATACACAAAATCTGGAGAAATAACAAAATCCCTGTTGAGATGCTGGAGAGTGCTGTTCTGTTGTGGCAAGCTCAAGATTTAAAGATGAGCGGCAGGGAGACAAGAGCCAGCTTACGTGTTTTGCAATTGCCACGCGCCCTGGACTTAATTCGGCAGACGTCACTTGATATCACTGAGTCTGCAAAAACCTGATAGTACGAAATTTTTTACTTCGTTGAGGAACTCTACTCGGCTTACATTTTATATCACGTGCTAAGTTTGATTTCATCTGGTCCAGCATCTGCGCGGTAGAGCTATGGAGGTTGAATCCTGCGTCACTGCACGCACTTATGTATCGTCATGCTAAGCAGACTAGGTCTGCACGCTGAGCAGCATGATACGATGAAGCACAACCAAAACTGGCACTTTCCCATGGGCCACAGGATAGTAGGTTCGACATCAATCTCACGCGAAATAAAGTGAACGCCCATTTCAATGCATGATCGCGTCGGACGTTAGTTCGCCCTTGGTTTTGGGCTTATTACCGCGAAGAGTTTGCTTTACTAGCTTTTGGGAGGTTACCGAGGGAATGAGTGAGCCACCATTGTCTAACCGCAAGGACCAAGAAACCCACCGTTCGTTACACTGGTACGAGTTGACTCTCTATAGGTAAAAAAAGACCACGGCAGCTGTATCTAGAAATAAGTGTTGCGATCGTGCCAAGTGATCGTCTGTTTTCAGAAACTGCGGCGCAGAGATTGAAACAGACTCTCCTCAGCTTGGTCCGGAAAGACCAGCTAATCGCAACATTGTACGTTGTGCAGCACAGAAATGTCACTGGCAAAAGCTGTTTATAGGCATTCTGCGAGCCACCACTGGACCGCTGCTAAGCTCAAAATGATAGCATAAAACAAATAACAATGAAAATAAAAATAAAAATAAAATATGATGTTTTTCGAAGACATCTAAGGAAAAAATAAAAATTTATTTTGAAAAAAAATCAGAACGCACCTGACTGACTAGTATATGTTGTCCAAACTACTACTTAGGTGGCGCTCAACCTCCCAAAGGATGATGGTGCACTCAGATCCTTACAATATAAGGTAGTGTTTGCATGCCTGCTCTTGTCAGAACACAGATAACGGGTATAGTTAACCTATTTTCTGATGTCTCAGCGATGACATACACGGACATGACGGAGGTATTTATCCAGCTTTAGAGTTGAGTTGTTGCACACCATGCAGTAAAAAATTGTGCCAGTTCTTGATCACGGGTAAAAGGTTATGAACCCTCTGTCTTTTGCGGAAGTTTGTGAACCAAAATGCTCGGGACGTTAGAAAAGCGATTTCATACCTTCGGAGACTTATGCCAGAGTCACGTAAAGAGGAAAAACATTTGTTGGGCATAAAATGCGAGCGTTAGTGGAGGCCGTAAAATAATTTTCAACAGCGACATTGCTTTGAGTTATTTCCATACGCGAAAAGCAGGGTTTCTGAGTGTATGTAATTTTCCATCCACCAAGAAGCCACGACTATAATTAGACAAGTCAGTTAAGTTTTTCACCCATTATTCTTACCAGCAGAAAAAATCTCGTTGCTTCAGGTAACAGCCGACAAAACACTGAAAGCGAACCGATGAGCAAGGTATTGCACCTCCTGTATGTTTGAAGTATTTTACAGATGCGTGCATGGCCAACTATAACCAGAGATTTCACCCTACGTTGTTGATTCTGGGTCTGCCAAACCACCTTATTGCTAAAGGGCTGTGTGCAAAATAGGTTTGTCTGCTTGTGATATTGTTTCATCTGCGTAACACACTTCTCGAGCCTAATCACGTAATAGTTTTTCTCGTAATTTGCTGCGCAGATAAAGACATCACAGGCTGTTTTTGGTAGTTAGTGTTCTCGTTCTAATTTTTGTGGATTTTTGTGGATCTGATCTTATTATTTTATGCTCATAAAAGCTGCCTACAATTATTTTCCATGGACTTTCAAAACTACTTTATCTGGTGTGTTGTGCTCAATATCAAGAAAAATCCGGTGTTGTTGCAAGCAGGTGTGACTCCCCCTGGGTTTGTAAAGCATATTTATTGGGTATTTGTTTGCAGGTTCTTCACAACTTGGCATTATCTTTGCGCATTTGTCTCCCCTCGTAGGTCGATGATCGACCCAATATCCAGCAAACTGATAACAGCATACCAGGTTGAATGCCTTATAAACAGACGTTTTCACAACGGTGGTAAGAGCAAATGCAGGTTTAGTGATATTTACACGGTGCCTGAGTCTGACTAGAAGAGATAAAAAGTGAAACAATTCATGAATAAGGGCCAGTCTTGCTCCAACACCAAGGGTTTTGAAACTCCATTAGACAATCAGTCATAAGAGTAATAGTTTCGATTCTGTGTTCAAGAACAGTAGGTTCTTGATTGCTTCAAATATCTTGCTAGCCTTTCTAGTCACACTGTGTGAAGCGGTGAGAGCAGCCGTTTTGACTAAGCGTGGACATTTTCATCAACCACGAACACAAAAGTGTATGACTTTGATGTTTGCCAATGCCGAAAAAGCCGCCTAAATCACATTTTGCCATACGACGGTTCTCGTCGTGCATCACCGGAAATAGTGGATTCGCATCTTAAGCATGCTATTTAGTTACGCATGCAGTCAAGAGGACTGTAGAGTCCATATTCACATCACACTTGTTTGTGCAGTCCTTCTCATCTCCAAACATCGGTACTCTGGCGAATCCACATGAAACAGAGGAAGCGCTAGATTCCAGTTTTTTTTGGTAGAGCTCATCGGCAGTGCATATCGTTGACCGTGGTGGCATTTGGACTCCAAACATCTGACGTGCCGTACGAACGTATCCTTACTGGTCCACGGGTGCACTCGGTATCACATCTGCATCACCTCTGTATCACATCGAGATTGGCGAACATTTTCAAGCTTGAGTAATATAGTTGGCTCACTCAACACCGCCAATTCATTATTGTATCCAGGCTTCAATCACCTTGAGGTCTAAAGGAACGGGCTCATGAAAAGTGTAACGCACCACACAGAATGTGCACTTTTTGGCGTTATCGTGTGCTCTTCCTAGAAGAATACCACAGAAAATACTCTTCCACCAAAACCGCACACCTCATGATTGAGTCGGTTTGAGCAGATGGGATGTGGTAAGGAAAGGTCATGAGCTCTAGAAACCTGATTGGGTCCATGAGGAGACAAGCCTCGAGTGGATGCAGCGTCCAAAGTACGTACAGCTATCACCGCCTATTTTCGCAGCAGACGACAAAGGCGCAGCGGTGAACTCCACACTCAAATCACAACTTCTGACCTAGAATGTGTCAGATGTGCGGAGACAAGCGGTGAAGACTACCGACGAATCAACTGCAAGCGTTGACCTCAAAATCGCTGAATACTGCAAGAAACATACAGCCACTGAGAATGTGAAACTGCCAGTCTCCAGCTTTACTCCGTCAAAAGTGGCCTCTCCGATTGTGGACACAGTCATCGCTCATGACTCCGACAGCCAAAGCAACAAACCGCACAACACCTAACCGGAAAACCTTTCGTACACCCAGTCTGCCACGCTGACCCTGGGCGGCTTGGGAGTTCACACTAACACGAAAGAAAGGCGGCTGCCGTCAAACATACCACATAATCTTCGCCAAATCACAAAGCTGCTTGCTAGCCTCAGCGTGCAGTCCTCTGCGAAAACAAGCCTCGTTCGAGCGCCGCCAAAAGGAACAAATTTTGGTGCTGCGACATAACGCACAGGGTCCCACAGAGGCACTTTATTGGTCAGGATGGGCCAAAATGCCCAAGAAACCAAACAGAAGCACGGCGCCCTTAGACCTTTAAACAACAACAAACTTAGTCATCCAAAAGGTGGTATTGAACAGATTACACGTAGCAGCCACCAAAATGTTTGTCCACGAGGAGAAAACAACGTCCCCAAAGGCAAAAGGCTCGCGCAAACCGGACTGTTCGCAAAACCTGAAAATCAAATGCAGATCTCGAAACCACTAAGGCAGGAAGCAGAAAAGTAAGCCGCAGAGGCCCCTTCGGAGCCTTGGACTCAAACACGGCGTACAGCTAATAAATCTGCTAACCTCTGACTCAAAACGCTGGAGGGCTACTTACATGCAACACTGTCCGATTGTCCTCTCCGATACTACTCCCACACCTTTTTGTGATGCACACGGATTCAAATCGCGTTGCGTGTGACCGATTGTCTTCTCGGCGTGGTCTACCGTTGCCCCTCTAGTCCACCGAAAGATGGTCATTTCCCCATACAAACGCTCGAGCAACTCTTCTTCAGCTACCACTCTACCCATCTCTTGCCGATAAGTGATTTTAACGCCCCCAATGCCTCCTGGATGGAGCTCCAGCGCGTCGGATCTGGTGGGTATTTTGCAGCGGCGCTAACCAAAGTCGTTCAACAGAGCGCTTGAATTCACCCAGCAGATATCGCGCAGGCCAACTACCATCCCTCCTGGATCTGATAATCACCAACAAAAGACTTTTCGTTTATCAGGTGCCTATTAACGCTCCACTGGGACATAGTGACCACTGTGTGCTGACCTTTTATTTCATCTTCTACTGGGCCAGAAATCCCAAACCTCAAATGTGGATTCGACACTTCTGCCGTACAGAATTTTCAGAAATGACGTTTTTCTTCATCAGTTCAAACTGAGGCAAGGTTCAGTGTACGAGTTATACGGGACTAGCGTTCAGAAAGTTCACGGAAAACCCAGGAGTGACGAGTACGGCAGCGAAGCATCAGTACGGCAGCGGAGCATCAGTACGGCAGCAAAGCATCGGTTTTGAACACTGATGTCGTGCTGTCCATGATGATGATGATGCGCGAGTGACCCAATAGTGGTACCTGAAGTCTACAGAGAACACAATGCAAGTCTGTATTGTATTAGCGACCTCGTCATATCCCAAATTGCGAAAGCGTAAATACTAACGGCTTTCAAGCAACTAAGTCCTCACAAAGGATGACATTTGGCAACTTTTTCCTGAAACAAACCCGTTCCGCGCGTTGGGGCCAAACCAGGTCCGCCCAAAGATTCTAAAGGGGATGTCATTCTCACTGGCAAATAATTTCTTCCTGATGTTTCTTCATTCATTTGACAAAGACCATCTTTCCTCTGCCTGGAAGGAAGTGATTGCCAAGCCAATCTACAAAAATGGCGACCGACTATCGCCCGACAGCTACAGGCTTATTAGGCTGACTAGCGTGCCATGCAAGGTGATGGAACGCATTCTGAAGTAGGCTATCCTGGGTCACCTCACTACTAACAACTTGGTATCCTCCGTTCAACAAGAATTCCTCTCAAACCGTTCTTGTTTGACGAACATGTCCGTATTTATTTACGATTTAGCCCAAGCTAAGGACGATGGAGTCATATCGGATGCCATATTTTTCGACCTCTCGAAAGCAGTTGATCGAGTCCCACACGTCCCACTGCTCCACAAACTCTAGTATTATGATATTCAAGGGGAAATTTTACGCTGAATTAGGGCGTTCCCATCAGACAAAATGTTTCAAGTGAAAGTGGGCTCGACCTACTCTTTTCCAGCGCCGGTATCCACTAGAGTTACTCAATGCTCCGTTTTGGGACCACTTCTGTTTCTTATCTGCGTCAACGACCTTCCATGTGTTCTTTCAATTCCACGTCTACTTTTTTCAGACGACTTGAAATCCGGTATTTCAAATGCTAGTACCCTTCAAGTGGATGTAGACGCTGCAAAGCGGTGGTCTTCGGACTGGCACCTTGCTCTGAACGACGAAAAATGCGTCCATATGTCATTCGCAGGTGATTCAGCGAACGTCTTTGTCACGCATTGTGAGGATGGACCAGACAATATCACGAAGATGGATGCCAAAACAGTTGGGTATCCGGCTCTCTCTAAACATGTTTTTCTCACTGACCCATGAAAAATCGGCTCGAAAGGCATTCTCCGTTCTACGGATGATTTGGCACAACTTCTCCCGTATTACTCGCACGCACTCCCAAATTATCTATGGGGCCTACGTCAGCCAAACATTTCGAGACCATTCCTGTTTCCGATCTGCGTCAACGACCTTTCAGACGATCTTTCAAGGCCATATCTTTTCTTGCGGACGACTTAGACCATTGAAGTCCAAATGCCAGCGCCCTCCAAATGGATGCAGAGCCGACCTCAAATTCCTCTGAAATCATGTTTCGGAGGATGGGGATTTTAGCATAAATTTTTAGGAGCTGATGGTATCTATTCGACCCCAAAAATCTCCCCATGCGGCAGCAGTTTCGTTGGAGGTTGTTTAAACGTACTCAAGGTCCACTATGAATGCGGAATTCGTATTTTAATGGCTGCCGACGTCCTCGCATGATGTCTCCGAAAAGACGGCGGAAAAAATTTGTACAAAAGATGGTTTCTTCACGTGTTTTCCATTGGATTTGGAAATAATCTCAAAATTACACGGTTAATGATTACGCCTTCTATGTCCATACAAGCTCAAAATGGAGCGTCCATTCACAACCAATATTTTTGCGGCTGGCTTCCCACTAAACAAAGACAGGGAATTCGTCGAAGTTGGTATATTTTTTGTTTATTTTATGATGGTCGCCACACGCTTTATTTGGTGCAAGGCAAAGTATACTGAACTCATAATAGCGCCATCTGAAGTAGTAATGTGTTTATGGGCAGAACAGGCAGACTGTACCATAAGGTGGCTAGTGCTTCCAAGTCCTGGTACATATCAATTGTATTGGGACGATCTTAAGGCGCACGCAACACGCTGGTCCGGGAAACGTTAAGGATATGGTGAACTACGAGTAAGCCATCAGAGTGGGTATGGGAATCGCGGTACCGTCAAAGCAACGTCGTACTTAGGTTCATGGACAGCCCCGCACGTAAACATCTTGGTTGTGTCAGTTGGGGTTGTCATGGTAGTTATTATTGACCAAAGAATCGAAACAAATTAAGACCAGCACGGGTCAATGATATTCGTGTGTCCATTGAGAGCGCAGTGTGGTTCACTGCTGCCATTCAACGAGGTGATAAGACAGTCGTGTCTACATCGGGGATCCAAAAGAGGAAAAGGTGTCAAAACGTCTAATAGAAGGCAGTGTGGTATGAGTTATACTGCGGCCCAAAATGGCAGGCGGGCAGAAGTGGTCACGAATTCTAGCTACTACAGTGAGGCGGCACTCATTTCAAAAACGGTTATCGATATTCAGCGGAAATATTAGGTATGCGGTCGATGTGAACAAGCTTAGGCACATGTGCTTTTGAAGGACAAGCATTGGCAAAATTGTGCGCAATTAAGGTAGCTCGGAGCGCACAGGTACAAGAGATCAGTGTTGCGTGTTCGTACGATCAGGTGACCTCGGAATGGCGCAGTTAGAGACTAACAAAAAGCGCGAACGCTTTGCAAAACGAGTTGCCCCCGAGGCGTCATACGGCGTACATTTAGTGAGTTTCTGTTAGCATTTTGCTCTGCTATCAATGAAGTTTTGGATTAATACGAGGATTGTCCGGGATGTATGCTCCAATTGGGGCCAACTCAAACAGCGGCACACGTGTCCGACAAAAACTGCTTCCATTTAGTTTTCTCTTTCCTGCGTTGCAGAAGGCGGGGTATGAGATTCAGCATAGAGTAGGAGTGCCTTTGGCAAGGGGGCATGCAGCTGAAGTGAAAGTTGGCAACCGTGTACTCTTTCGCATCGTCTCGGAGAGGAGGTGTGAAAGAGGCGGACGTGGTACATTTGTGGGATATTTAAGGCTATCACAATCCGTCAGACCTGAAACAATGCCACACATGCAAACGACCCATAATTTTGGCATTTCCGGATTTCGAAGGCGTATTCGGCCCGGTTGGCCGGTCTGTTCTCCCTGAAACGCTCGCCTATCACAGAATGCCCCGGAAGTTTGTAAATGTAATAAGTTCTTCATATTCTCAGAATTCTGCACATATGACAGTATATGGAGAGCGCTCCAAAAGATTCCGTACAAAAAGCGCTGTCCGTCACGTGTGCCCTCCCTGTCCGTTTCGCTATAATAGCTTGATCAATGGGATAATGAGACGAACGTCGGACAGCCTTAAAAGCCATGGCGTTCAAATAGCTGCTGACGAAAACCCTGATGATCTGGAATATGCAGACGATATCGTCCTCGTCTTCGAATTGTAGAAGAAGACAGAGGTCTTTTTGTTTGAACTGACTAAAGTCATCCGGTTCTTTGGTATGCGCTCTGCACACACACTCCTCGGAATACAGTCACTGAACACCCGACTTACAATCCAGGGAGGGGCACCCGAACTTGTGGAGCGTTTCAACTACGTTGGAAGTTGTATTAGTTCTGATTCTAGTGTGACCGACGCACAAATCTGCAGATGAATCTCTAAGTGAACAGATTTGATACCAAGTACTCGCCCACTCACTAACTCGTCGCTACAGCTGTATCTATGGGTGCATGTTCGAGAACGCACGCGGTCATTGCAACCCAGGGCTGAGGTCCATGCTTCTTGATATTACGACTGACTAGTATGCACCCCTCTTTATCGTTAAATTCGCGGCGTCCAATAATGCGTATGATCACTGAATCCCGCTATCAAGTCATCCATGTACACACGGCTCCCTCATTTTCGCCAATGGGACTAACTGAGCAAATAGTACGCTTAACTTTATAATAGTAAGAGTCCAGCATCAGCGTAGACACCGATCGAGAATTGTGGACAACAGAATATATTAAGCGTTTGGTGAGTTAGCCAGTACAATTTTGTTTAATTATGTGTTTTCGGTGATACTGGTAAATGTATACAAGTTGTAACTGATCATGCACTTTTCCTTACAGAAACCCTGTCGAGTGAAAGCGGCTACCTAAAAACGGTAACTGGAGTGACCACCCATTATGTTTGTACCCATGCAACCAATAAATAGAAACGTAATTCGCCAAGGGTGGTTGTGTAATTTTCCGGTCTTGGCTTGGAAGACGGACAACATATATGGATATGAAGGACCGCCGTTGGTCATTAGATTAGGCTATTTTGTAAAGTCGGGGCCTTCCAATCAGCTACGTACATGGGTACGGATCCGGCAGTTGCTATAAGTAGCGAATGCGAGAAACAACGCGAACATGACCATTTGATTGGTTTACCTTGCATAGTTCAGGCCCCACAATCAGCCTCGCACGTAGACGCGAGCCTAGCGAATACAATAAGTAGCCGAGGTGAGCGACACCGCGTACATTTATGAGTGTGACGGGCCGTCGTTGGGCCGCTAGCTTAGGCTACCACATTCAGTTGAGGCCTCGCAGTTATCGACCTGCATAGGCGCTGGCCTGGTGTTTATTATGAGTAGCAAAGGTAAGCGACAACGCAAACAGTCATGAGTATGAAGAGCCGTTGTTGGCCAATTGATTGAGCTACCGTGCACAACTGAGGCCTCATAATCAGCGCCGAACATAGACATGGGACCAGCAGTTACAATAAGTAGCCAAAGAAGACGATAGCGCAAGCCGTTATCATGACGACCAACACTGGGTTGCCTTATTTTCCGTCAATATGGTCGGGCTTGATGAAGTATTCTAACAAGAAAGCGCGATTATTTCCAGTGGGAGAGATATTGTGTTTTGTTAATTAATATGCAGTTATGTCATAACGCTGCACAATCTACTGACCAGTTGTGCACACGGGAGAATAGAAAGCATCTGCGGAAGTGCCTACTATCTTCAATACTCCAAAGTGCATCAAATTCTCTTTCATTATTATACTGAACGGGAGGCAGGCTTCTAAAAAACGGTGTTGTGACGAAGTTCGCTGAACAAATTCATCGAATTTGTTAATTTTTTTTGGGGGGTACGAATGTAAACGTTAATCCACAATTTTTCTGGATGGAATTTGCAATGAGTATTCTGTAATTGTTACATCACTTGTAAAAACACCGCGGAATGCTACAATATGCTAAAGTTTGATTTCGTGTTTTATCTCGTAAACGGATTATGAACTGCGAATTTGTGGTAGGGGTGGCCTTGGAATTTCGCTCGCTTAAACAAAATGCTATGGGCAACGAGTCACCGGAACATGCAGAGGAATAAGACTCACTTTCCGTAAATGTGGCAAATTTGGAAAGGCCATAGTTTCCAAAAAATAATTTGGGTTTACTTCTAGTGAGCGGCGGATATAGACGCCGCGAAGCAGTGGTGGTTGGACTGACACCTTGCTCTGAATGATGAAAAGTGCGTTCATATGTTATTCACAGGGGCTCAGCGAACACGTTCGTCGTCCATGGTAAGAATGACCCAGAAGGCATCACGAGGATAGATGCCAAAAAGGATTTTGATATAAGGTTCTCTTCAAACATATCCTTCTCAATGCACCATGAGAAATCGTCTCAAAAGGCATCGTCCGTTATACGGATATTTCGGCGCAGTTTCTCCCCTACTACTCGCATGAACTTCCAAAAACTCTATGGGGCCTAGGTCAGACCGCGTCTTGAGTATGCCAAAAAAGTTGTCTACTCAGGACGCAAGAAGGACGTAATCCCCATTGAGCGTGTAAAACCAGCTGCTACGAGAATGGTTGCCGGCCTTTAATCCGTGGACTATTAAACGTGTCTCGCGGAGCTTGATTGCTTTCCGCTGGAATATCGTCGCCTCCGTGGAGACCTACTAATTACTTTTGCCCTGTTTGAACTGGGTTTGGCCAACAGGTTTTTCACCGTTGACATAGCTATTTCACGGCGGGGACATAGTGAGAAGATTTTTAAGCCCAGAGCGTACACTTTTACGGGTAAAATTTTTTCCCATTTCGGGTAATTGCTGCGTGGAATAACATTCCTCCGACAACTGTCCACACTCCTTCTAGTACCCAGTTCAAAGCAGTCATGCGCTTTTTTATGCGGTTCCCCGCGCTGGCAAGCTTACTGCCCCGGGCCGAGAATTTAAACAGCAGTGCTACACCTTTTTTTCGCTTGTGCCCTCCAAGTGAACCGCAGCCTCTGAACGACAAACACAAAACCGACCCGGGAATCTTGGGCGAAAGCTTCCATCCTGTGTATCAATCCGTGAATACACCAATCAGGGCTAGACCGTTTGTTGGCGGCTGCGGTGTAGGCGGTTTGGGTGGGGAACTCAGAGTTCAGCGCTGGGTATCAGTTTCCGCGCACATAACACTAAGTGAGAAGACGCTCGTTACGTTCTTTATTACGAATAAAAATGTTAAAATTGTACTGTATAACATAAGATAAGCGATGCCACAATGTCCACCGGCTTTTGAAATGGGTAATTCTACATTATTCTACATTCCGCGTGACTGTCCAGGTGGTTGAATCCTTTAATGTCCTTAAGCTACTCACAGGCCTTAGAAGCCATCCACATGATTTTGCTTACTCCATATACGGGATTGGTGAATCCGAGGGGTGGTTGATAGATAGATGAGTGTAACAAATACCCCGTAGGTTTGCCCTCCCTTTGCCGGGTAAGCTAACCTGGTTAAACCAATCCATGCGTAATTGGGATCGTATTACGTGCATGGCCGGGTGCTGTATTTGAGAACAAACAACTTCCACTTGTTACGAACTCCGTACACCCATTATACCGGGACGTCCATATGGGGGGATACGGGATTGCGTCCCCACGTCGTCCAACAGGTTGCGAAACTAAAAGTTGATTGTCCACCATTTTCACTTTCTGTTGTTTACTGAAGTGTGTGTATAAGTATTGGCGTTATCGACAGGATCACGGATAAGGCTTTAAAACAATGGGACAGGGCACCAGTCATCTCTACCGTAAGTTCCACTCATAAGCTGAGCACTGATCCGTGACCCAAAACGAGCGAGTTCTTGTACAATTGTGGGCAATATCGATTCAAACATCTAGCATGCTTGAAATGAACGTAACCCTGTTTAAAGTTCTCATTTTTTGAAGTTCGCAAGGAAAATTTGTAAGGGAAAAGGAATTGAGCCGCAATCTCGGTTGTTCCTCATGTTCTACTCTGTTCCCACATTTTACGTTGTTCTTCTAGTTCCACCACCACCTCCTAGTTTACGGTTGTTTACATGTCGTTCCGCCTGAGATTTTTTCCGACCATTTCAGCATTCAATGGATGGTCAATTATACTGTTGTGCTTGACACGTTTCGCTCTACTGGAATTCTGTATTCAGTTGGTAGAGGGCAGCATTTGGCCCACTTGAGACCCGTGGCCGCATAGGCATGGGTTGTTTTGGCATCGCGGCCGATTTCGGCACATCCCAATCAGATGTTCGTTTAGTTTGTTGTTATCGTTCTCTTCCGCCACCGCAGCAGGCAGCGAGTTCCATAGATTGATGACCCCGCATGACAGCCGGAGCGTCGTTGACGGAGCGGGAAACAATGCCCTCTCCGTCGATCGAAACATGCCAATCCACTGTCTTTGAAGAAATGCCATAGCTCAACAGTGTCGATCTGAGATAGCTCAACAAATCTTCACAGTAAACTATTACTGTACTGGTGGTGAGCACGTGCATGAAGCATGGCAAAATATGAAAGGAGCTATGCTAGCTGCGTTCAGTACTTTCTGTCCGGCTTCTCCGATTCGACCACAAAACCGCCAAATATCGCCGAGATCGCTATCTGTGATTAATGTCAGGAAATTCATGCCGACAGGCAAGTACGATGGGGCACGCAAACCCCTCAAACGCCAAATAGTGAAGAGCCTAAGGAAAGACTGACATTGAAGGCTCGGGAGATGGAGAGGGCTTTTTCTGCCGGAAACAGCCGTGCCCTATATTAACTAATATGATCGACTGGCCCCATGAAAGTAGCGGTCAGTGAAACGATAAGTGAAGAAGGCGGCTCAATAATTCACTCGCTAAAACTAGAAAGATGGGCCAAATACTTCGAAGGACAGTTTAGCTGGCCTCCGCAACATGGCCTGTGGAGATAGTGCATACGGGCAAATGGAATGCAGACCTTAGTCGCCCGTCGGAAGAGGAAGCAAAGTAGGAAATATTCGTACTAAAAAGTGAGAAGGCACCACGACCGGACGGTCTGTATCCAGCCCTCTTCAACGAAGGTGGTGACCAATCTAACAAAGCTTATTGGTGCGATATGGGAGAGAGAGAAAGAACCTGCAGAATGGTGCATGTGGACAGTTATTCTTATCATCAAAAAGGGTACGCGGACGCTATGTGAAAACCACCGTGGCATCAGCCTGGTAGCTGTGGCATCGAAGGTGCTCTCTGGTCTTATCATTCGAAGGTTGACTGAACACAGGGAGAGACAGATCCGTGAAAACCAAGCTGTGTTCCGTCCTGCAAGAGGATGCGTCGATCACATTTTCAGCCTCCGACAGATTCTGGAACAGTGACACTGCTTCCAGCAACCAAAAGTGGTTGTTTTTCTTGGCTTGAAAGATGGCTTTGACTCTGGACCTGAAGGCACTATGGAGTGATCTTCCCCAAATGTTCTTGACCCTGTACGCTAACTCCCGCGGACGTGTAAAGATCTATGGGAATCCCTCGCCTGAGTTCACCACATCAAGTGTTGTTAGGCAATGCTGTCCTCTTTCACTTTTCCTCTTTAACTTCGTCACCGATACGATTATGGAAGACTCACTATCAGCCTCTGATACCTGTGGGGTCGAGGAGCTCCCTTGGCGTCCACTTACAGATATCGAGTGCACAGACGACATAGCTCTTCTTGTATCTGAATAATTCTGCCTCACGATTTTGCATGCGCTTCACACCTTCGAAGTGTAAAGTGCTACTGCAAGACGGTGAGCTCCGACCATAGCCTCATCATCATCATCGTCATCACTAACAGCTATAAGAACCGCGTACTTATGCATCCATTATATTAGCTACCATCTCTATCTAGCTCACCGCCCCAAGCCATCGGTGAACGAAACTGTGGCAGCTATAACCACTGCACGACATGTAAGCGGTTCTTATAGCTAATGATGATGATGCTCGTCGTTACACATTGGAAAGTCTATGGGCTTGTGTTTTTACCACCGTGGAGGATGTAACGAAGTGTTATTAGGTTACCTCCAACCCGGCGGTAGCTTTGATGAAATAAGTTCGGCGCCTTTAACCGGTCCTCATATGCAACCCTTAAACAAAACATGTTTTTGCTCTTTGAATACGTTCGATCTGGTTCACTTTTCCCGTAGTTGGAGGACAAGCCACGGCGCCCTAACCACTGAGCTATCTCGAGCTGTTTTTCTTTATTTATTTTAAGCTGCGGTGCTCCATATCCCAAGCCTGGTATAGTGTTTTGAGCACTGTTGGTGTTAGATAGTTGACTGTCCCCCAATATTCTGTGGACCGCCGAACGAGTTCTGTCTGTATGGGCCGGTGTTTGACGTAATCGATCCGAGGTATTTTTCGCATTGATACAGCCGGAGTGGGGCCCACTTAAGGGAAATGTGTTGACGTCTGCTTCCCTACTACTATCCAGATAAGTGCACTTATCCGACTTGATGGGGTGTTACCAAACCCGCGGCTGTTCAGACAGAAGATTCAGGACTCCCTACACGAAATCCGGGTCGTCGTCGTTACGAATTTCCTGTCATAGGTTTTGTCTTCTGCGTACGCCAAGCGGGGTAATCGAAGGGTCACAAGCAGGCCATTGATATAAAATAGGATGTAATTGTCGGTCTCAGGAGAATCGTGAGGGACACCGCTGATGATCGGTTCTTGTGAAGATGACTCCTCGTGTACCCTGACATAGGTTGCGACCGATGAGGAAGCCTGAGATGCAGTGTTGTTGTGCAAACGGTGTTCCAACTCCTTCGTCGGTCCTCGGCTTGCTGTTCCGCCCATTACCGTATATTAGAAGGCATGGTAGCATGAGGCAGCCTTTCATGGGGACCGCGAGCACAACGTTGCAGACTGCCGGCTGCATTTTCCAGGAAGAACTGCATTGAGAAAGCTGCTGTTGTCGGATTCCACGAGCGGGATAGTCCGATTGGTCTCCAACTTGACCGTAACGGTGGCAACCACAAAAGCATCAGGATGTGTTTTCCCCATGAAGGTTGTTTTTGGCTACAAATGGCATTAAGAGACTGTCCCAAGATTTGAAGCTCATCAATCCACTCCAGACCCAAGGGTTCGAATCCTTTATGGTTGGTGAGGTACTAAGCACGGTTCAGTTGGACCACATTGAATGTCACGAAGCATTTCAACTTCCAGGTCATTTTGAGGCTTTCATCAGACGCGTTACGAACGGTGCACGCTGTGTTCAACTGGCGGTCTTCCAATCATCCGTCGAAGTTTATCAGCACAGACTCATTGAACAGACGACTTTGCCCAACGCCTTGCTAAACCCATTGGATATCATGTCAACCGTGTTTGAGTTTTGGCGGCCACACATTGCAACAAATAGTCTCCTTACACAGAATCGATTTCGCCGAAAGTCGTGCCGGCGGCTATGACCAATTTAATCCCTTAGGGGTGATCTTGTAACCGTCAGGTGACAATATTTTCGCTGGTTCCTGCTGATTCCAGCTATATTCCGGGACATCGGTAGTCAAAGACCTAGAAATTTCTCAGTTCCTCCACCAGAAGTGGCCAAGTCTCGCAGCTTTGCAGCAATAGTCCGCACCGTAGTCTGATACACGCGTCTTTTGATTCCCAGTGGTATTCTCTTTTGATGCCATAAATATTGCAAATTGTCAGATGCAATTCTGACCTTTGAGATTCTTGCGTCGACTCTCTGTCACACTACCGTCAGAGGTACTGCAACTTCCGAGATATGTATAGCGTTCCACACCAGTACCACCCCTTAATGTCGTAGAGGCATTTCCCCCTTGTAGAATGACTGCGCTTTGTGGGCATGATGCACACGTGGCGAAGTACTGGGTGACCACTGTCAGCTCTTCTAGTAATTTTTGCGCCGCTTCTGATCTGTATATTCCAGGTCGATAAGGTTCTCCCAGGGATATCCGAACACCAGGGTTCGCCTGATTACCTCGTCAATGATGAAATCAAACAAAAATCGAGAGGGTCGACATTCTTATCGGACACCATTGCTTTAAAACAAGCTTTTGGAGAGCTTCCAGTACACACTGAAACACCCGCAAGTATGTGAATGTAAACAGTGCATGATATGCACGCGCATACCCTGTTACGCAAGTCTGTTGAAAAGGGCGAATCGGTCGACGGAATCGAGTGTGACCTTGAAGTCATTAAACACCAAGATTGTAGGAAGTCTACACGTCTTTATTCTTGGCTGAGCGCCAAAATGTGGTTCACACAGCTTTCCCGGTCAGAATCTCGCTTGGTTTTCTGGGGTCCCGTCTCCACACGCGGTTTCGTAAGACGACGAATAATAAGCGACGAAAAGTGTCTGGTTACAACGGGTATAAAGCTAATTTCTTTGCGATTGCCACACTCAAAATCATCGGATCAGTGATAGTGAAGCACGTCGAATGGTTTGCAGAGAACATGACTTCCACAAGATGGATTAGCTGATCACTCTATACGTCGCGCCAGTGGCTCAATAGTCTGACCCACTTGGCTGAAGCGAGCTGGTCTAACCCAGGCCGACTTTTTCTAAGCCGTACTTCCTCGGGGAAAGGCAGCATCGCTGCTTTCATAACTGTGAACATGGTGGTCGCCTGAGAGAAACACCTTACTGCTTTCACACTTCTGCCGCAGAGGAGTACGAATTTAACTCCACACCGCTCCGTAACGCGATTTCTCACAGTACGTAGACGCGCCGATCTTTGTCGGGCTGCTCCCCGACCTTCTTGCCATGGTTGAACCTTTAGGAACTGAATCCCAGCCAGTATAGCCCGCGGGATCCTTGCAGTATTGAAGCTTGACCACCACTTCAAGGTGACAGCCTTTAATTGAGGCTATCCATTAGTTACTGACAGCCGCCTGATCCATATTAGTCTATGACTGCTGTGGTCTCCAAGTAACTCGGTTTGGGCGCTTGTGGTAAAAGTTCGTGCTGGTCGGAAATAGACTGTATTCAACACACAACTGAAGAATTTGCTCCCCACTATCCGTACGCTGAACATCAACTCCGAATTTACCATCCAACTTAGTTTCTTCGAGGTTTAGTTGTCAGACTTTGGTATTTATATGACCCGCCTGGATGATAATATCCGTTCTCCCTGACCGAAGCAGTCGTGGCGGATCTCTATAAAACTCATCTTTCTCAGCTTCAGAACTGCAGCCCGTTTACCGCATCCACCTACATTTATCTTATTTGATTCAGCGCAAATACAACTGTTCACTGAGATCCGGTTCAGTAAAGGCGTTTCAACTCTGGGACTGAATGTAACCCCACACCGTAGGTATCGCGAGCCATTACATCAGATACCAGAAGGATAAAATTTGGAGGTAATCCTGACCAGCTTGAAGTACATGACGGAAGTGGCGTCTCGGATGCCTGTTTCGGAGGTACAACATACTTCACAGAAAGGGAAAGCAAATTTTCAGCGAGGGATGCCTGTTGGCCAATTTGGCAGAGAGTGCGGATGTCGAAAGCTGCAACGTCGATCGGGTCTCTTGAGTTTATTAAGGGATAATTTGGGTCTATCTTACTAGGAAGTTGTTAAGATACGAGCATATGGATTAACTGCAGTGGACTACTAGGGTGTGGGTGAGGTTCGGTGGACGAAAAGCTGCAAGGGTGAATAATACTTCCCGGTTGCCCGGGCTCAGAAATTTTTTAATAGTTATTCCACCCTTAGCCTTTGATTTGAAGGTGTAAAGGTCTTGGAGAATCCCGGGTTTTCTTCCGGCACTCTGATCGTAGTCTTTGATTCGAAACTCTGCCTCACAAGGCGGCTTGTAATAGGACTCACCTTCGAAGCCATCCACGGAAGCAGGGACTGGATAACCTAACCCGCCTGGCTGTGAGGGACTAGCCCAACCCGATGGAGCAGAAAGTAAGATATGTATTCCTCACTCCTGGTATTATTTCATATAGTAGATGCGCTTGGAGTCTTGTCGGGCTCTTGATGGAATTAGCAGTTGTATCAGTTTCGATTGTAGCGTGAAAGATGAGGTCAGTGCACGAATCTGCAAGGCTCGGGTCGCGTTTGCTAATTTGAGACATCTATGGCGTCAAAGTGGTATGTCCCTGAATCTCAAGGAACGTGTGTATCAGGCTTCAGTATAGGCTGTGAGACTTGGCCTGTTGGAGCAGCGGAACTGAGCGGAGGAAGCACCTCGCTGCCTTTGCATTCCTATCGCAGCGTTACCCCCAGAACACCTCCTGTTACAGTTATTCATAATAGAGCATGTTCGCTGTTGTTCGAATGGCTGCTCTTCTTTGTCCTTCCCGGCCTGCGAGATTATTGCAGCACTCAAGCCCGATCAGCATATCAACGTGGCAGCTCTTGGTCGAAAAGTTGGTGAAGGAGTAGTGTTCCGTATTTAAGGCACCTGTTCAACGAGCCTCAGAGGACTGTCTTAGTTGCAGACAGAAAGATACGATTCTCCGGGTTTGCACTGCAAGTGTTTTTCAGTAAAGTTTCTGACTTGTGAAGTTTTCACCGGGTCTGTTCATACTTCATACTGGTAGATTGTTGGCTGCAAATGTGGAAAGATTTTCAGTTGCTGGTGACCTTGTTGAGCTTTTTTACGTGCGTTGTTTTGCCAGTAGCAGGTAACTACTTGGAGGGACGGTGGGTTGAATGTCTGAGCCGCGAAGTCACCCCGGGCTTCAGTGTAGAAACCTACAAACATTGATAATGGGGCGGTACAGCGTAAGTTGCTAGATTTCCGGCTCTTAACCATAGCATGGCAGTCTCCCTGAGGTGTAAAAGTGTTGCCTGCTCGCAATCCTTCCAATTTACACATTACTGTGTTCCATGGGAGATGGAGTCTGTCCTTCGTGACTTTGGTATCTCGATTTTCCTCCCAGTCTCTGAGAAATAAAGACGAAACAACATTCATAAACTGTTCGGGAATCAATCTCATGGAAGTTGCCTCGAGGATCTTTGCTTCTGTACTCAAAAGTTTTTTTTGAAAGCACGAGATGCTCGAGTACGACCCAACAGAGGTGTTTTCCGTCCTGTGAAGTGCTCTTGGACCAGCTATTCACCCTGCTTCAAATTCTGGAACATCAGACTAAATTCCAACAACAAACCATTGTCTGTTTCATTGGCTTTCGCGCTGCGTTCGTCTCTGTCCAGCATGAGCAATTACCGACTGTCCTCCAGCCAAACTCACTGTTCTCATTAAGGGTTATAACATGTCAGCGAAGGCTTGGTTTCGAAGTTACGGTGAACGGACCTTTAAGTTTGATATCACCGTCGATTTCGGACAAATACTTCCTACTTCATAATCGACTGGGCAATGCAGCGGGCGCTTGGGGGATACTCTGACTTCCAGGTAGACCAAAGCACTCGGATTTCAGATCCCGAATATGCTCATGACGTTGTCCTGCTTTAAAAAGATCCAGATCCTCAAACCTTTCCTGATCAAGGCAGCCACCATGCAGGACTCATCAGACTGGGAATTAGCGTCAATTAGACAAAATTCTTCACGCAACCAAGCGCTTAACGGGGACCGTTTCGAGTAGATTATGAAATTGGACGCGTCACTGCATTTTACTACTCGAGTTCTGCCGTTCAACCCAACAGACAAGCTAAAGAAGATATTTACCCTCGTAGCAATACGGCGAATTACGCCTTTATGCAACTTATGAAGACCTTCGGGAGAAGTGAAATCACGTTGTGCGTTTGAGTTCATGTTTTTGTAGCGGCAATCCACCCGCTTCCTACTTACAGTTGTGAAACTTGATACAAGATATTCACGAACTCGACCTTGTGGTATCTACTGTCCATTCTGATTATGCGGTCGCTCGGCAAAATATCCAGTTCGATGGTCAACTAACAAGGCTGTAACATCCCACGCCCCAGGCAACCTCTGCGTCTGCGACAACTTCAATGTTTCGATCACGTTTCCAGAAACTATCGAAAACTTGCACTGACTCCCTTGCGGTGCTCAGGATGGCGCTACCATCGACATCTTTAGATCCGATTTGGGGGACTCACTCTCCATCTGGTATACGGTATTCGCCGCTGGAATCGGAATTGGGCCTCATTCTGTGAAAACTCATCACGGGACTTCTGTAAAGCCGACTCATCCCGTCACAGGTGTCTGTTGCCGTAAAGTAAGGTAAAAAGAAGTATCCGAAGGCTAGTTGACTTGGATTGCATGGAAGTCACTACCCTCTTGTTGAACGAAAATGCATCCGCACAAACTGCTTTCGGTGAAGAATCAAAACTGGTTTCTTGTCCCGGAACTTGTTTTGTAACTTCGAAGTGCACAGCCCTAGTTCAGTGTTCCCCTTCCCAATCGTATCCTTTTAAAAGTTTCAAATGATTGCCAGGTTTACCTATCTGTATACATCGTAACTGTACTGTGACAGATGACGTCAATACAGTCGGCATCTGGACATCGATAATTTTCGCCGGCTTGTATCATCTTTGGCATCAGAAGCGAATTTGAGCGTAAATGTTCGTCTGCAAAACAACTTTGCGAGCAGTCATATCATATTATTATGAGATTCAATTTCCGATTTGAAGAACTCAAATACCTCCAAAAATTTGTAGCATAGCAGGCCTTGGCTAGCTGCAACATGTCAGCAGTGGTTCACAAGCGAGTTATGAGTTGGCTTAGCTAGAGCATCGGGTAAAATTTGCAAACTATGGTGCTGGAACATCTATGCATGTCCAACTGCCGTTTATCAAAGACACGTTTTCCGCTCCATACTGTCGTTGACGAAAGGTTCGCGGGGGAAAGACCTCGGTTCAGAGGGCAGCTACTATCGCTGCTGTGCGATGTTCTTTTCCCCTGGCTCGGGTCTACCGGATTCCCATTGCACATGGCTTGATCATGATCAAGCCAAGTAACCGATCCAATCAGCGAGCATATTGAAACTACTTAGCCTGGCTGCTTAAGTTGAGTTCGTCATCCGGTGAGCATCTGTTTGGGTAGGTTCACAAAGAATGGCGGGTCAACCCCGCTGATCGCGTCCCATTCTAAATCAATACCTGACTGTGTTTACCTTGATGCTTTCGGGCAATGTTTGCACATTGCGGCTTACCATTTTCTGTGGGAACATAGGACGTTTTTGTAGCGGGTCATCATCCACCCTTCCCTTCTCGCCTTTGACTAGGATATCCTTTCTCACTGGTTTCATGGCAGCTAAGCTTTAACATCCGCTATTGTCTCCCTCTTCTTGCCAATGCTGACGATTTGAAAAGGCACACATCTGCCTGTTTGCTCTGCTGCTTTCTAACACCTTGCCAACTGTTACCAGGGCTTGAACTTGGTTCTTTCGGTATGTGATTAGCCTGCGCAGCATCGCACACTGGATGTTATGGCTATCAGCCTAAAGCCACGGTGGCTTTCACAGATATCACTTTTCTCCGCAGTCCGAAGTACGGAGGCCAACTTCATCACAAGGGCACAAGCCACCTGGGCCCCATGGTTTCCACTTTTTTGGAATTACTATCTCATGTCACAATTCGGTATTCCTTGTCTTCGCACCAGTCACGTTCCATTTGTGTTCACTCATCGTTTCCGTTTTGCTTAGCTGAGTACTGACAACTTCCACCGATTGTTTGCACGAGGCTTGATTACTCATTAGGTCTTCGGGCCAGCTGAAAAAGGGTGGGACTGCACATTCCTTAAAAATCCTCCATTTTCCTGGTTTTCCTTGCCCGCCAGCACTATTTGTTATCGCTTTAGCGCGTGGTGGTTCTCTCCCTACCAACACTTCAACTGAATCACATGGTAGCAGCCGGAACCATTGAATCCGGCTACGTCGACTATACTTCACAAAATAAAGTGAACTGAGCTAAACTCAAGTGAACCGTATTCGACTTGCTGAAAATACATATGTAGCGGTTGTTAGGTGAATAGATAAGGTGTACTGTGCGATTGATTGGAAACACAAGCACCTTTCTGGACAGGTGGTTGTCATTTCTTCCTTTCAGATTGTTCATGGTTATTCCTTCCTCAGGTAGCTTTTGTCTGTGTGGATATGGTGAGCTTCCGACCGCATCGTCATCACCTATCACCGTCGGCAGTCACTTAGCCACATCCATGGTAGACCAAGGAATCGATTATCTTTCACATTCAACCAGTATGTTCGCACATTTAGCTTATCGTGTCATTGGGACGGAAATTAAGTGTCAGAAAATGGACTCGGTTTTTATTTGTCGCAAACGAGTTTATCAATGTCTATGTATTCACACACTGATGAGATGTGGAATTAGTTAAATAGATAATCGAAAGATAATCGTTCAGCTGTAGCACCTTTCCGGTGCCTAGCTGCCATGCCACCCGAAGGAAGCACGAGGGCTGGGATACTGCCAGGTTGCCTAAGCCTAGACAGGGTAAGTCGAGAGGCAGATGTCGGGTTCTAACCACGGACCATCCGGTCAGTAAACTGGCGCTCTAACCACTTGAGCCATCTCGCCCCCCATTTTACCAACATCCTGTTGACAGCTTGCCCTGCAAGTAGTCATGTATGTTTCTATTTTCAATTCCAGGTTCTTCCTACCACTTGATTAACGATTAATCATTTACTAACTTGAACTTTGTTCACGATACACCATGTCAGATGGCGTTTCGATAAGCCGTTTGAGTGTAGTAAGTCTCCCATTGTTTCATGTTTTACTCCGTTCGCTTTATTTTCCAAAGTCTAAGGGTAGAGCCAACTTACCTTGGCAGCTCTGAACAAGTTGGTGATATAGGGCACCAAGACAGATTCACGAAGTTTCCCGAACCAACATTCTAACCTGTTATTTTGGCGTCACTCCCCTTTACTTTACGGCTAATTATTTCCGTTATCTATTTTCCTACTTCTACTCAATCATGCATCCACCCCAGTGTCTCTTCTGTCTGTCTATCTGATCGGATAGTCGAGGCTACATTGGTCGGAGGCTGAAAACGTGTCGATTTTCTCAGATGAGCTCCTGTTCCATTCCTTGAAGATAAGCTGGTTTTAGGCATTCACTAACTACTCTTCACCGACGACAGATTCCCTCCAGCCGCGACCACTATCCATCTCGACGCATCATCCGACGCCGGGTAAAACTGGGTCTCCGCTCAGGCCTAGAAGCTTGTCGGATCCAGAAGGTCAAAAGTATAGGAAGCGGAGGATGCTGGGGATATCCGCAGGTTCCACCTGATTCATTCTACAGGTCCTCAAAATCCTCTTGCCAGTGAAACAATCAGTGACCACCATGGCTATCCGATGTCCAGGAAAAATGAATGTCTGAACTGCCGGGCAGAGTACTTCGAGCAATAATTCAGTCGGTCATCTGATGCTTCTCTGCGGACTGTCGCCCTTTGACAGAAACGTGGACTGTGACTATGGTGACCCTTTCAACCTCAAAAGCCTCCAACTGTATATTTATACTCAAGCTTCACCCTGCTCCTGGTCCCGAAATCTTTCCACCCGCTCTGTTCACAGACGGCAGAGAATCCCTAAGTCACTGGCTCTCTAACTTATTTTGTGTCTACTTGGGATAAAGATACCGTCCCAGACAAGACAACTGGAGTGAGTCAATAATAGTGCTCATCTTCAAAACGGTACCCACTATGAATATAGTAAGCTAGAAGTGTCAATTTGACCCCGCTGTGATATGGCTTCTTCATGACTAATTTTTCGTTAAGGGGACACGCTGAACCTTAACCGTGAGCTTCAAGTGGGATTTCGACTGGGCAAAGACTGCATTGACCACATTTTCACATTCACCAGGTATTAGAGCGGCGCGTATGTATGAATGACCCTCAGTTTTGGTGTACCTTGACTTCAAGTGTGCGTTCTATTCTGCAGAGGGGTCAGCGACTCTAACCACGTTTGTTCAACCGATGATACATTAGACGTTCATGAGCATAATCCGATCCTTATATTCACATACTTCTGGGCTTGAGTTTATAGAATCTCTCTAAAGACCTCCCCACAAAAGTGGTGTCCGGCAAGAGTGCCCTCATCCGTGAAACAATGAGCCGAACGCTGGAGGCTCTGCAAAACCCCGGTGTTCAGCTCGTCGCTGGTGACAATCTGGAGTACGCAGACGACGTCGTCATGATCTCTGAAGACACTGTTGAATAAACTGACCACCATCATACTCTCTTTCGGCAATCAGCTTGCACCTTCAAAGTGCAAAGTCATGCTTCAGAACGTGCAGTCTCTGAACATACCCCGTACAACCTACATTCATTTCGAAATTTACTAGGATCATTCGTCGCTTGATGATCTTCAGCTACCAGATCTGTTCCTTGGCTATTTTCACTCCGCTTTCCTCCGAGATGCATCAAAGATCTGGGTAGATTTTACTTGACTGCAAGACAGAAGCCTATAGTTTATGTCATCCCTTATTAGTTCCAAGGGAGTAGAAGTAAAGCTTTGGTTACTCCAACTCCTAGAGCTGGAACTATCTGTGCATTTTTCCATGAGAGACTATTTACTTTGTACGAATAATTAAGTATGTGGGAAAAATTCAGCTCAATAACATCGTTCGTGATTGTAGCTGTAAGGGATGTTCGCAGTATGAGCTTACCGGCACTGTTCCAGCTCACCTGCACCACCAATAGTAATCAACCTGTGAGATGGACGGCACAGTGCCGTGCCGTTTGTTGCTTTTTCGGTGGCTTCCACTGATTCCCTGTGCCAGTCGACTTATCTGTCCATTTAACCTTAGACCCATCGTTTATCCCTTTAGATCTTCCTGCGGACGACGAGATCAGAAGTGCGTCGCATGGTCTGAAGAACAGCAAAGCGCCGGCTATTTTCAAGAAATGTGGTCATCCCACCGTCAAAGCACTTTTAAGGTTTTTCTCTGCCATTGGACACAGAGGAGCCTTTCTCTCGTAGAGTCCACTGTGGTGATCTATCGAATAGGGACCATCTCCAAGAAAGGCTAATAACCCCATTTTCTTTTTGGGGGACTAGTTGTATTGTCCAACTGTTGACTTAGTTGCTACTTTCCCCTTCCTCCAAAATCCCACGTAGACCTGTAGCCGCTAACATGAACTGAGTTTAACTACAGTTGCCACCAAGATATTCGCATTCTTTCTCAGATGCGCCGAGTCGACACGATGTCGGTAGGTCCGCTTTCAGGGACCGTGGTTCTGTGGTACAAATCTTCACTTCAGCGTTTAGTACACATCCATTCAGCATTGTACACAAGGAGGAGCTTTTCTGGGCATATTTTCCGAAAAGGTTTAGCGTCAGCTTCTACTCCCTTTGGTTCACTGTTCTAGCTAATTATTCATAGTTTTAGTTTAAGTGGACACGTGTATGTTCTGCTGTAATTGCTTCAACGCATAGAATGGGAACAGCATTCTTTTTTCATACTCCCTTTTCGCGAATTTGTGATGGGCTGTGGGTTTGTTTGTTTTAGGCTACTGTTGAATTACTGTATATCCAACGCGTTTATTTAAACATATAAACCACTAGTTTTTACAGCGAATCTTTTTAACTTGTTTGTAAACTCATTCTAGGTAAAATGTCTTGGACCTCGTCTCGTACCTTTTTTCAAGACATTCGCCCTATTTTACGTCATCTATCCGGAGCACGAAGCATCCGTCGGATATGCTTTTTTAAAGTGTGCACCAATCCTGTGCCTCATCGGGTTCGTGCTCATGTACGGCTTGCGAATACCACAAAAGGAATCCTACGCCAGAAAGGTTTTATTGGGATTAGCTTTCTCTTGTATTGGAGATGCATGTCTTGAGTTTGGACGCACCGGATTGAAATTGGGCATGGGTTTCTTCGCAATGGCCCATCTTCTCTACGTAGCAGCATTTGGATTTCGTCCGCGCGCCTTGCAGCTTCTGATTCCTGTACTATGTGTCTTTGGAGTAGTATTGTCTTACTGTTTCAGTCAACTCACGATCGACTTCAAAGTATTCTGCGCCATATACGGGACTATTCTTAGCCTGATGATATGGCGCGCAGGTGCGCAACTGTTCACTCGTGATGGGCTGATCATTCCCTGGACGTCGATTTCACGTGCTCTTGGCGCAGCGCTTTTCGGACTCTCGGACACGCTTCTCGCCTTCGAACTTTTCCATGGGCCGGGAACAAATCTGTCTTTCCTCATTCTTCCGACTTATTATGCTGCTCAGATGTGCATCACTGTTTCTGTCGTTGACCGGCAACTCGTTTCCCTCAAAGCAGGAGCTACGCCCAATCAAAGCTAGTCTGCATTACAAACCACAAGACAACTTTCCTCTGGCAACCCTGGTGGTTCGTTAGCTTTTCATCCTATTCGGTTTTAATTACCATAACTCTCCATTATCCTTTATCCTTGCGCTATTTAATTAATATGAGTTGATACGACTATTTCTTCTTGATGATTTATTGCATGCTGTTTGTTTGTTGTTTCTTGTTCGTGTGGTTATGGTATTCTCGTTAATCCAGTTCAGCCGGAAAATCAGGCCCGTGTGCAGCTACCCAGAAATTTTGCAATGGAGCTTAACTGAGCGGGAATTTTAGCAGTTCGGTGATCGGGATGGTTTGCTAGTTAGGGCGACAGTTGTCAACCAACAAGTCCATGATTCTAACCCACCCACAACTTTAAGACCGCTCCTACTCTATCTTTGTGTCAACACTGACAATATCCCAGTAATGGCACTTCAGGTTGTTTGGCAGCTATGCACCGAAAGGTGTAACAGCTGATTGCTATTCTTACAAGGAAGAAATCTACTGACATGTAGTTTTCACAGTAACTTCGAAAAGAAATGTGGCACGAAGAAATAGCTTGTGATGCCAAGTCAAATCAACAGGCAACAATGCTGTTAGCCCTTTGGCACGAACTGCGCTTTTTTCATAAGCTGAAGGTTGTGTCCTTTTAAAATTCTCTCGGACGGACAAGTTTTTCACCTCCATGGCATAAGCTGCCAATAAATCCTGGCGGTAATCCCTGTTGTTGATGCCCTCGTGTCTCGTTCTTGTTCTCCATCTCGCCTTGGTTAACGAAATTCGCTGTCGAAAAGCGACCTGGTTGATCCCTACTAAGCGGACATTTTTGTAATTGTGCTAGGCAGCTTCCAACTGCTTACGGGGATGCAACTACTCCACTGGACGAGTATATGGCGCAAAACTATTTGTTTTTCGAGTTTAGCGCATAGAGAAGAACCTATCGAGTAAACTAGTCTATTTCAAAATCAGCACTGTTTAGTAATTCTTCTTTGAGAAGAATCATCACAGGTTAGGTAAAATTCACCGATTTCGCGTTATATCGTCATGTGTTTGCATACATTCCAGTTCAGGGTAAAAGAAGCTTACTGACGGACTATAGACAAGGAACTATACACAGACAGGTAAAATCCATACAAAGATCAAAGGTCATCGCATTTGTGGCTGGACTGATTAGCCGGGACTGTAAACAGCATTCTTGTTCTAACCTTGAAACTGGTTGTATGGAACCGACTGACGTTGTGACACAACATAGTTGAATTCGTCTTAATCTGTGATGACCCTTCTTTCGTTGGTCTCACTCGTCGTCTGTGTTCCTTATCCTAAGAAGCACTCATCAGTGAACTTGAGCAGAAAAATCAATGGGTAAATTAGATCAGCACCTCTGAAATGATAGCCGTAACAAAAACGATCAACAACAAACAATCCGTAGAGTATGGGGTTGCTGCAGTAAAGATCGATATCAGTTATATTGCCCGTTTCTACGTTTACTTATCATGAAACAGGACGTGTTTGGCTATGTTAAAGCTATAATGTGAACTATGCTGTCAACTTCCTACGTTGTGGTCTTCCTGTCTCAATCTCGTTGAAACAGTTCTGAATCTCCTAGAGCTATGATTATACCTAGTTGTTCAAGCCTAGAAGGGAGCAGTTGAAATGTCTGTGGATCATTCGTCAGTAGCGTGTACCTTAGCCCGAGCCAGCGGGGACGGCTTCCCACTTTTATGCAAGGATTGCAATTGTGGAATTTGTCAACAGCTGACTTATTGTTGGTAATGTGAAGAGATTTGTGTGAATTATGATGTACTAATTGTAGCAAGCCAGACATAGACAGTGAGAGAAGAGTTTCATTCTTTTTTCCATACATGGGTTCATTTGCACTTGCAAACTAGACGACACTGTCGATGCTTCAACTTGCGGACCTGTCTGTAACAAAATGATCCAATGAAAGTGGACGAACGCAGTGACATGACAGGTTGCTTACTTGCTTTGATCTATTGATTGTGCTCCAGCTTACTTTGTGCGTTTGGCCGAAAGATACGTGGTTTGAATCTCCCTGTTATCCTCGTGCTCCGCCCGAGTTGTTTCCTGCCGTCCCCCTGCTTTCTAGTTGGAATAATAAATACAGTTGTCCTCTTCTGGGCAGATCATTCATCGGACGAGATACTGTTTGGCTTGGTTGCCTGGACGGTTGGGAACAATTCAGGAGAGACCGATTTTGGTCATCCCCTTTAGTCATTCTTTCTAGAATTGGAAAACTGTAATTAATAGCTTTGAGCGACTAACCTTCAATTATCTACTCCCTTGGTCGGCATTAGATCTACTGCTTCTGGGTAATTTCGAAATTGATTGATTCAGTTGGGCAAACTTTCCTGCATCCTAGGTGGACTAAATCAGTTATTGAAATATGGGCCCCAGGTCTGAAGACAAACTGCTGTAATTTCGATTTATGACCCAATTTGTCTAATGTTTGACTGACTTCATCCATATTTTGCCGATTTTTTACATTCTATCTTTGTCAACGACGGCACTTGTAGTCAGGATGTGTTACTACTACAACATGCGTTTTACCTTGTTTAGTGGTTGTCAGTAGAATTTGACTTACATTACTTAGCGACATGTTACGGGAATAACCGGTCTCATTTTGTGTACGTGCAATGACTGTCTTGTCTACGTTACCATTACACTTGTCTGGAAATCGCATGAATATAAGCTCCCGAACAGGTCTCCAGACTCAAACACCTATGCGGACCAAAGACATCCACCAGTCCGTCGTCGCTTCACCAGCCTACGCAAAATGGAACCGTCGGCTCCATGGCGAACAACCAAATGACAGGGCAGGGAGATCTGACTAACTGGCAACGGAAGCGAATAATCACAATGTCACGTAATCACGCGATACCACTCATAGCCCGGCGAGTTGATCTTTCGGCTTGTTGTGTGAGAGAAGTTGCTCGCGTCACACTGTCACTTGGTTTATCGAACCGATCGCTTGTGCATCAGCTTTCCATTCTTTCTCACTTTAGTTGTGCCACCAACTGACCTGTTTCTCATACTGTTAAGGCCAGTTCACTTAAGTTTGGTGCATATCTGCCTTAGTTGTTCCGTTCACGATTCAACCTGTTTTGTGTTCTCATAGTAACCGTGCTTCAGATTACGTTACAGCTCTGAATGAAAAGTGAAGTTTGCTTTGATATGTGTCCTACTAACCAGGATAATCTTAGTCGATTGTAGAGAAGTTTATGTACTGGCTTCGTCATCCTAAGCATGACATCGTTAACCGTACGGTTAATGGAATGCTGCCTAGATCCACCTTGATAATGTGTTAACTGGTTGCTCCCGGTAACAGTTGCATGGTGGTTTACTAGAACAGATCAGGCTGAAACTTATGGGAATCGACCAATGACGCCGGTAAACGAGTAGCTGTCACCGGTGACCAGTGTTATGGCATCATACTCAGGCCGACTGATGGTTTGCAACAGGCCTGCACATGCTCACTCACCAATCTTATTCTCTTGAGCTTTTATCGGCGCCAAAGTCAAGCTTGCAGCACCATATTCGGCTCAGCACAAATCGTCTGTCTGGTTGTTCAGTAAACTTGAATGAAAAATGTGGGAATTTCAGAAGTAGCGATCTGTCCGTTGTTTTTATGTGCGGACGTACGTGTACGACCGACTTGCGAAATTCGTTAGAAGTATAGGTAAACTGACAGGCTTGTGCCTTCCTAAGTCCTCGGTGACTCCAGGATCCATCCAAGTAGAAAAACCCTATCGATTTGCTGGCGTCTCTTTCAAAATGAATAGTTGATAGGTTCTTAAATTCCTTCACGGGTCACATTTGCAAAACATGAATAAACGGGTTAGTATACTGCTTGTTTCCGTCAGCTGGGGCTGGAGAAGAAATGATTTTCCTCAATCCACTGAGAGGGTTGCAAAATGTTGGCCCAAACGTCATCATAATTGCTTCAACTCGTTTACGACTTACCTGATTGCATGTTTATGAAAATAATGAAATAGAACTAGAGTCACTAAGCAGTTATCAAAGGTCTCATTGTTGCACCACCCTTTTTCTTCTCTGGATTAATGTATTGTAGGCGCAATTTACTGCACCTGAGATTGTGTTGATACGATCACTGTTGAGTAGTGAAAGTACCGAAGTAGCTCTTCTTTGTCGAGCATTCGCCGTGCCGTTGTTATCCATATTCTACCCTTTCTCACGGTTTTGTGGGTTCGTTGCCTCTTTTTTTAGTCTAACTACCACAGTTGTTAGTGAGTAAATGAAAAGATCTTGACAATTTATATTCAAATCATCCACACTCCTGGGCACATAATCTGTTCAGACTTACCGGCTTTCGTTTATTTGGTGTCTATAGGCTGAAGTTCAGCGTAATAGCCATTAGTATTAGGAAGCGCTTGTGGTTATCCAAATTTTCTTCCGGCTACTAGTTGGGAATCCACTTTTGTGGCGGATTACGGGAGTCCAAAATGGCATTTCGAGCAGAACGTTGCTCTGGTGACTGACAAATTCACCTCACTAACTAATGTTGTAGGACGTTTTGAATCACGAAACGCTTCTCACAAGCACATATTTTGTCTTTCTCTTTGAACTGGCTTATATCTATTGCACAAACGCTTGAAACTTTTGCAGGCCCATATACACCCAATCCCGACCGGTGGGGTGAACTCAAAAGCGAAGAAACCTTTCACCCGATACTCCGACCGTCTTTTACCAATTCCGTCGGCGCAGCTAAATCAGTACCTTGATGCAGAATGGGCATTTCTGAAGGAACGCTTGTGTCAGGTTCTCTCGAGTGGCGATGTTATATGTCAGCTGCCTGTAATTCTAGACTCCATCCACCGGTAAGTGCTCGAGGTCTTGACTGCATTGAATATGTCATGTGTTCTTTCCCCAAAATGGCAGTTCTTCAATGTCTTTTTTTGTGTTGCACCAGCGCACATGCAGGACGCTCGCGTTGATTAGTATTGCTCTTCTGGACCGTCAGTATTGCCCCCTCCTTAGTGGCTATCTAAGCCGTAAGCCTGACACAGGTGAACCTTGTTCAGCACCTCCGAACCTGTTACAGTTACGTAACTTGCCGACCCCGACTCATACACTAAGTATTGTTGTGCCATCTTTCACATATTGTGGCGCCACTCGTAACTCCTAATTGTGAATGGCGTATTCACTCGTTTATTCTGGTTTTCAAACAAGCAAGACTCTATCGCGCCATAGGCAGGTTTTTTAATAAACATATCTACCTTACTGCGGTACCGTACTACAGTAGCTGATAGCTGGATGTTACCAATAGCAACGGACTTTGTGACGGGTCAGCTACGTGTGGAACCGCAGCCTTAAACCCTTACGACATAACCTCGGCAACAGATGAAAGTTCGGTATATTCGAAATACTTGTGACTAAATTAATAGATTATATCCTTCCTCTACAGATTAGATCTGGTAATGACAATGGTAATAGGGACATAACTGGGAAGGAGTGATTCGTAAAATTTGGCGAGCTGCTTTATATGCATTTGGGTAGAATGAAGGCATATGATTTTGTTCCAGATTTTGTGTATGACTGTAAATAAATGAACAAATTTCCGACAAGAGTGCCGTTTATTCATGTTCTCCATGCGTTTCATATGCGCCTGTTGCTTCGATCGCTGCATTCACGTGTTTTTAAGAAATTTTTTTGAGATTCTTGGCTGCCGTGGCCGGGGAAACAAATTGCTTGATTACAAACGGTGAATTGTTAAGGGCCTCCGATGTTGACCAAAATGTCAACAATTTCACACAAACAGTGTGATGCTAGATTGAACTGGGACGATTGATACTCTAACGGACCACTACGTCGATTCACGTTTGATTTGTAATAGTACTTATGTTATTTTGTCATAGGGAACCGGTAGGTAGTGTATTTGGGCGTCCTGTAAACACTTTTCCACTTTAAGGAAATCTAACGGAAGCACTTTTCGATGGGTTCCTCAACCATTTCATGGCGCGAATCTATTCATATGGTTCGAGGGACATTCGCTGGAACCAAGCTTTTGTTCTCGTTCCACCGAGAACTTTTTTCGAACAATGCCACTCCGTGATCGACAAGTGGGTATACGTAGCAGACGTTGGAAATCCCGCCCAGTCTGTAATGAAGGTTCACGGTTGTTTTATGAGAATTTGTGCTTTTTTGACCTGATTATATTTTGATCGTCCCCATTGTTTGTCCTTCATGTGTATGTGGTTATGGTAGGGTGGTTTTTCCCCTTTAGTGATCATTCAAATCAATTTATAGGGCTTACTCCAGCATTGTGATAGGGCAGACTTGGGAGCTTTCTTTTCACCCTTCGCAATGCACACCAGCACTTTTGGATTCTACCGCAGCTCCCACTTTCCCGCTCACTATTATAAATCTCTTCTGTTAGCCCTACAGTGGTACTTCACCGTTTTATGAAAAGTAACTCAACGATTGCTGGCCAACATCGAGTTCAACATCATTTTCCTGACACGTGAACCTCGTGGCATCATATACCAAATGTTCGGAATTCAAGTGCATCAACAGACATCCTCAACGTTGTTCTGGTAACACGTTCTAAAACCATGCGTGAAATCACACTCAGTGCAGAAGTTTTTCGCTGGTAGCACTTAATACGGCGCGGGTTGCGCACACTTCCAGGATATCATTCTAATATCACACTTACCTCACGTTGCATTGTCACGTGGTCAATATTCCACATACTGCGATACAGCTGTCGTAATTCCTTTTTTTAGAAATAGGATATGTATGTGAACATAGGAGGTGGCCCTTCGCGGTATTACTTCGTCCGGGTTTTTTTCTCACAACCTGAAACCTTTAAAAATACGCAGAAATAAAGTGTTTTTTTTCAAAACGGCTCCCAGCGGAGGCGTCCCTCTCATGGTTGATCGGTCGATCCAACTTGGGGACGGAACAGAATCCAGTTGAAACCGGAACAGGTGCATTCCGAGCGAAATCCTATTTGTGAATTTGACCTGAAACACTTCGGCTTTGTGAGGCCTCATCATTCGCGCTCTTCGTGGGACATGGTTGTGTGTGTTCAGCTGCATGTTCATGCAGTACCCTCGCAGTATAATGAATTAGAAAAATACGGACAGTATCAGTCATATTAGACAGATGATCGTGTAATTCTGTGAACTGTCCGTTTGAACTTCGTGAGTTCCGTTTGTAACCATGCTTTCCTGTTAGGGAGAAGGTCATCATCGGATGATCGCTTGAGAAAAGGAAAAAGCATCCGGGACGACTATGTACTTGAGATTGTCTTAGGCTCAATCCGTGGTCAGCTTCGAACTCCATCCTGTTCGGTTACGTCGCGGGCCAACACCCACAAAATCCCAGGGCATCCGAATCCGACTCAACACTGGCACTCGATGGGTATGATATCCGCACATTGCATTCTACTTAGTGTACGTATGTAGAATGTATGTATGTATGTATGTATGTGTATGAATAAAGGCGCAATACCAAATTTAGGAGTCTCCCTCACTGAGGTTTCTTCAATAGAAGGTGCTGTTTTGGGACTTGTTTATGAAGTTGTCCACTGTGTGATTGTTCTGAGTATTGTGTATCATTCCAGATGATTGATTCTAATCCGGTATCAGTGTACTGCCAAATTTACGCTAGTTTGTTAAATAGCCGTAGTTCCTGAAATCTTTTGATTCATGTACATGAAGTGATGTTAGTTCTATTTCAGTATACTGAAAATGGTTCGTTTGTCTCAGTTGCCTCAACCTCAGGCTTCTTGCAGAAAACTGAGCTAGGTGGAAGCAAATGTGATTTAAGCAGTGAATAGGGTAGTTACACCGAGATCATTCATCTCCAGCCACCGATTCCGTGGATCTTTGGGTTTCCACTCTGGTCGGCAAAATACGAGAACTTGGCTGATAGCTTTCGTGAGGTGTTCGGTACTTCGTTACCTAGTCACAGCCTGTCCAATTAATAAATAAAGTCTCTGGCGTACCAGCTTCAACTTTTGAGTGACGGTGCTCCTAGGGCGCGTAGACACCAATGTACAGATATTGGGTGTCTAAAACGTTCGGTCATCTACTGTCAACATCTTCATCTACCTTCCACATGCATACAACACCACCAATGGGACTGCACTGTTTTGTACCATGTTCGTGCTGACGGTTGGTAGATCAAGGTCTCCTGATTTGCCTACTGTATTTCACCATCATTATCATCATCATCATCATCGGACACAGCAACATCACCGTTGACACTGATGGTTCACTACCTTACAACCATAAAGTTTGTCAAATTATGTTCAAAGCCTTAAAAAAACGTTCAGCTGTAGCACCCTTTCGGTGCCTAACTGCCATGCCACTCGAAGGAAGCACGAGGGTTGGGATACTGCCAGGTTGTTCAAGCCTAGACAGTGATTTAAAGCCTTAGAACGAAAGGAAAAGAGTGGGTGAGGACGGAGACCTAGTGCTGGCCTATCGCTAGCTTTTCGGGGTGCCTACACGTCCAAACGACCAGTCAGTTAATCTGGAAAGAAACTGACAGCATGAACGCCACTGACATCGGTCAGTTGCAGGGTCTCCAGCCAAGCGCGTGAGGGGTCACGGGGACCCATCCTGGAAGGTGTAGCGTACCGACAAAACGCAAACTCTTCCTAATCTCGTTTCACACCCTTATGCCAAGTCATACGTTGTTCACTACGCGGATCGCACCATTCTGAAGGAGGCATGGAGAACAACACTCGTCTCGGTAAACGGTGTCTCGGCATGCGTAGCACCTTTCCAAGCCACTACATTTGATGGTAGTGGATGTTTCCCGCGACTGAAATACCCGCTTCACAACCAACTACGCGTTTTTAAGTACCTCGTTACGAATTCGATGGCAGCATCCGACACTAGCAACGCTTCTGAGGCATATTGTTCAAAAACCTGAAGACTCCTCACATCTGTCCGCATAGGCCATGTTTCGCAACCATACAACAAATTCCTTACTGTAGCCTGATACACGCGACCCTTGATACACCGTTTTGGCGCCAAACGTGACGCAGATTAGCAAACTTGATTCAGGTGTTTTAGATTCTTGCACTGACTTCATCAGACACACTTCCGTCAGAACTAATACAACTACCGAGGTATGTAAAGTTCTCCACAACCTTGAGTGCCTCTACTTGAATTGTGAGGGGTATGTTCCGAGACTGCATCATCATCAGGGACAGCAACATCAGTGTTGACACAGAGACTGCAAGTTTTGAGACATGACTTTGAACTTTGAAGGTACAAAGGGCATACCGAAAGATAGTATGATGGTGGCCAGTGTATCCAACAGAGCTTGTGCTTCATCTTCAAAGATGAAAATGTCACCTGCATACACCAGATTGACGAGGTGTTCTGTGTTTCCTCAGAGTTGCAGTTTCTGTTTCACTGTATGAAACTTAATTATAACTGTAACAAAAAGCTGAGTCTTGTGGTTGCTTTCAGGACGAACTGAACATGATATTATTAACGAAGCAGGTATTGCGACCTGTTCAACATACCAATGTCTCTTACAGTGGTATTGTGCCGCAGGTCTTTGCCATCGAACAAGTCACTTTGGAATTGCCACCAGTAGCGACATCAGACACGCTTTCCAAAGGGGGGATCGACACCTTACAGCATTCTCATCCCAGCTGGCGCTTTTCCGCCTATCCAAGGAACATTCTTGCCCTTCACTCAACCTACTAAACCCTTACAAAAGCAAACATGTGATCACCAATCTTCTCTCCTATAGAACATTATCCAGTGATTTGTCAAAGTGAATTCAATGTTTTAGTTTTACACGTTGTCCTTAGTTGATGACGTCACATGTGATAGCGCTGGAGCACAGTGCTCTTCTCTCAGCTTTTTATTTTGCGCAATCGTCTACACCAAACACCAATTGTAATGTGTCCACAGCTTCATACTGGTAAGATCGATTCACCTAACCCCGCTTAGCTCAGTGCAAGTCTCGAATTCACTGGATGTGTTCTCACTTTTGTTCTAATTTCTGTCTTCTACCACTATTATTTTCACTTATTTCACTACTGTGCTTCGTCCTCTACGTTGTCTGAAATTTTTTTAACGCTTTTGTTCGTCCCCTTGCCGGTTGTTTTGCTCAACTCCCTGCCTTTGTATTAGCACTGGACAGGTTTACCAACCTATATGGCTTGTGTTTCAGCTTTATTTTTTTTGCTCCCCTACGTATGTGGAAATCCATATAAATGTACTTGTACTGTGTATGGGACCCCAGGATGGATTCCACTATCAAGTCAGGCCAGAAGACAACTGTTTCGCTCAGAATTTTGTCTTCATTTGTACTGTATGCATCCGTTGATTCAAGTTTTCGTCTATTTGGTTCACGAAGGTTTGTGAAACCATTTAGTCCGAAAATGACCTATACCTTCACTGGTATGTGTTCTGATTTAATACACCTGCGCGGTGGGTTTTTTCCATTCACGCACCATCCAACCATTTTTTCATGGTTGTGCCCAGCATCTATTTTTTTTTTGAAGGATAAGACAATCAACTAGTTTCTGGAGGAATTGGAATGACCATTGCTCAATGAATAGTCCGTATATACTCAAGGGAAGGTTCATCTTATTGATCCTGACCAGATGTGCACTAGCGCCACTACAGTTGGACCCACAGTACTGTAATAATTAAAGCTTTTTCGGATTGGTTGAAGGTGTTTCTGAGATCTGTGGAATTTGTATCTTCATCCCTCCGCCTGGAACATACTGCCCTAATCAGCCTACAGCAAAGCCCGGGAGCAGCGGATTCGAGTTGCTGTCTTAGTAGAGCTGATCAGCAATGCTGAAATTTTCCTCTCTGTTCGGCGATATCGAATATAAGTGCGTTTCAAATGTTATGCATTTGACTCCCATTTCTACATGCTTGAGAGTTCTTAATAAAGATTCATTTGCCCAGGGTTTACGTCGGTCGAGAACAACCGTGGGCCTGTCCACTGCGGCCCATCCTTTGGAGATAAGGTCTCTGTTCGAAGGGCTAGACCAAAGCCTTGATTTAATGTGACGACCGAATTGCTTTCAAGCTGAATATTTGTTTTTATGATAAATCTGTTATGTTTTTTGTTCCATATCATTCTGTATTTGATCCTGTTTGAAAATAACATTGTGTTACAATGAGCAGCAGACCTAGGATGCCACTGGGGACATCAATGTCCGGTTTTTCCGTGAAACCCCATTAATTGAAGCAGATACCGTGAGATCTTCCCGCGGTTTTAAAGCCAACCTTCTGGTACCTGTAATCCACTGTCTCGTCTTTCTCTGGACCGTTTAATTTATCATCTTCAGATATCACTACGTAAAATAAAATAGAAAGCCTAAATTCGATGGCAAACCAATGTCGGCAAACTGGTCAGTTGTCACACTCTACGTAGTCGAAGGTAACCCAACAATTGAGTTGGATTAACTTGACATAACCTGACATGACCGCCTCCTGGTCATGTACGTTGATGAAACGCACAGTCAGGATTCCAAAGTGGGTTAAACAAGATTGGATCATCAACATTCTTGTATTCACATTTGAATTGACAGTGGGATTGGTGTGTACTTATCCTACAGACAAGTCCGCTCACTGACTGATCTGTAATCAGAGCTATTTTCCGTCTGATCCGATATGGCGAGACTCAAAGGGGCTTTCGGGTATAGAATAAACCACTACAGGTTTGCCAGTGCGGTTCAAAGATGCGCGAACTGTGACTCACATGATCTATGAATTTACCTTCAATAGACGTCAGAATTTCTGCGTTATCATGATTTTCCAGAGATACTGGTATCCTCACATTGAAAATCGGTGTCAGCTAAACAGTCATGCTAAACAATCTCCTCTTAACATGATCATCTAGAGATCTGGGGGCCATTCAGCTGGTTTACCAGCCACACAACAGCTCTCATCAAGTGAGCAAGCTCACAAGAATTTGAATAGATCCCAATATTGGCTGGAAACGCTGGACCAATCATCATTGAGCCCACGCATTATGGTATATCTCCGTTCGAGGTTCAAGATCATCGGGTAGCATCCGACGTTCGTGCCGGTGGTAACCAGTGGAGCTAAACTTGGCCTTTGAACATCCCGACTCACCGTAGCTAAAAATACATCAGGGGTGGCCCCATTTTTTGATTTCCGAAAAGAAGCAGTCATTATTGGAGAGTACCAGAGGGAAAATTTCCAAAACTCTCTGTCCCTTCTATTGACCCGATACTGGATCGTAGGTTCGGGACAAAGTGGGATGACCCTTATTTGGGTACCACTTGTCGATACTTATCAGTGTTTTAGCACCGAGAGAGGGAAAGCAGATCGCTTCAGTTTGTTTGTCTTTATCACAAACATGTTAGGGGTTTTCCGCCTTCGAATTTCATTGTACTCTCAAGTGAGGCTCTTCAAATAAATTTCACTCGTTTCAAACCTTGTCGAGCTATCTGAGTGAAACTTTATTATCACTGACCTTCAAGATTTCTCCGTCACTGCACTGACAGCAACAGATCTCTTTTTCTTCTGAAATTCCTTCTACCTTGGCCACTCGTTACTCTTAACGTTTCTCATTTGTTTTCCTCCAGGTATATTATAATCAACGGTCTACGCTTCCCGAAACCTGAACAGGTCGCTCTGCTTCGATTTAGTTTGAGTTTGGTTTGCTGTCCCAGTCTTGATTTTGTGGTTTCCATGGCTGGCTTGGGTCTTGCAAGTGCTATACTAAAGTAAGCTGGGTTCCCCACGGCCCTTGGTAACCATCAATTTGGCTGATCGTCTCGTCTAATCAATCGTAATTTCTCATGCACTGAAGGTATTTTTGGTCACTTCCAATCAAGTCTGTGGAGCTCAATTGGAGGCACTTTCACGAACTGATCGATTGGTTGTCGATTTCGCCGGAAGCTCGCACGAATTTACTTCCATGGGGCCAGTAAGTTGTTCTTGTGTGTTAGGTTGCTGATCGGTATTTATCCGACGCTTTGTTTTTCTTTGTTTCACTACTTTCCATTTTTGCATGGTTTGTGTCCTATCGGTCTCAAAATTTTGTAATTCTACTTCATTTCCCTCTTATCGCCAGTGTCAATGAAATCATTTTCACACGATTTAATGAATCCCATTCATTCTTTCTATTGCCGATCAGCTCGCTTCTATGATCAAGCGAGCATTCATATTTCGATGTCCATGAAAATTTAGGGCCTATGGTACTTCCTAGGGGCTCCTTACTGAAGTCTTTTGTTCAAATGTCAGGCCGTGAGACAGACACGAAATGTTACATCAATGTGTTTGCCGCGGATTTTTTAAACTACCAGCGCCATCTTGTTTTTCATGGCTATTTCCGGAAATAACTACGACGGCGAACGATTAGGTTGCAGAGTGCCTAACTTCTACAGTCTGGTTAGCGCGATCCTGTTTATCAAGTCCGAAATGGCACCCTGAGCTGATGAAGGTGATGACAGTGGGCTTCCGCAGATTGTAGGGTATCCACTACTCCCTTCGTAAAAGACCTTAAGTGCATTTACTGCGGCATTTCCACGGAATGGATGAAGTGAAAACACCCTCTGAGATCGTTAGATTGCTCCGCATCAGTGCGCAGTGGGATACAGGTGCGTGCGTGGATTTCGCAGATGCCAAAGCTTCAGCCATTTGGTTATCTATTTGTCCCTTTTTTGATTCCCTCGAAGCATTTCCTTTATAGGGAGGAACCGTTTTCGGTTCCTTTAGGCCCCGTTAATCGCTGAGTCGAAGTCGATTGTGAGAATACTTTCACTTGCTTGTGTTGCCTGAATCGGCGAGTAGTTTGACTAATGTCCTTAACTTATGTTAATGTGGACAGAAATGCGCTATCGTCGTCCTCACCAACTCGTTAGCGTTGGGCAGCATTATTTTCTAAGCTAATCTACCTTGGAAGGACACATAAACCTGATTGGAACTGCTCAGCTTCATGTGGTAGGAATCTCCCACGACAAGTCTGAAGTACTGCACTACATAGATTCAGTGGTGGTTACAGGTTTGTATGATACCCAGTATGGTGACTGCCACCACCAGCCACGTGCTTGTTGCCCGACATTGTTGAGCAATCTATACCATATTTTTGTTTGAAGTTGGCACATGCTTTGCTGCAAATACATTTCCACCAGGGTTAGCTGGCCACACTTCTCTGGAACTCTACCCATGGAGGGCCCCTATTTCTCGTGATGCAAATAGCTTTGTGATCGCTGTCTTCGAAGCTGTTTAATTCAAGACGACCACCTGAGTGAGCCTCGGCAGCGCCAAACACACCAACCTGCGCACTCATTTTATCAGCCACCATAACGATGTCACAACTTTTATTTCCTTGCAAAGGAACACCTAGAGCATCACAGAAACTGTCGTCTGGGGGATTCAGAGCTACAGTCCATTGGGGCATAAGCAGACACAACAAAAAGGGAGCGATGGGCTTCTCTTTCCCGAGATTCTCACGGACGTTACCAAACACCCAGAGGCGACTATCAACGAGTATCCCTAGACAGACGCCTCCACTTGATGATTCAGTGCAATACCCACACTAACTTATCCAGCTACAGCAGCCTCCGCGTCACCAAAGTTGCGCAGCCGGAACCGGGAACAAAGAGACGAGGTAGTCAGTTCAATCACAGTACCTGACGCACCAGAAGACTGTGTTCGTCACTGACTACTCTGCCATGAGAAACTCTGGGTTTTAAGGTGACCCCCCCCCCTAGTGTAGCTCAGTGGGTTAAAGAGCTACACAAACCGCCACGCCACTATACGGTCTAGTCTTTTTGAGACGTTTAAGTGGCTGCGGGTACATATGACGCATGAAATACGTGCGCGCAGGAACAATAGCTAACTGCCTGAAGAACAGAATCTAGAATGAAAGCAGTCAATCGGCCGTTCCCGTGGCAGATCAGTCTGTGTCACTTTAGAATATCCGCGCCTTATTGAGTATGAATGAGATCAAATAGATGGTACGCTGTGTGGGACACTTATTTGGGTTGATTATTGATCGAAGAATACTTTCAAAAGAAGAATTTTTATAACAGCGTTTCGGACTTCGTGGCTGGCCTTTCTCAGCAGCCAGTTGGTCAAAAATTTCATTCCGATTACTTTGATCCTGTCACAGGTTACCGACAGTTGTCACACGCTGTTATAGAAATTGCGTCATTTTTTTCTGCATTTTTAATGGGTCGCTGGGATTTCTTTCTATATTGTTCTGCTCCACTTGACCCATGGCTTACAACTTTTGGAATACACAAAATATGAACTTCGATTGTGCGGTAGATAATACCTCACCGATCGGTTGCTGAACTGAGTTTCTGCGTACATTTTTCTTCTGTATAATTAGCCCACTTTCGTGTTTCACCTCACATCCACATGGTCCTAACCAATCACTGCCCACAGGGAAGTTTCTTGCGATCCTTCTCACACAGTTTACCTTGAGAGACAATGTAAATGCTGATGCCCTGTGATATATGGTAGTTGGCTATTGAGGAGAATGTTGGTAGCCCAAGTAGCCTAGATGGTCGTTGGTTTGTTATGGAGCTTTTGTCAGCTTGACCAAGATTGATCGCCGTCTTTTCACAAGCTGGACAACCTTTCTGTTACGCTGAAACTAAATGATTTATTGTCAGCAGAAGATCATTCTTGCATTTGTGTGTTTGTAAGCCTGTTGGAAGTGTGGGACGGTAACATTGGCTTGTTTTTTGATGGGTTTTGTGCCTCTACCCGTTCTCAAGTGAAATCCATTTTCGCTTTCTGATCTGACTGTAGTGGGCGTGCTCCGAATTGAGAAATGTGTTGTTTCCGTGAAGTTGTAGCGCTGTTAGTATGCCATATAAGCCGTTACCTCATCAACAAAAGACAGCACCTCTGAATATCTGCTTCGTCCCGTGATAACCGGACATTGGAAGTAGTTGTACCAGCCTCTTCTGGCCGTACCGTCTTCGAGGTATGGCACACGAGACCTCAGCTGACGGAATGTCGGGTAGCGGCCTATTCGTGAATATCCTGTTATGGGGATTACCCTTTGGCAAACAGCCACCGTATTTCTATTTCACTTAAACGTGCAGCTGAGTAACCTGGGGGTATGAGAAAAATCTATCCACAAAACGGCTGAAAAAAATCCCATGGTTTCTGTGCCCCCAATTTTTGACCAGGTGGACGGAGCGCTGCCGTTTTATAGGAAACCCGTCTAGGAAGCGTTTTGAAGTTTTCGGATAATCACCCCGCGGAGCTGTTTATCCATTGTCTACAACATTCTGATCGTGCATCTTGTCAGAGCACGTCAGAACCATCGAATTATCACGCATGTGTGCCCTGTATGCCTCGGTCGGGTGTGACGCCCAGTACAAAAAAGAAGTCATACCCAAACGCTGGGATAAAGGCTCGATTCGTAAGCAAAGGATGGTTTATGTAAGGGATTTCCTTGTTCCGTAGTCAAGGTACCAACTAGTGCATCGTTAATCTCGCATGACTCACAGTATTCCGCATTCTGTTGGTAAATCGTTCATCTAGTGCCTGCGATTGTCAAATTGGTGCCTGTATGTTCTTGATGGAAGCGGAAATTTTCATGGCCTTGTTTTGTCAGGAGTTCCTTTCATACTCAATTTCCAGTAGTAGTGTCAGCGCTCATCAGTGATGTTTTCTATAAAGGGAGAGTACTGTGCAAACTAAGACATTGTCACACAGCATCCGCCTCTTCTATCGAGAGTATCGTTTGGAGCCTATCTGGATACGTTTTTGAAAGTGTGAGTCAGTTTTTTGCGGTGTTCCGTCACTTCCAGATCCATCCAATTGTATATCATTTAAAACAGTTCATTTACTAACCCCTTGGGAATAGTCCACTAAGGTTGTAATCAAGGATGTCTCATATTTCGTGCAGGAGGTTCAGTGGGTTGCCGTTTCCTCCGGTTTTATATCCCATGAACGCCTACAGATTAACAGCCTGTCTCCGTCTCCCTAATATTCGTTCATATTGTTTCAACAATGAAACCGTCGACTATGCATCTGCCTTTTTATCAATCCAGAGCGTAAGGACTTCTTGAAATATTCCTACGAGCTGTACTAAGCACGCTTGTCGTGTGATTCAGTTCGGGGGGACTTGAATAACGTCGCCCCTAAAAGACACTTTCTGATAATAGGCCATTCTCATCGAGAGTCCAAAACGGCGTTCCGTATCAGCCAGGATCAGAAGAAAGGCCATCCTAAAACGAAGCCGCATTACTCTTTTCCTCGTAATTAAGATTGAAAGTGAATGAATTGTTGAGAGACCGGTTGTGCTAAACCGTCGAAGAACGTTGAACAACTTCGTACGGCGCTATTGATGAGAAAATATCACACCAGACAATCCTCTCCTTATTGATCGGCAATCGCAACCTGTTCTAATTTCAACCTGGTAGACGGCAACGAGGAAATTGGCCTAACAGTGAGTGTTCAAGTTGTGAACGTCTATGAGTGAGCAAACCTATTCTCTACCCTGTTGTGAAAACCGAATGTAATGTACTTGCCACTCGATTCGAGTTCTTCTTTCGTACAGTATTAATCCAATTACAAGGCTCTCATCCTACATCAACCTTGATTAAAAGAGCATGCTTAGTCCTATTGGAGCGATCTTAATTCGGAGGGACCAATAGACCATGCCTCGTCTGTGGTCTTCCCGTCCACACCACTGTATCGAATAGTAGGTGGTCGTTATACGGAGGCTGTTTGGATGAAGGAGGTACTTTTCAATATATGCTGATGTTGATCCTAATAAAATGCTCTTTCATTTTTCTTCCTCCAGGCGGAATGTTGGCAACCTCGTGGATTTGATTCGTGTTGTCAAAATGTAGGTTTTCTTCTACGTGCTTATAGTCCATTTGAGATATTCGATGTGGGTTGTAGTATGTGAACATCTTCGTAGACTTTACGTATTAGTTTCCGATTTATATACCTTTTTCGAAATGACGCGAAGCATTTGTGGAGAACGTCATGATTTCTTCCATGTATAGAAAATTCCCGTTCAAAAACGATCAGCATAATGCACAAAGGCATTCGCACAGACAAAACAGTTAATAGCTTAAGCTGAAAATGGAACTGTGAGGCACAAATGGAATAACATCCTCCCTTACACCACATCTTGGGTGTGATCCTTACCCTAGCATCAAACATCTGACGTAAGACGAATCTATATCTCTCAATACATACTCAGTCTATGGAATTTCATAGCAGTTGATTAGACTGACTGTCATACGGAAATGATGTGACGGGCGTGAGTTGACTCATGACGTCAACTGATATCCCAAACCGCAGTGAAAACTTTCACTGCTGACGAACTTTTAAGGTAGTATGTGAAAGAAGGTGCTACTCTTCGGTAGGTATTTCAAACCTACTTTATTAGATGAAGCTGAAATCTATTGCATGAGTCTTCTCACGGATTGATTAAAAGGAAGCAGTACATGTTATAAACTTCAAAAATGAACTTCACGCTTCCACATTGGGAAGGTGAAAGTGGCGGGTAAGAGTTGAGACCTTAGTAAGTATAACAGACTTTGTGGTAACTCTGTAACCCCGGAGGCACAAAGGCGATTCATCTGGTCTTTCGAAAAGGAAAAATAAGTGTTCATAGTGCCCCAGTCATATTCGCATCGTCATCGTCATTATGGATGACGGTACTAACCAATGCTTAACTTTCACACACTAGAACGTCATTAATAGAGGCAGATGCGTCATCAGTAGCAGATTTTCCGTCATCCATCGTGTCGTAAACAGCAAATGAGATGCCCAGGCTGATGCCATCACACCCTGCCCCCCCCCCCGGTGGTGCGTGATCACTTTTATTAGTATAACTCAAGCTTGTCTGACCCGTAGGAAACTACCAGGGTACGCAAGTCTAAGCAGAAGGGCTAGTCGGATCCTTAACCAAAGAGTTCGGAAACAGTAGTATGGTATTACTAAAAAAAGTCTAACTTTCATGAGACACAGCCGGCCCCCGACCTGAAGCACCGATAAACTTCATCCAATTCAGTGTCCTTAGCGATAGTTAGTGACCACCAGGCGACTCCTTATCAAAAACATCAAGCCTTGAACCAGTCAACTGGTCCTTATATATGTGATTGGCATGATTGCACTTGCCACCTCACTTCTGTTGTCCAACTAAATTCACAGAGTGAATCTACACATATGTCTCAGATCGGACTAGGAAACCATGCAATCAGTTTAGCTCTGACAACACGCGGGGCTTGCAGTAATGAAATTCCGGTGCAAATTTCAAAGCATATAGCCCGGGTATGAGGGAGGTGTGCATCATGCTACAGCGTGGGCTGAATTATTGACTGAGACGTGACCCATGCAAACAGCGAAACCGAGACGTCTTTAGGTGTTCGGCAATCGTTGTCTCAGGACCTTAGATCGGAAAATTCATAACGAAGTAATTAGAAAGCGAGTTTTCGGTTGTGCACTGGGAACTTCCATCTAAGAATGTGTCCAGCCCCAGAATATGCGTTGGTCAGACCATGTGCTACGCATGCCAAACCATCGTTCGCCGAAGAGTGCTTTTTTCCGTGCCTGATTTACAGTGGCGGAAGCAGAGGGGTGGCCAACCTTTGACCTGCAGAGGGGTATGAAAGAAATTAGGAAAAGTCTGGGCGCTGTCGGTTCGACTCGCCTTCCAGGATGAGGACCGCGTGATTCACACTGCGCCTTGTTGGAGACGCTGCAAGACATGACTGTCAATCGATGTTGATGGCGTTCTTCTTATTAGTTTCAGTCGCGATTTTCTGGAGGTGTAGGCACTAAGCCCCTTCGCCGTCCACTTTTTCTATTCTGCTCTTCACAATAAGGCTTTCAAATAAATCATGGTCGTAAGGCAGCGATGCATCAGTGTTTGAACACTGATGTTATGCTGTGATGACGATGACGGGTACAATAACTATTATCTTGTTGCGTTTCACAAAAACCTAGCATAAAACACTGATCCAGTTCATTGAATGTTGTTTGTCCACCTGTTTTGCTTCTGGAATGAACATTGCAGTTGATATATTTGGTTGTCAAGCACCAGCATCTACTCCCGCTGTATTGTTTCCACTGCTGCTGATGAGAATGACGGTAATCATGATGCTTCCAGTCAACAAGTACAACTGAAGTTATACACTGCTCACAGGGTTGCTGAAAACTCTTCGACAGTTCACGACCGGTTTCGCCCTTCTTGTGTTTCATCAGCTGGACAAAGTCCCCGAATTTCCGTCAACTTTATTTTCTACTTGAACCCGGATTGCACGAAATCCGACTAATACACTGATCTACATACCAATTTGGTTTTGACGGGGGACTCACCTGGAACCCAGCTGACTCTCTTGTTTATGTATTACGCCTATATAATGCATTGCGATACCTCGAATATCGTACCAACTGAAACATGAAGCAGCCAGGTGCAGCACATTAAGAACGCCGTAAACGAGAGATTCAGCAGGGTTCCAGGTGAGCCTCCCGCGAAAACCTAATTGGAATGCAGATGAGTCTCGGTACAACTGAAGTTGTTCGCAAAACATTAAAACCGTGACGCATGTGCTTCTTCCGACCAACAGTTTCGGGTTTCTTGAACACTACTGTCTCTAGCAGTCTCTGCAGCGAACAGTCACACGGAAAGTTTGAAAAGTGGTAACCGAGAGGCCAGTAAATGTTGTCAGGGGCGTTCGTGTCCTACGAGTTTAAACCAAATAACTCCAACGCGAAACATTGTGGAAACTGTCACCGATTGGATACGACGTGGGTGGTGCGGTCATACAGTTATGCGACCGTGCTCAGCCGGCTAAAGTATTTATTATGACGTGGTCACCAAACTACTGTCCACAGTAGGCAGTAGAACGTTATGCTAAATGCGAAGCCTTACCATGCGAGGCAGTGCTAACCAGGTCACATGTCTGAATATCCGAACGTAGTGTTGAACAATCTAGGTGACGAATCAACCAACCTAAACAATCCTACAAAGGTGAGCAACACGTACTGAGGACTGATGATGCAGAGCAACAGGACGTCAGCAGAAATCACCTTACGTTCGTCATCAACCGGATCAAAATCTGAAACAACGGCAAATTTCCACGGCCGACAAAATACTCGTTTGATGAATTAACAAAATGACAAAATGGACGGAAACGTGTTGGGTCGCTAGCTACTTAGCGATCACAAACAGGAGTCGTGACACGAATAACATGGAGAGCCACTGACGTAAACAAATCATAGTTGTTGCTGTGGGTGTTAATGCGTCAGTTTTGCCTGCTCGTGACTGACATTCACTGGTGTGCTGCAAATGTCCTTGTCTGCTTCAAATAGTTGCTATTGACTGACTGTTCAGCTTATTTTATTTGGTTAGCAGGTCGCATACGCTTAGAGCGCTAATGTGGGCCATGTGTAATTAGGTGTGAGATATATATTTGGTGTTACATTATACGCATATTACATTTGTTATATAATATATATACGGTATATGACATACTCTATATTCTTATGTATTGTAAGTAATATACCTAACGTTTATATGTATATAGGATACTCACAAGATGTACGATATATATATATATATATATATATATATATATATATATATATATATATATATATATATATATATAAGACAAGTAAAGATGCTTGCTGGTCGATCTTTCAATGAGAGCGCTGCTACTTTGGGTAGTGGGATTCAGTAATTAATGTGGTGTACTTCTTTCAAACGTGTTGTATTTCTCTTCCACTTGCCTATTGATATAAACAACAATCCCGAATTTCACTGCATCACCCCCATTGAACCGTAATGTTTAGTAAGCGGACTTAGGGCCAGCCTACCATAGAAATTCGATATACCTGTATCTCCGGACGCACTAAAAACCTGGATAAAATCTGACTGCAAGAAAGTCAGTAGCATCCTTTGTGGCCACATTCTGTAGCATTTCGAACCACCTACATAAGTTGTTACGCGAACCCATCCTAAAGGAATAGTCGCATTGAAAACCAGCGGACGTTCTTTACTCTCTTTCGGTTCACTCTGCGACATCGTAGGTCCTCGCCTACCTATCATCTACTTACTCTATCTCTTCTACGTAACCTAACACCCGTTTTCCAATCGCCTGTTTGTACGTACTTTGATGTCAGCCTGTGCGAGCTACGATGCACGGGACATTGGCTGGTGTAGACCCAAAGGCCAACTAACGTGGCTGAACTACCTTATATAAACCGGCAATGTAAAGCGGTTTCGTGCAATGTGTTCGTCCATTCTACCATCATGGAGTTTTCTACCTTTCTTTGGGCGGGAGATGATGAGTGGATCTAGCACCTTGTCGTGGTTGGTGCTGTAAGCCGTTGCACATCATCCAGGGGTTAGTCTCTTCCCTGGGTAAGATATTTTTGGGATTTACTGTGGCCTAAACATTTGCTGCAAATCAGTAGTAGTAAAAAACCAATACCAACTTGAGTGGTCCCGTTTAATTGCAATTTTTGTACAAGGTCGGAGAGCCATGCGGGTTAGGAGTCACGTTCCAGTCAACTCCCAGAGCACTCGCACTTTTCTTGCCCTCTTCAATCGTTTAGCGCAGCTACTTTGATGGGGGTTGAATCCATGCCACTCGAAAACCAGTTCTTGCACTGTGTTGCATTTGTTCGTGTTACTCCTCCATTTGAGGTACCCAATATGGAGCGGTCCTTGGGACCAACATCCACGTATTCCTCCATTCTGTTTATACATAGGACAGCTGTTAAACAATCCACTTGCTTCGTTTATTCAGATTTTTCCCAGTCTCTTCGATCGAGGAAATATGGATGAAGTACCGGCACGAGATAACGAGTCGTATGCTCGAGTCATTTGACCGACCTGCTTCCAACAAATTCTACATGTTCACTCCTTTCCACCCAAATGCCTTCGATACAATCAAGTGAGTCAGAAGTTTGACGACGCACACCTGGCACACTTACAGATCCGCAAACATTTTTCCTCGGAAATATGTTTTCCTCACGCGTGTTGCCATGTTTCCTTTCTCTGTATTGCCGTTTGTGAGAAAATTAGTGTACGCACTTTTCCAAAAATGCGTAACCTGGATTCTCACGTCCTTTTGATCGATGGAGTGTAGGCAAAATTCTCAACCAGCTGTTACTCCTTTAGCTTTCAACGGTCTTTTTATAGGTAATTGGATGTCAATATTGCGACCATGGCAACAATAGCCCGATATGCCGCTATGTTTGGTGGTCACACCAGAAAATATGAGCCCCACCTGGCACTTCAGTGCTTTTCCATTTTCACCTCATCCTAATTTTTAGAACGGATTGTGATGGGATCTGTTCATTTGGGGTAAATATATTACTTTGTTCGTTTTTGAGTGGTTAGAATGCACGTCATATCGAATCGAAGTTGTGGAGCGTTTTTATCTTAAAATTTGTACTGGCTTCTACTGCAATGTGATAGAGGAAGTTGATGCAAGAATATCTAAGGTTTATATAATGTGGTAATGTCTGTTCCTCAAGGGGCGTTGCGGTAAGTTCTGCTTTGTTATGTGGTTGTGAGACGTGGCATCCACGAGCAACGGAATCGAGGCATATCCAAGTCTTTGGTGGCTGTTTTTTGTAACAAAAGCCTGCATAGGCTGATGCCAACGAATTCACAACGAAACAATTATGAAACAAGTGCTCGGATGTACTTCAGACACTTCAATTTAGGAATCCGTCCGGTAGCTGCGGTGGCTTGGTCATGTACTATGAATGCCAACTCTTCAGCTGCCGAAAGAGTTCTACTTAATTCAGAGTTGCATAAGGGTATCAGTTTGCATTTACTCCTAGTGACGTATGGTATTCAGGGCAGGTTGTGCTCACAAATATATCGTAAATCCGTGAACTAAACCGGATCCTCGGTATAGCTCAAAATCCCTTAAAAATACAACATATTTTTTACACAGACTTTTGACTTCCCCCTGTTGGATCTGAGTTGGTCTGAATCATCACAAGAAGGTAGGAAGGACCATTTATAACCAAGCCGTTTCCTTTGATTCATCTGTTTCCGCTGTGATCCATTTTCCAACTTATTTTTAGTCGAACCTGGTTGCCAAGTGTTTTCGACTTATGGTACCTCATACCAGACTTTGGCCCTCGGTTTCAGGTGAGTTTGACTTTTGAATTTGGCTAATGACACTCCATTATCTGTGTCAGCTTTCCTCACTGCGACCCTGATTTTCCATTTCTCCAAGGACGTGATTCGTTTGTTTGCCCTTTTGGCACGCAACTGTCGTGGTTGTGTTGACTGGGAGCCTCATCTGGAACGCGTGTTCTGCGGTCTGCTACGATCCATGACGCTCCCAAACGGTCCATCGGCTTTTGCCGATGAACATGCAGCGACGAAACCGCTAGTATTTCACCATTATGCCACACTGCTGATCAACGCTATCGGTCCGGATCGCCCCGATTGTCCATCTACGGTGGTTCCTCGGTTGGAGAAATTCTACAAGGTTTGTATTCCTCTTACCTCTTTCCTAGGACCTTATGGAGATGCAGCACTGAGTTTGCTGATAGTGGTGATTAGCCCTACATGGTTTGGGCGCTGGTTTTCCACTAAATTTGTTATTTCAGAACTTCTGTGAATTGCCGGAAGTCTTTCTGTCAAGCCGTCGAACCGCTTTTATTCTAAGGATGAGATAATAAACAAGCACTGTGTGTGGTCCTCAAGCAATTTACAACACAATATGCATGGACACAGTAAATAAGGTTGAAGATAGCGACGATAAAAGTACACTGTTTGGCAGTAAGCTGCTTGATGTTCACTACGCTAAAGTGTCAGGAATCACCTGTTCTGATCTACACTTGAAGCCGGTCTGTTGAACCTCATTGTCCGGACGAATTGTTTTCTGCACGAAGGTCAAGTGGGCGCAGTCTGATAGATACGGCCTCCACAGCAGTCTAGTTCGTGTAAACTTTGTGACTTCGTACACCACTTGAAAGCTCCGGTATGAACGGTGGAGTGATTAGAATCGATTAAGTGTTTGATATTTCAACTGGAATTCCAATTCATTTCAACAAGTTGACCTTTCTGGACAATGTCGACGGATTCTTTCAAACAGTTGCCTCAGTGTACGACTAGTGTATGGTGCCCTGCACAGGCCTTGAATGACCATACACAAAAGGTTATTTATACCGTGATAGCCTGTTCAGAATAGGCGTCTATCAGAAGATTACCCGTAAATTCTGCCGCACAATTCGCCCAAATGGCTTAAGTGGCCGCGCGTCCAATTTGACTGCACAATCACCTCTAAAGGGCCAAGCCTGTTCCTTCTCAACTGACATGGATCTCGGCCTGGGCGTTACTGACTTGTTTTTTTTACAAAACGACTTCGGGTACCCGTTCCGGATGAAGGAATTCTGTTTCCTGGTAGTTTGAAACGACGTTAAGTGATGCACGATCCTCATCTTCATGGTGGACGGGTTTTCCGGCGCAGTTTTCGGCTCCAAACCGACTTCTCTTCTTTCCTGTCATTTTCTCCAAAAGACCAGTATTGATTGGCTGATTGATCGATTGAGTTGCAGTAGTTCCACCGACTAGTTCCTGTGTTCGGCTAGACACCCCCGACGAACACTGTTTCTCTCTCATTGTTGCTTAATTAAGCCTTACTTGTGGTCCCTTTGGGAAACAAATGGATTTTCCATGCGAAAAAAAATATATTTTTTGAGTACTTTCCATTACGAAGATTGACAACTCTCGAAAATCAAAACGGGAGAATTTTCTTACCGCACACTAATCTCAGTTTATGATGCAAAGCTTTTATTGGCATACAAACAATGCGGTTCGTCCCTTTCAACGTGTTCCATTGAGTTTTATTGGTTACGATTGGTCCACTAACCACCCAGCGACAGTTGCCCTCGATCAGTCTTTGTGTGTTCGAGATCATTCGTTGTTTTACATGCCGCGTTGATTGAAATGAATGACCGTCGCTGATCTTCCAATCCAAACCCAAGTTTGCCGCTGATTACGGGCAGTAAAACGCTTCGATGACTGGGTGAAGAATGACTGGTCAGATTCGCACGTATATTTCTTGAAAAATGCTTGTCCCGTGCTCGTCGACCCACCCAGGTCCTATTTTCCACTTCCAAAGTATGTACTGACGTCCATGTCGGGAAATTAGTCTTACATGGGCGTCGCTATCTTGAGGGCACAAACAACTATGAATTAAGTATATCTCCTTTACCAGATTCAGATTGTGATGTCATATTAACAGAGGTAACTTGGCAAAAAGGTGAAAACCATCTATCTTCTACCTGCCGGGTGCGTAGTATACCGACTGAGCTACCGTGGACGCCTACTCTCCGCTACACTCAAGTAGCTGAACTTCGAAGTTTATTCACAACATTGCTGTCCGACAAATGAATAAGTGATTTCTATCAGCATCATTGCTACCCCGTCTCCTCTTGTGTGACCTGCGCAATGAGCGGGGCGTTGATACCAACATTATTGTTCATGTTCTTTGTATTAATTCATCCCTAGAGTCACGATAAGAAGCGAGGCCGGATATATGATTCATACTGTACCGTGCATTGCGATTTCGTGCTGTTGAGATTTTCGGTCTAATAGATTACTGGCTATATCGCGATAAACAGTCGGTTGAAAATTAGATTGGTGTTGACGAATTTTCCGGCACGGAGTCTATCCGATAAGCCTCAAGACGGACGAAGGCTATCCAGACACTTCACTGGTCATATTAGTAGTAATGAGCTTAGAGGCCAGTGTGTGATACGAATCGCCGTAGTGCTTACGACAGGGAAAAACTTACATAACAAATGATCGGCGAGTAGAAACCACAGAAATCGATTTATGACAGTTCTGTATATAGTGCCCTTCCTCTAGGGCCAGCAAACTCTAGTGAATAATGAAACCAACAAATATCTTCGTCGTAGGTTACTGTGAGATCCGGATGAATGTTATTAGGACGTTGGACGAACTTCGTGGCTAGCGCCTTATCACCGGAAACCAGCACTGTCATCACCATCATTGACAGCAACATTATTTGCTAACACTGGTGCTTCATTGCCGTATAACAATGTCAGTAGGTTGGTGCTCTGAGGAGATTTGGGAATTTTTTGTGGAGACTTTGTCCTGCAAGTGAAGCCAATCTACGCTTCAGTGCTTCTCAGCTTTTCAGCGTAGATTGGCTTCACTCGCAGGAAGAAATAGCCATGTCAATTTTTTGAATAAAGCTTTTTAATGGAAAAAAGAAAAATCAAGCAGGGAGGGGGCCTAGGGCTAATCTACCGCAAACATCCGAAATGCATATACCTCGAGCACTCAGTCAGACAGACTGGATGAAAACTGACTGCATGAACGCCATCTCTTTCACCGTCTCCAGCCTAGCACAGGTATGGTCACGTGGACTCCATTCTGGAAGGTGAACAGCACCAACAGCGTCCAAAACTTTCATAACATCCCTTATTACCTTTTGACATGCCAAATACATTCTCATGCACCCACAAAAAGCACACGCTATTCACGAATTTCTGGGACATACCCTACTGCGCAAGCGTGTTGATAAGAGCTAACGGGTCAACAGAATCGAACGCACTGTTGAAACTAAGGACCTTGCGAGGTTTTAGGGCGCCTATACGCATACCGTTTCTCCAGCACTTGATGGATTATGGAGATGTGGTCCACACAACCATTTCCCGGCCGGAATCCTGCTTGCTGTCCTTGGGTCCCGTCTTCACGAGCCTTCTTAAGATGACGTAGAATAAGCGTCGCAACGAGCCCGGTTACGACGGGGTCAGGCTAACCCTCTACGATAACCACACTCACTGCAAGCATCCTTTTTAAAAATGGGCACCAATACTGACTCACTCCAGTTAGTTCAGACGATCTCTTTCTCCCAGATAAAGGTTGAGGATTTCACCTCCATCCTTGGACAGAGCAGCTGGGAGTTCTTCAGGACCAGCAGCTCAGTGGCTTTTGAGCAAAAAAGGATTCGCTTTTTTTGAGGGGGTTTCAAGCTTACTGTACAGGACTGTGTGCCGGTTGGGAATACTGCTGAGCAACTTCAGGTGGCCAGCCGAATTGTTCTTGAAACTGTCCAACCCAACGATTCAGGCACTCTTCTTTTTCAAAGATGGACAAGCCCATGTTGTCAGCTATTGTTTGGCTCACCAGAGGCCCCTTTGCGCGTTTCAGCTGGAACAGTTTACACACATTCTCAGCGTTTTTTATCTCTTCCATTTCTCCAGCTTTCTGGATCTACCAAGCTTATGGACCCGCGCATACGGTTTTCTTCATCTGAAGTCTGAGAGTTCGTCTAATGTTATTGTACTCTAGATCGGGAGAAACACGTGTCCGAGCGTCGAGCAGTTTTAGGGCGTTGCTGCAGATACAGTGCTTGGATCTGGTTAGTTAAGTCATTACACAAGCGGAGCGCTCATCTTCTTGTAAGTATGCGGACCACCACTCTGTCACGTCGCTTATAGGATTAAGATCTTCCAGATACCTCTCTATCGTAATCATAAACACGTCTGTTAAAATTGGGCACATTGGACTGTGCGTGGCTACCCCACCTATTTGTTTTCAACTAGAATCCTGGAAACTGAAGCTAACTTTCTCAATTCACAGCAGAAGCACTCTCTTGGGAACCTGCACCAGGATGAGGAGTTGAGCGCTCTCGGAGATAATTGTCTCACACGGAAAGTCGGCGGTTTCATGCAGCAACTGTACATCTGCTGAACACATGTATTTGTGTTTAATATTCATCGTTTCCAAATAATCAGCCAAGTTTAGCAAATCTGTGATGCGTCCAAATGCTAACCAACCACCAGGCTAATTTATATTGCAGAGATTTGGACACGGCTGAGATCGGTAGGAGAGATACCTCAGATGTGTGTGTTTTCGAAAGTCGGCTAAGCTCCGATATTGAGCGACCATTTGGCTTATTATCTCTCTACATCTCGTCGATCCACTCGTGTTAAAGATGCAGTTCAAGATAGGACACTCATTCTTCTGCATTGCCAATAGGATTCTTCCTTGTTCAAAGGTTGAAACTTTCGATTGTCATTTACAGTCGAATTCACTTTATCGATATAAATCTGTTGGTCCACAGCCACGGAACCCGAAGCTTTGCGGGTTCAGAATGAAGACATCCTTAGATTTCAGCTCTCGTACTGCAATACTATGTTATTTGGTTATTGCTCATTTCCCCACAAACATTCGACTATCCTTAGCCAGACTTAATCATAGGCTGTTTATTTACGTGGATAAAGCATTCTGACTATTAGTCATAATTGACGAAGCGAACATTTCCTCCAAAGCAAGCTTTACAAATAAATGGAATTTGCCAGCTGAGCAAGCTGGTCAGTAAACCCTGGATCCGGAAACAACTAGAGGGTCGCGTGTTCCACCCATCTTTACCCACTTTCATGGGTCCCAATGGGAACGAATACGCTAATATGAATAAGCCTTGGGGGGTTGCACAATTCGTAAACTAGGTGAACTTGGTATGTTGCTCTCCACTAATTATTCAGAAGTGCAACTAACACAAATTCGAGTAAACCGTTTGTCGGGGAGAGCATTAGTCCAAACTGGTGGTTTTCCCTCAATACACGATCAGAATCGTCGGCAATCCTCTAGGCCCTAGGTCACTTAGTGCACTTTGTTCTGAATTACTATCTTTTATGTTGCAAGCAACCTTCCATAACAAGTATTGTTCACTACGCGTCAAGGATATGATTACCTCACTCCAACTCACACCAATATTTGAGTGGTATCGTTCAGCCTTGGCACCCATTTTTGTTCGAAGCTGCTGTGTTATCTGTCCGAAGTCAACTGCCGAGAACTAAGACACTGTCAGGTTGTCCAAGTTTGGGCAGTCGCAATCGAAAGTCACTGCCAGATACAACGTATGATGATTCTGTTGTTGGCAGTTTTGTTTCGCCACTCCCGGACCTTCTGGAACTCACTTTCTATCCCAGGCTTTCCGTTACTCGATTCTCAGCTGTCGCCTGCAACCAGTATCTCACCTTAGAGTAGCACAACCTTGGCACTCAATCTTCTAGGTTTCTCAGGTATAATTATCTTTTGTTGCGTCATTGATATGGTTTTCCCTTAAAGAACCGAGGAACTACAGACTAGAGTTTACAAATGCCCAACTTTTCAGCTTCCTGTGCGAAGAACTATTATTTTATTTTTTCCGTTTTTTGTATTGTTGCTTTGCTGTAGCTGAATTTCCATGCTCCTCCCACCAACTCCATCTCCGGGAAATCAAGTTACCGAAATTTTTATTAACTTTCCTGTACTTGTGGGTTATGATCACTTCTTTCTCTCAAATCACTTTGTGTCCGCTAACGGGAGCATGCAGATCATGGGTACCTTCCTTCGTGAAGTTAAGGAGTGCCTTCCTCTCATTCCTTTCGAAAATGTTATCTCACTTACACTTCTAGTTTGTTTCTTTTGCATCGGTACAGGCTTAGACACGCTAGAATGTGACCTCTCCATATTCTGTGCATTTTTCCTCAATACTTATTTTGTGTGCCGCTCCCCACAGGCCGTTACCCACTTCTGTCATCCGTCAAATACCAGCAAATCCGCCGCTTTTCTGATCCTGTTCACGCGCCGACTGGTCATGGCTCTGTACCAGCGACTGCGGAGTGAACTTTTCCCTCACGCAAAACAAGTGGCACAATTCGGTTCTCCACCTGCTGAAGTATGTCATTACAGCTGTCATAACAACTGTTCTGAGTGCTTTTTCGGCGGTGGTGCGTATTATCGGATTCATATGGACTTGCCTGGTATCTATTTATTCGACCGGTGAGGTAGAAGTCAAAAATCGCTGTTTGATTTTATGCCTTCAGCTTAAGTAGTAAAGACATGCGACGTTCGTTGGAACGTAAAAGTAGTATAAGGAATCAACACCTGTGTGTCAATCGACCAAATTTAAATTCCAGCCTCATCGAAAGCTTGACGTAGGAACTTTCGCTTACACAGCCAGCATAGCTTCGTTGTAACGCAATAGGGTCTTTTCCAGTCAGATCATTGACCCATAGTCTGGATGTACTGCGCGGTCAACGGAGAGCGCGGGGAGTCATTCTGTCGAGTTGGCCTTGATCCCGTTTCCGACGAGTATTTCGGTAATGGAGATCTAATGGCAATGCTGTTCAGCCGGTAGTGGCCGAACGGTTAGGTGTTAAACCACTGGTCGGAAGGTTGCGGGCTCGAAACACACTGAGTACAATCTATGCTTTTCAGAATAAATTGGCCTCATTTAGAGGACAAAATCTGAATGGAAAATATTTCTGTAAATATCCAGAACTTTCCTTACCCGTGCCCGTTACCGAACTGGATCCGGCTAACCCAAATTCATGTTCGCATCTCCTCTTCATCGATCCCGTAGCAAATTCAGCTTTTTTGTCATCGGTTTGGTTAGCAATTGCTACTCGATAATTTTCTGCTTACCGGCAGCCAGGGCCTCCCCGCATTCAGCGGAGAGATGCTGATGAGTTTGCACCAAAGTTTTCGAAACAAGCGCTAAGCACATTACTTGATTGACGTTTAAATTTAATTGACGCCATGTTTGTATTGATTCACTTAGATTATTTGCATGTTTCCATGTAAGTTGGTTGTCCTCAGTGTTGCGGTAAAGTCGAAATGCTAATGTATGTCCTCGATCCGGTAATCAGATGGCTTTAAATTTTTGCTGTTCGCCGGAACATGTATATAGGCCGTTCACCAATGTAATGAACATGCAAGTGAGCTGCACGCTCCTGCAGTGATTCGGACACCTGTCTGGTCTCATTAGAACTGACAGAAGACCTGTGGTGCGATACGCTAACGTTTCTTTTACTCTCTTCCTCGCAGGCGTATTATATGCTAGTTTTATAAATAAAGAGTTGCACAGACACTGTCTCGTTGATTTAAACAACGAGACACTATTTCAAACCTGGCCATTCGACTACCTCACTGAACGCGTTCTGAAATATTGTCACACCAGATAGCCTATAGTTTTAGACTACAGGCCTTAAAGCATACCACAGTCCCTTCGTCATAGACTTCGACCGATCTTTTCAATCCAAGTCACTGCATTTTCCCGCTGCGCAGCTTTTTTAGATCATATCGCAGTCAGGCGCCGAACCGGTACGGTGTAAAGCAATATGCGGACAGTTAAGATGTCAAGCGTGAATGCTGTATCACTCCATTTTATGTGTTACTGCTCGAACTATTGTGCGCTATCTATAGGCTTATTTTGGTGAATGAAAGACAATCTGGTGGTATAAGGCCTTGAAAAGACAAAGGTCAACTTGAGAGATGTGTGGTTAAGGCTTAGTCAATTCAGCAGCGGAGCTTATCAGAGTATCTGGATATCACAGCTCAGCTCATATTATTGCGCGACGCATCAGTGAATGGGGTTTTCGCCTTACACCGTGTCCATATGGTCTCCAAAGAAGCACAACAACCTTGGTTTTTGGATGAAGCGCGTGACATAATTTCTACGCCCCGAGAACCTTAATTTAAAGCTACGAGCCACCTGTGGCAAAAGGCCCTCGGTAATATAAATTAAACAACCATGTGTATGCCATAGTCCCCGTGGAAAATTGCATTCCACACACATGTATATGCTAGTGGCGAACCGTCTATATAAATTTTGTTAGGGGACGGTGTATCTATTTCTTCACGTCAAGTTCGAATTGTGCTCTGTTTAACCAAATGTTTCTACGAACATGCTAAATAAAACTGATTTAGGCGCTTCAGAAAATCACTAACTTTTTATCCATCATTCCCCATTCGATATACTTCGTCGTCATCAGGCCCGATTCTGTCTTAGCTTTTCACTGATTTTTGCACGTACCCTGGTTTATGTGGTTTTTATAGTAAGCCAGGTTCTCTCAGTTGGTGACCGCATGGGAGTAACAACCAAATGCGAGCCGTTTGTGGTAGACCGTAGTCCTAGTTATTTTGGGGGGCCAGATGGCCGAAGTGGTTAGAGCGCGAATTTACTGACCGCAAGGTTCGTGGTTCGAACCCGACCTCTGCCTCTCGACTTCCCCTGTCTAGGCTTGGGCAACCTGGCAGTATCCCAGCCCTCGTGCTTCCTTCTGGTAGCATGGCAGTTTGGCACCGAAAGGGTGCTACAGCTGAACGATTCTAGTTATTTGTGGGGTGGGGCTCACCTTCTAACGAGTCCGTACGCCTTTATCATTCCTTTGAAAGTGATTATCGTCTCTCCTCTCTCAGAGGAGATGGTGTGCTCTAGGGCTCCTTTTACTGAATGTTTATGTTCGCGAATTGGAAAAAAATGGTTCCTTAGTCCATCCTCATTGCTTCACCTATTCCCCAGTACAATCTTTCCGTGTCCCAAGTGGATCAACTGGTTGATCTGCTGGTCCCTATAACCGTGGATTACATGCTGTTCAGCAACCTGGATTGTCACTTGTTGACTATCGTGCATTCTATTGATTTCTTGGCCCGGATGCGTCCTCGAGCTGTGATGCCAAAGCTTCTAGCTTGTTTGGAGGATGGATTGTCGAGACCGGAAGCGCCGCTGCGTTACTCCCGACCGTTGTCTGCTCTGATTCTCAGTGTAGCCAGTTTTTCACACGTCCGCTTCCCAGTCTTTCAGCATGGCTCAATGGGAAATGCAGACGTCGAATCTCGGGAAGCGCACCAGGATGCATTCGCTGAACAACCAGAAGAACATGAGGAAGATGAACTCCAGGTTGGAGACAGTGAGGAATCCATCGAACTGGATACTAACTCCGCTGATGAAATGATCCGTGAGCCGGATTCAAGCGAAATGGTGAGTTCTTTTTATCGGTCTCCTCAGCTTTAGTATTCTTTTACTCCCCAACCTGATAGGGGTTAACCTTAGGGATTCAGATTATTCCTTTGGAATTAACCTGCACATCTCCGTGATTGTGAGGATGTGCGAGGGACGTTGGTTAGAAGGATGGACTGCCAAACGAGGCAAAACTGGATAAATAAAGATGGGTCTTTATCTAAGTTCTATTTAGCAGTTTAGTGCAGGATCGTTGTGCGCATCAGAAACTTCGCTGACTATGGGTTCCACTTTCTTTACCAAATTACGACGCTGCTAGAAAGATTGGGAACGAATTGAGCCCACGCATCTACTTGTGGGTACACTGGATTTCAATGATAGACCACTTACTTTGGTGACGTTACCTGTTTGGTGTATACTGGTAATGTAGCATTAGCACAACAGATAAAATATAGTTACACGTTCTGCAAACGAAACGGAGAATCCGTTGTATGCGGACAGACTGGGATCCCCCACTAGTTAGTACCGAGGGTCAGAAGTGACCTAATCACAATCGAATATACACTACATGAAGAGTTTCTGGAACTCACTGCCTTTTTTCTTGGTCTTTGAGGAAAATGGCAATAGTTAATTACGGAAATAGGACAATCATTTAAAGCGTGTTTTCTCACTGGAGCGACCGGAAACTCCGGGGAGCCGTATAGCGAAGCTGCATCTGACGGAGTCAGTAAGGGACGATAAACATGTGCCTAATGTTTGTTAGCAGCTGGTTTGACAATTTTAATTTTCATTAAAGACACCATCCACATGCATTTCGTTTGCTACGATGGATGTTGAGTGGTTGTTGAATGTTTATAAACAACCCGACAGTTACTCGACGAATGCACTCATTTGCATACCAATTTGGTTTTCACGGGAGACTCACCTGGAACCCTGCTGAATCTCTCGTTTATGATGTTAGATGCCCACGCCTTGTCCCCACTTCCTTACTCGAGTGAACTTAATGTTTTCCGATCAGCCAACCAATGCATTTTTGTTTGGAACGACTGCAACGTCTATTCAAATGACTGTATCCACCAGCTGGCCCTATTTCGCCTGTCGTTTGGCTATATTAAACCACTTCAGGATTCCATTGAATGCCGATCGAAAGCAGTGTTCGGCGCCCCCACCAATCTCAGCAAACCCGGGACAAGAAGCATCCTCAACAGTGCCAGAATAATATAAGATCAATTACCTAAAACTTTTTACGCTCATCCTCCTTTGTAAAATTGAGCGGATGGGAAAATCGTCTTTATGTAGTTTCGTTCTCTGTGGAGATGTAGACTATCATTCGCCCAACTGTCCTATTCTTGTCTATAATGTTTCATCATCATCGAAGCATTTACAGCAAAAGCAGCCTTGGAACACCAGTGCTTCAACACTTCAATGAAAAAACATTACGTACTCCTCTTCACACATCGGGTGCCTTCGGTGTCCACTTCCAAAAACCGCCCCAGTGAACGTAACCCTTTTCCAAATACCACTTAGTTCCATTCCTGTGAATTCTTCAACAACTCATTGCCTATCTGTCATTGTTCCCCCGTCAATGGAGCCCGATTGAGAATATCATTAAAGACCAACCTGGATCAGGGAGAAAGCTCTTATGACGCTCAGATGTGAGCGACTGAATGGAGCTGCTGTGAGAGATTCACTAGTGCAAATGCGTGCACACACACGAGGTGCCTGACAGTGAACGCAATTTTATTTGTTTCAAAACAGCAGTGCCATTCAAACAACCATCATTTTGATTAAGCCGAACTCGATTACCGTATTCCGACCCAATGATCGGGTTCGGATCATGCGTGTGTTCCTTCCACAGCGCATAAAGATCGCTTGATTCGGATTATTAAATTTCAGTGGAATTAATACCGGACCTGAGAAACTCAGCTGAGCTGGTCTCATCTGTGTATGTGAGCTGAAAGGAAGACAACCCCGCTGCTCGTTTTTTCCTTATCTATGCTCGGCAACTCCGGCGACCCTAAGTTCATGGTAAAATGATTCTACCGGGACGCGTTGCGTGGACACTGGAAATTAGTATGCAGGATCGTTGGGGTGGACAAAGAAAGCGTGCATACATGACTGCTTGTCATTGCCAGTTCCGAGTCCTGAAGACAGGTCTCTATTCGTTAGGAAAGTCAGGATGTACCTGCTCGATAAATAGTTTTAGAGAAATCCTGGAACAGTTAATAGGTACTGAGTTAGGATGACAGTTTCTATGACGCTTGTATCCGGTCCAGCAGCATATGTTTAAAGATGAACAATGACTACCGACAGAGAATTAGTGATGAGTTCTACGTGATGATGATGTATACCGCCGACCATCAGAAGGTCCTTCTCTATGTTACACTGGCTTGTGAGGAGGCTGTCTTAAATTGAGCAGGGTGCTTACAGGGCGAAATAACTGATCGCCTCATTAATGCTGTGCATAAAACAGCTTACATATAGGTGATCCAATGTACAGCCGGTTTGCCTTGCAAAGATCGTCAATTAATATTACCGTCAAACCGTTATAAGAATCTAACTGGAGCGGCTCTCTTGAACTGCTGCTTACCAATCTTAAATTCTATACAGACGATTAGTCCCCTTTTCTTGATTTTCCGATTGATTCAACCAGCTCGAATAAGTTTCCGTAGATTGCTTGACTACACTTAATTAACTTTAATTTTTGCGTGCATGCGAGACAAAAACGAACCCGTTGGCATCGGTGACAACAACTATTAAACCATATATTTCACTGCCGGTTCTTCGTAGAACACCAGGAAACGGCAATCTGCCAAATTCGAATCAACCATCTCTCCTCCAGACAAAGCCCATTTGGCATCACTCCTTTACCCAGAGGGTCGCTGTCAGCTTATGCGCTTGATGAACTCGCTGATAGCTGGTTTCGATCCCGACTACCCGGACCGCTTTGCCGCCACAATGGCCTGTTACAGTAGATTATGTAAGTTTGTTTATCCTTCCTTGCTTGAATTCATGTCATTCTTATGTCCAATCGATGTTCTATTTCCCTGCCACCCAGCTAGATCTTAGATAGGATACACTCAGTGGAAAGCTTTCGAGTTCCAGCTAGTGAGGGGCCGATCCATGAAAATAATGATCATATTCCACTGTGGAGTTGATGCTGTTGTCAACAGGCGTTTTTTGCATCACATGTTTTGAATCTGGCTGAGTTTTCGGAGGCCAAACACCATCAGTATTATCATTACGATCGCCATCCTGTAGTTCATTCAGAGAGAGGGTGATAATGTGATGACACCAACCCAGTCTATCCAATGAACCCTTGATGACCGCACTGTAAAGCTGTTTGGTAGTCATGTCGACGCACTCACACCATGGCTTACTAATCGGCTCAAGCTTAATAATGACCCCAAAGTTTGTGCACTTCTTTCATTCACCGTCTAACTCACGCTTTTTCACAGTCCTTTCAGTGCCTATACAGGACTACCCAGTTTCCGCATCTGATGAACTCGAAGAAAGTGGTTTGGATCAGATGGAGGAGGTAGTGACAAACGTTTTCGCCCGTATCCTTGAGCATTTGCAGTTTGCAAACGACCGCTCTTGTGTGTCACACAATGTGAGTAATGGAGAGTCATCGATGCGGACGGTTACCGGGGATGGAAAGTTTATACACCGTCCGCACACGGCTCCTGAAGGTCGCCCTCGTGTCCCGATGGAAAGTGCTATTTTGAGCAATCTGACCGGGTTGGCCGTGACGATGGCCATTTCCGCTGGTCCCAATCCCATATTTCGTCAGCGATTGTTACGGCTCTTAGTTGATGCCATTTTCGCAGCACAGTGGGAACCTGACACCGCTCGCTTGCTGGCTTATCAACTATATTGGTTCTCTGTGAATTCCCGACAATCTGTCATCTCACTTCAAACCCTCAGGGACATTGAATCGCCAGAGACTTGTTTGGATACTGCTTTATTCGCTCTAGAACTGATTTGGCCTCGTTTTTTGCAGTTGGTTGAAGAAGTGGATTCTGGTTAGTCTGGTAATTTCTTTTGCACCCTGTGATCCCTTTTGTACCAGTTTGCTGCGCGTAGTGCCGTGATAAAGTTGTTTCTGTTGTAGCTTGTCACTGATTTTTTGGGAATTCGGATCAGGAACTAACGATCCACTGCCTCTTCCGTCAACTCTTTTTCACACCGTTCACCACTTCTGAACGGATTAGTCAATGGTCTTCTGGAAGAAATTGCATCATAAACTCGTGCTAGTCGGAATGTTAGGAAATCTAGATGAAGTGAGGTGCACTAGAAGAGAGAGCGTTTACATATGTCTGTTTCTCTGCAAAAAAAATCTGTGAAGATTTTTGTTTCCCGTTTGCCTGCAACCAGACAATGGGAAAGAATTATCGGTAATGAACATGTTATCGTGCTTTGACGCTATCACCTAATCACCTCACTTTCGTTTCGTATGCTAGTAAGAGTCGATGGGTTCTTAGCGCAATACATTCCGCTGCGGCCTAACAGTCTCAACCCGAGATTCAGGTGATGTTTAGATCGTAACTGTTGAAAGCGGGTGTCCTGACTGTCGGTTGTTTATTATACCACATTTCTTTGGTGCTCCTTATGTGTTTTCTCAATCCTGTCGGCACTGCAGGTCCTTTGGAGTGTTATCGACGTGTCTGTTTTTGTCTTCTCTTGTTGTAATTTGGTAAAACTTACTTTGTCTACCATGGGTTACCACATCTTCGCTAGAATGGGTGTTTTGCTACTCTGCTGTCATGAATTCCTAGCATATACTAAAAACATTTATTTCTATTGATAGTATGAGGAGATTTTGATCGTGATTTCTTCCTTCGATTAAAGTCAATTTGTGCTTAGCTGATGTTTAATCCTTATTGGGAATCACCAATGAGGCTCATCTCACGAGATGGCTTAGTGGTTAGAGCGCGAATTTACTGACCGGAAGGTCCGTGGTTCGAACCCGACCTCTTCCTCTCGACTTCCCCTGTCTAGGCTTGGGCAACACGGCGGTATCCCAGCCCTCGTGCTTCCTTCGGGTGGCATGGCAGTTTGGCACCGAAAGGGTGCTACAGCTGATTGATTTTTTATTTGATTTCATCTCACGAAACTCCAGAGCGTTTCCAACCCTCCCCCCGGCAAGTAATTGAACGCTAAACTGGCCAGCCACGATTGGCTGACCAGCAGTGTGATGAACTCGCGCCCAAACAGGATATAGCACCACTGATCCTTCAATCACAAAATCCATATCACGCGTTGATTTGCTTCTCAAGTAACGGTTTCTCAGATCGAACATCCAGGCAACTTGCGTATTATTCCTTCTCCTGAGCTACTTATGGTTTGTTGATAGTACGAGCAAGTTTGGGAATTTATTTTTACTTGTCGATTTGTTTAGATATGTATTTATTTTCGTTAAAGAAATTTTCAAATGCAGTAGGTGTTAACTTAATTCAGGAATGGTAATGATAATGTTTATGTTAAAAGGCGTGTATCACTTGTGCGTCGCTCGTTTGCCACACGCATTCGAGTCGCAGGTGATTACAAACTCGGTTCGTGAATGAATAGCACTTCTGGGACTTCGGTGGGGTGGATCCTGTAGTAGGTGCTTTTAGGTTTATAATAATCGTCCAACCCTAACTGCAACGTTTGTCATCGTTGACTGAACACTAATCATACCCGTGTTTCTTTTACTTTCATTCAATACAGATCAGTTTTTTGTGTACAGGGGCCGAGTAGAACCGCGACTACTGGCACTGCTGTACATACTTCCTGGATCGTTTTCCGCCCTCCACCCGTCTAGGTTGTTGGAACCGTCGTTCTTCCAGCGCTACCTCTTGCCGTTACTACACCTTCTGTCCAATCTTCTGTATATGTCAACTGGGGTATCAGTGATCACCGCGAACATTGACTGGTGGTTAGATGAACCAAAGAATCACTACACGAAAGATCAGTCGGTCTGTCCGGCCTTGGCTGAGGCAGCTTCTGCTCTACTCGCCACTTTGCTACGTCGACTTACAGCTTGCTCGGTTGACCTTACAAACTTTGATTTAATGGCCACTGGATCCACCAGTAACACTCCAGAAACGCTATTCCTGACATCAAACTGGTGGACACCCTTCATCAGCTCACGCACCATGTTTGAACTGTCTCGGGGCTTTCCAGCCGGAATCAACAACTGCACCTCTTCAAACCGGATCCCTCCCTTCTGGGTTGTTCCGTCTACAATGCAAAGGGAGTTTTCAAAGCAGCTAGTCGGAATTTTCCTAGGACCAGTTATTCGCAGGCTAGGCGAAATAGCGTCACGCCTATCTCCTGTCAGTGGCATCACCCACATGTCTGGTTTCGAACCCGGGTTGCCTCTATCCACTCAACGCGATCAGCTAAGTGCTTTACTAATTTGGTTGAACAACGTGCTTACTGGCATTGCAGATGACTTGGCGCCTCGCAGGCCTGACTGTGCGGCACAGGAACCAATCTCACAGCCGGATGTCGCAAGTACCTTCGCCAACCTTCCATTCTTTGACTGTGTTCTCCCAGATGACACAGGAAAACCCACAGGTCTACGGGAGTTAGTGTTCACTCTTGGTCTCAACCTTTTGGACAAAATAGCAGAACTCTTCAGGCAAGCTGATGATAGTTTATCCTCTGCAGACATTGCCCACCCTGAAAACCACGAAGATACAAACGACAGTGGTAAGTTTGTTGCTCACAATGCATGCCGGTCCCCCTACCACCTTGATTCGAGTTTTTTTAGGCACCTTGAGTGTGTTTCAAATACATTGCTGTTTACAGACTAAATCTTCGGAATAATTTGTGCGAACCCATAAACGTTAATTCACAAGGTCAGCTCGAGTGTTGGTCTTTCTCGTATCGTATGAGTATTTTTTTCATCAGAACAACACCGGTTTTCGTCAACGAGGTAGAAAACGGAAAACGGTTTGCGAGGATTTTGTCTCTTAATCTTATCCAGAAACAAGGGAGCTTGGTTTGTTTGTCCTTTTCTTACGCTAACACACTTTGAGTGACCTATTCAGTGAGTCGGTATTGTGAGTTGAGAGCGCGCTCCAGTTTGCACTTAATTAGAGGCTGTTTTGCAAGATAAATAATCCCACCAATTTGACTGACCGAACACCTCAATTCTGAGGTTTCCCCCATTTTCCTTGTGTCCTGCGAGCTACCCCCAGTAAACAATAACACCAAGGTAAGAAAATCACTATTGATCCAATGGGCTGTTTCCCATAAGGAACACTGTTCGTATCCGCATAGGTATGAACGATGAGCCCGTTACTGGGAGCATAGTTGGCCGGCCTGCCTCATTGCTTAGACACAGCCTGGTGCTTGCAGTTAGTGAATCACACTCAGGAGAAAGGCATGTAGTCGTGACAGCACTAGATGGGTCTGAATACGAATCTGACATCTGGATAACCCAGATAGCCCTATGAATAAAATCGTGGGCTTTCGTGTGGACCGCGCGAGTCCGATCTCTATAGATCCTTGAAATCGGTTCATCCTCCCTCGGTCCCGACATACTGTACACTCTTTCATCTGAGCTTTTTTCAACTGAATGTAATATTGAAGACAATTTATTCATTGCGACACTCCCAGAACACTTTAGCACGTTCCCATACTCTCAATAAGACTAAAGTTGTTCAGCTGTAATGGCTCTGAGAAGGATACTACTCTAAGGCAATAAAATAGTCGTACTGTTTTGCCGCGGTCGCTTTCACATCAACATCGATCAAAAAGCCAACGATGGCCGTCCACCATTTGTACGGACATAGAGTCTCGCTTAACGTTCCTCCGGAGATTTAGGCCGCTATCGCCTAAGGTCTGCTTTGGTCTTTCCAAGACCATTTACTTCCAAGTCCGTGTGTACTTCTGAATCACGGTCCGTGATGTACCTCAAGGTGAATCCAGTGTATGTTCTGATCGACCGCTTCGACCCAAATTACCGTGCGCTTTCTCATCGTGCCGCGCAACCCTACTTCTTCCGTATGCAATGCAGAAATAAACCAGTCACCAGCTCTGTCAAGCTTGATGTTTGTATCCTTCCATACCCTGAAAAGCAGTACGGACTGAACTTGGATATGTAGAAGTTCTAACCAGTTCTCAGAGAGAAACTACGCCGAGAGTCCTGAGCAATCTGATGAGTCTCTCGACCACTCAGACTTCACCTTTACCTGTTGATTCACTCTCGGATCTCCCATCACTCACATAGGTATGGGCTTGCTGTCGATCCTGACATTTTCAAATGCAGTGAACTTTCCAGCATCTATTTCTCTGGTTCCGTTCAAAGTCCGTCTTATTGGACCCTTTTGGCCGATTTGTGTCACACACTGTTCATTAATCTGCCGATTCGAATTTTTCGCAGCGTGTAAGTACATTTAGCCGCACTGGGTGGTCAAGTAGGATAGACTTGTGTTCATGGGCTCAACTAAGAGGCTGGGACTGGTAATGGCTCAGATTTAATTTTCACCGCAATTTTCTGTGGTCTAACAATAATACAACCTTAAACAGAAAAGTATTCTTATTTGGCACGATAAGAAAACGCAGATGAACATGGATAGGAGCGCCCTTGTATCCATGCGGCACCGTAACTTAGAGGTTCAATTTTTCTAACTTTACGGGATAGTCGTAAGCTTTCAGTGGAGCGGGAGCATTTAATACAGAGCCAAATAGCTGCTCGACCGCCTGCGGTAACGTTCGACTTAAGGTCACATGGATACTAGGGATTTACGGTCTATGAGCATTTCTAACAAATGGTTTACACGCCGCCTCAGAAAGAAACTAACAGCCCACAAAGTTAGCCCTCAGTCCAAACCAGTTCGACAAATTTTGAGCATTCAAGAGCCCAAACGTTCGATTTGTCGAAATCGTATCAGGATGTGCAAAGAATGCGATCGTGAGTTGTGTATCCGCCCAATTTCAAGTTCCCCGTGCTTTGCCTGTTTGCATCACCCTACCACGGTGAACGCTTATTAAGACACGTTCCACCATCCTCCCTATGCTTTTTGTTTTCTCCTTCCAGCTCCTACACCGCCCACGCAACCCTCGAATAGTGTGGGACAGCTCCTGAATTTGTCTCAGATAGCTGATCTGCTTTCCCTCATTCAGACCTCAGGACTCAACTCAGGGTCTAATGAAAACTACCCCTGTTTACTCCGAACCTCAAGGGGCCCGGTTGGTTTGTACGGGAAGTCGCTTGGAGCTGCCGCTTGTCTGAGAACTCTTGAAAACAACTTGAAGGGAATTGTGCTCATTCCCGGAATTCAGCAGCTGTGTGGCTCGCCTTGCGCCACAGATAGCCAGTTCTTCCCATTCCATTGTGGTGGTCGGTTGGAACTTCCTATTAGAAAGGGTTGCTCTTTACTCACTTGGCTAGCGACCATTCAGCGACGATACCTCCGGCTTCAGAGTAAACGCCTGCAGTATCCTCTGACATTTGCTGCAGCAGGCCTCAAGGCACCAAACGGATGTGATGAATGCATGATACCTACTCCGTTACTTCGCCGTTTGGTTCAAACGATGGGCGTTCTGGCGACCGCACCAAGGCGCAACGACATACGTCAGTGTGTGTCTCAGCAACTCACGTCTAACGTGTTACCTAAGGTGGCACAGGTAAGCCAACTATTCCTTGTCCTGATACGTCGGAAATGCCTAAAATGTTGACACGAAATCCTCAAGTCATATGTTTTTGGGATTCTCAACCTCGTAAACAAATGTTGAGAAAGGAAATAACATTCACCCTGGAAGCGTCTGTGATATCTTCCACTTGAGTCGTTCAGTTCAAAGACAACTGCTAACCTTCTGAATCAGCGAGTCAGCATTCGTTTTTCAATGGCCCAATTAAGTTTGTTCGCCCAAGACCACCCAAGTATCACCCTTCAAGCGTCGCAGAATACTTCTGCGCTCGTTGCGAAAATCCTTTGGAACGTCTCCAGCTGCATATACTAATTACTGTCACCTGTCCATTTATGTTGATATTGGGTTCTATCTTTCAGCTTCAGAGAGTATTCAGTGTAGCCAGGGTTTCCCTCCCTGCTTGCCTACATAAACTAAGCGACCTTCGACTCGACTGTTCTGAAAACACTCATTTACAGTTCAGCACAGAATACCTTGAGGGACGGCTGTTTCTCCCTGGGAGGTCCAAAAATCGACGAAAACTGGTATCTACTGAGCAGTTCGTCTCCACTGGTACAAGCCAGTAGGTTGATGCAAGTTGGATTGACAAGTCTGTGCCTTCAAATGATGCTGAAATCCCGTATATAGCGGTTAATGTGAATGTAGCCTTTAGAGTGGCCGGGCCTTGTGCTTCTTCACACTAGCATCCCCACCCCATGATGAAGGATTTTCATGAAATTTCTCCATCTCTATCACCCAAAAAGCATGTAAATTAGGCTGCTTTAGTAGGCAGCCTGGATAGGAGAACGTGTCCTAAGAAAAGAGATCGTACATAGGAACCAAACTACCCTTACGGCATTAAATGGCACAAAATTCCGCTTGAAATTTGCGATGGAGTCCTGCATCAAGCATTCATGAGACCACTGGTATACATCCATATTTTCGTTACTTGAAAAACCGGTAGCCTTTCGCCCAAGTTGGAAACTTTCTCTTTCCGTGAATTCAATGTCTGATCTATTTAAAGGTCGCATCATATCTGTAGACGTAATACACTACTCATGAGGTTGCTGAAAATTCTTCGACAGCCCACGACCGGTTTCGCCCTTCTTGGGGCTCATCAGGTAGGCGCGGTTCCCGAGTTTCCGTCAACCTCATGTTCTACTTGAACCCAAATTGCACGAACCTAGCGAAATACACTCATTTGCAAGCAAATTTGGTTTTACGGGAGACTCACCTGGAACCTAGCTGAATCTCTCATTTATGATGTTTTCAAGCAACTGAATGTGCCGCACCAGGCCGTCTCATTTTCCAGTTGGTACGATATTCGAGATATCGCGATACATGTATAGACGTAATGCACTACTCATAAGGTTCCAGGTGCGTCTCCCGCAAAACCAAATTTGTTTGCAAATTAGTGTATTTCGCTACTACATTACCTGCCCTAACTAACGACCCTCCCCGTAATAACTTCCTCCCTGATACAACCGTAAGGATTTGCACGGCGACTGCAGCGTTGAACCAGTCCGACCCCCATTATACGAACACCGCGCTAGTCTGACGGAATTTGTTTGGAATTTCCGAGGTCATAATGGAGGAGTACCTTGGGACCATAGATTGAAATGCAAAATGTGACTGGATCGCACCGTTACCGAGTATTATTTGTTGGTCATGCCCATGACCATACAATTGTGGTATTCATCGATTTGTAAATGATCCCCTTCGGTTTCAATAAAACTCACAACTTGTGAAAGTCAGGTACGTACTATTAGCCAAAAATGCACACTGGTTGTTCACATGTGTACGTTAGTATTGAGGCCTCAACATATATCTGATCAGTTACTTCACCGAAGGAATTCTAAGTCCATGTCATGCCGCACAAATTGTATCTTTAGACATACCAAAGTATGTCCATCAGTCTATTGCTCCATCTCAAGCTCCGGTGCACTTTCTGGTTGTGCAGCCTAACCACTCTACCGCTCCAGGTCATGTCGCAGTTGAATATTAAATCGGTGCACTGTAAACTGAAAGAAATCTCTGCAACCCCTCCATCTGAACTAGCTTTGTGTTCGCCTCTCGTCTGATAATAGCACACATCAGGCCATATCTCCCATAGACTCCAAATGGTTAGGTATGTGTTGGATGGCCTCTAGCCTAGCTGAGACGCAGATTTTAATATCTGGCTTACCTTAATCGCACCACTTTTATCACGCTTAGTTCCATTTATGATCTATACCGGCCAGAAAGTGAGTACTGGAAAACACGTATGCTCGGCTTTTCAGCATGGGATTGGCTTCAGTTGAAAATACGTGCTCGCCTAGCGTTCCAGTTTCCAGTGTTAATGTGAACACTCTACAAGTAGACTGAAGCGCTACCACGTGTATTATCGGACCTGAAAATCCCAGCATTCGATAACTATGCGGGTTGTTGCTGAAATCTACCGGTGGTCATTGTGTGCACCACCATGGCTTTGCATGTTTTAATGAGCTAGTTTTCACCAGAAGAAAACCCTGAAGTATAAACCTTGGAAAGGCGACTGATAGGCACTCAGGCTCCATCGATTCGTCTCAGCTGCTGAACTGTCTGACGGAGCCCAACTCGTACCATTGATCGGAAGATCAATGCGTACGATTTTGACATTGAGTGACTTAGATGGACACATTTTTACCTTGCACTACGTCTGCTAGGTCTATTGCTCGGAACGCATTTATCTGGATATGAATAATCCATTGAAGCGTATGTTGTTATGTTTCACTGACCTCAATTCGGCCTGACGCGATCCTCATTGGAGTAGTCGAGTGGCTTAACCAACTGGCTATGTGTTCGTATTCCCGTAAGAACATACAACCCGTTCTCATATACATACTGATGGTGAAAATCCCATGTGCATTTATGATGTACACTACCAGGAGTGCAACTACGAACCCACCTTATGATTGAGTCAGTCGGTGGGGGCGTATCATCCTAGAGTGGATGAGAACAACTTTTGGAGTTGGGTAACCGACCCAATGCGGCACTATTTTTTGTAACAGCTGTCCCTATACTGACCCCATATATACAACGCTGGCAATAATCTAGAACTACGTTTCTCTAGAATATAAACAGCAGCTGAAGCCGAAAGAGGAATAATTATGTTTGTGATGAGTAGAAAAGCAGTTCGGGAACGTAAACATAGACCATATGATATCGTTCACTGCTGTGAAATCTGTGAGCAGCCAACCGGCTTAACATTGTTACAATTTCTGGAAGACGTAGAACGAGGATGTTGACATTTTCTGTCTATTGATACTAGCTTGAAAAAAAACATCCGATAAATACTCACATCATACGATTGGCCTTACCATCAGCGTACTAACTGTCAACTCGTATAGTATTGAGACATTTTCAACCGAGTTTCCCAGCTTAGCGAACCAATTAGACAACCAAACCAGGCTGTTTTGAATAGGGTTCTCGTCACGCTCGATGCTGCTTTCATGTATTGTTACGATCCTAAGAGGACAACTTATTTTCCTAGGTCACTGCCGCATTGGCGTCTGCGATGGTTGATCGGTTAGAGGACGCCGTGGCTGATGTCGAACAACAGGCGGTCGATGCTCACTTGGTGCCCGGGCCGAATGAAACTGTGGTCGCTCGGCTAAGGGAAGCGAAGTTCAAGTTGGTAACACACCGCCGTCGAACATGTATCAAGCTGTTGTCAGATTTGTTTCACAAAATTTCGCAGACACATCAGGACGACGAATTTGTTCGTTTGGATCCATCAATACCGGCGCGTATGTGGGTAGCGATTTCCGCCCAAGCTATTCATACTTCACAAGTTGAACAGGATCCGTCCACGAATCAAACTCTTACTCCTGCTGAACGTCGGTATCGACGTACTGCCCAAGATCAGTTGGAAAAACTCGTCTTAGAGGTATACGGAAAAGCTTCTATATTCCCAATGAGGTTTCTGTTGCACTTCCCTACCCAGCGGGACCAAATTCCATCTTCCAGTTGGTTAGCAAGGGTTTATGACGAAGTTGAAAACCTACTGATCGCGTTCCACTCACCTCGGACAGCATCTCTGAGTCAAACAAACCCAGAGATTCTTCAAGTGGTTACAAAACGACGCACTGTTTGTAAGCGTTTTCTTTCTGACCTGTTAGACCGATGTCTTTCAAAATGCGAAGCCATCCTAGTCTCACGCGGTTCAGAGTCCACCCGAGGCACTGCAGGCCAGGCCCTGGTTGCCAGATTATTGTCACTTCTTCCTCGTCATGTCGATCCGCCTTTAACCCCTTCGTGGCTTCCCCACACTGTTTTGCTCGCTCCTCCTCCTCCGCCTCCTCCATTGGCTCTCTTAAGTACGGCTCTGCATTTAGTGCTTTCACATCAACCGGAAGTTGCTGAAGCTGCCTGTAATTACCTTCAAGACATGCTGTTCCTACTACTTCTGCGCCACAGATCGTGTCCGGTTGTTTTACGCCATCCTGCTCAGACTGCTGGACAAAAGTTGGGGACCTCAGTTGCACAGAATGATCCCCCTGTTCCATGCCCTCGGCCGGACAATATATTTCTCCTTTTCGACCCTGACGCTCGTATTTTGGCAACAGATGAGAGCTATCGAAACCATCACCACTTACCGACAGCAAATATCGGCTTTACGTAAGACTTGGTTCGTTGTTCTCTCAATGCCATTCCATTTCGTTTAAAGTGATCTCTGCCTGACACCCTTATTTATCGGAAACGTGATCATGATAAACCAAATCACTTGTCCAAATAGCTGGTCTCGTCATTGCAATCCTTTCTGACTTTCACTTTAGATTTATGCTGGTTCTGGCCTCCGGCTCCGGTTAGTCTCCAGACGAACTGCGAGCCGTCTGAACACCATAAAACTTCTTGCGACCTCTAGGGAAGTTAATCAACACTGAAATGGTGTGTTTGTAAGGGTAGACAGTCCACGCTGTTCACTACCGCCTAACGGATAACAGCTGTGCGTGGTTTGTCACTCCAAATCCCTAAGCAGTGCTGTCCTTCTCATGTCTAAACATCAAAGAAACGATGACAGTCTAGAATTCCTAACTAACGTCTGCCCGTCGATGTCTGTAGTGTCATGCTCCTTATTTCGTGTTGGGATCTATGAACCCTCGCTTCCAAAGTTTGAACATCTCCCTGCTACTCCATGACAGTGTCCGTAGTGCTTGCGGCATCAAACGCCTCATTTCACATTAGACTGGTAAATCAGGATCAGGTTTTTAGCTCGGTGCTTAAACATCCCTTAAGCGGTCGGCAATGCCGTTGTGTCCGCCGGGTCGCACAAGCTATCCCACAACAGATAGAGAAGCATTACATCCCTTTATTTACGGATTTCTTTATGCGACTGGTGATTCAGTTAGACAGAGGTACTAAGTTTGGATCCCCCTTTTGCCGAATATAAATAAGATTAAAGGGCATCTTGGATAGGTTCCAAATAGCGTACTCCAACCAATAGAGCCATGGCACTATCGTACTCCCACCAATTCTTCTAGACACAGTTGAGATGGTTATACGGAATATAGAAGCCCGGTTCAGTTTGTAGCTGTGCGATTCCTCAAAATATTGCTTGTTCACATTCCGTGATGATAAACATATTTTTAAGAAATGCTCATTTATTTTTCGTGTATAGGAACTCTGTTTTGATCGGCGGCCTTCACGTGAACTGCACGTTTTACCCTATAAAGCTTGTTTTGGCATGCATAGCTTTTTACAGGCTGTACTTTGTCAGTAAGCTGCTGCTTCCATCTATTTTCAGTTATCTTCCCACTGAGGTGTATTCCAGAGATCCCTTCTATGAACCAGCCTATCCAGTGTTTTCTCCAGATAGTGGCGAGCTGGATGTAAGTAAGGCAGATTGGCTCGACCATCTTGATACCACAGATGAAAATGGACAACTGACTCGTGACTGTCTGTGTTTCTTGGCCCGCAATTTGGCTAGCCCGACTGCAGAGGTTGGAAAGTTCTGGTTGACCTTGGCCGATCGTCTGTTGCACCTCCACCGACGGCCCAGCAAGCGTTTGTTCCCCATTTCAAGCTTTCTACGAGTTTGTGCCCTGAGCTTCGGTCCCAACCCTTTCGTCCACCACGCTGAGGCATTTTTCCATGCACTTCTACCTATTTGTCCTGAAGGACTGGTGCGCAAGTTTGACGGATTGACAGAAGTCGTTGGCCCAGCTTGGTTTCGTCATGCCTTGGTAGAACTCACCATCGGAACCTTAAATTGGCCTCGTACTTGGCGATACTACTACTTGGGACGCGTTTTGCCACGACTGGTGGCCACGTATGAACGGAACGCACTGACCATAACAACTGTTGGACTTGCACAAACTGCTGCCGGTCAGGTTCATCCAGCGTTGTTGGATAACATTGGGGCGTCTTTATCCTATGCTGCCAGTTATAGTGGTGTGGGTAGTCGCGAACAAGGTAAAACACCGTTTTTCATCATTTCGAATTTGCAGGTACTCACCAATCCTGTTTGTTTGCTTGGTTATGCCGTGAGAATTGTGATCCTGTTATACTGTTGCGTAAGCGTAAAGGTGATTACTTGGATAGAGTTTACGTGTTTTCAGGTTCCGGAACCGTTACCGGAACACTTTCGATGCTATGGCATCATCCAGAGTGTCTACTTCCGAGTCCTACCACTTGTGATTTCAAGCTAGTCTCTTGTTTCCATCTATCTGTAGAGCAGAGTTTGCACAGTGACAACACCGTGTGACTTGTTATCGTGATAGTTGGCGGAAGATTTCACTACCAACCCAACGTTCTTAAAAACCTTGACCACAACGTGGTCGGGGACGTGCCAAAATTTAAGAGCTCTCTGCTGTATTCATTTCTCAAAGCAATGAATGAATGGGTGGTTGAATAAATAGCTCCCTCAAAACACTGGTAAGACGGGTAGTATGGGTTGATATGCCATCGCCTACAGAAAATGGTTGCAATGTTTCCGGTTCACACCGGAAACTTTGGAAAATTTGGTAACACCCTGACAGAACACTAAAGAATGGACCTGCATTCTGTTCTAAACTCACCTTCGATTCATAACCATCTGTCTAGAAAAAAAGAAAATCCAAACAGGCACAACTAACACCAAGGAATTTGTTGAAAGTAGCAACATACTGCTTGTCAGTTTGGTCAATAGACCTCTCCGGCTCACCCTTTGCTTTTTAGAAGTTGGTGTGTGCTGTATCTGAAACACCCATACGGCATCCTACTACGGTGATGCCGTAGTAGGATGTCCCAAGGCAGCTCAATTTATCTGCAGTTTGCTCTCCGGGTATCAGGTGGTCCAGAAGCGGTTCCCCGTGGTCTCATTGGGTATGGCTATTGCGTTGAGTGTGAGAGCTGTATACGCTGTGCTTGACTGTATTCCAACGAACAGTCGACTATATCCAGTCAGATTCCCTGGGTCCGGAAGAACCCAAACTCGAAATCTGTTCGATACGCCCTAACAAGCTGCAGTAGTGACACTGTCAAAGATACTTTTTTATGGAGAACTTTCAAGACTTTTGCGGATGGCAAAGCCCATGGATATCACTATTTTGGCCGGTGATTTTGGAATTGGCCCAGAGGAAGAATACTTTCACAATATAAGTGAAAATTCAGTCTGAGAATTCGTCACTCGGGGAGCCAGTTAATGCGTGTCTATGTGATGTGGTTTCCGTGATTGAAGAATGAGCGGTGCTACATCCTGTCTAGTTGAGGGCTAATTACACTGCTGTTTAGCCGCTCGAGGCTGAACGGTTAAATGTTCAGCCACTGGCCGGAAGGTTGGAATCCGTGGGATTTTCTATCGCTGGTTATTTCCAATAAGGATGAGACAGTTGTACAGTGCTTCTCGGCTTTCCACATAGAGTGGTCTTACTGACAAGACAAAATATCAACTGGAAATTTGAGAAGAGTCAAAATGAATAATAGCCGGTGGAGGATTTCGTGTAGAGAACCGACTGCGGCGAGCGCTTGCTACAACCGTACACTGATCACCATCTATCGTAGGCTTAGGCTCAGCACAAACTTCAGCATCGCGTTATACTGGCACCCAACCATACCCAATTTGGCACTCAGATTGCTATAGATGGCACTCTTGTATTCACGACCGTCACTTTCTTTGGAACACATGTACGGAATCAGATCATGCAATGGTTCGTACCCGTACTGCAGCTTGTTTCCCAGCGACCAAGAGAAGGACCGTTCACCACTGTGACCTTCACCGCCTGCAAGATTCGGTCGCCAAAGGGGTTTATCAGTGTCAAGCCGTCTTGACAGCTAACGACCGCGAAACAGACTGGTCGGTTATATGAAGACTGGTTTGAAATCTGAGTAGCAATCAATTGGATGTTTTACTGTGTGCGTCCCGAAAGGATGCTACAACCCAATTCAATTTGGGCCTCACATCGACCGACGCGAGGAAGGTGGTTCCTCTGGGACCGTACGAAGCGACGCCCAATCGGGAGAAGTGGTCGCTAAAGAAAGTTCAGGAAATAGAAAGGCGACGGCGACTGGAAATAGTCGAACTCTTTCTCAACTTATCTGCAGGAAAGCCGTCCCTCAGTGTAGTCACCACAGAAAGGGATGACTCGAAGGTCCATTCCAAGTCCCTCTGCCTGCTTCGGTGGGCGGAACACTCCGAAGAGCAATTTAGCCAGCCTGAAATGCACAGTTTCGTTGACAACATTTTGGCAGTGGGACGTCAGTCAAACAAAAGATGAAGTCAAAAACGAAATCAAACTTTTGAAGCGAAACAAAGCACTTGCCCTGACTGACTTCCCTTTGCCTTGTTTAAAAACGGAGGCGAAGGACTCGTCCAAAGTCTTACAAAACTCATGTGAAACATTTGTTAGACGAATAAAGCGCCCGAAGAATGGCGTATATCTTATTTCGTTCCTGACCTCAAAAAGGTGCTATATCTGAATGTGAGTCATAGTGGCATCAGTTTAGTCGCCATCGCTTCCAGGGCTTACTAGCACCTGAGGGGCCGAATCGCGGAAACCATGCAGAGTTCTGTCCGGGTCGTGGACGTCCCGAACGCCGCACGCATGAATGGCAAGCATTCCGTCTTTTCATATTTCAAAACAGCGCTGCTTTGTGGCGATGTCTTCAACTGTATGCCGAACACTTTTGTCGCATTTCTATAATCCTTGTGCTTCGATAACCATGGGCGCGTGAAATCCTACGGAGAGTATTCTCCAGAGTTTGTCACCAAATGTTGTGTTCCTCAGGGCCGCCATCTGTTACCTTTCTTCTTCAACTTCGTAGTCGAATCACTCACCGAAGTTACGCTCGCTACGTCTTCTACCTCTGGTATCGTGCCTCTTCCACGGAAAGACCTTAAAGACTTGGGTATGCGCACGTCATTGCGATGTCGGGTTCAGATCCCATCCAGATACAAGACACACTGGATAATTCAAATGCTGACACGCGCTTCGCACCTTCAAATTGTAAAGTGTTATTACAAGACTGAACTTGTACACCACCAAACCTGGATGTGGCATCAGAACCATTAGAGTTGGTGGACAGGTTTACCTGAATGGTTGCATCATGTCGATTGGCAACAATGCTGACAAAGTGGATGCTACATTCGCTAAAATCCGTCCTTTCCTTCAACTTAGGCACCCCTGGGGTCGGCTTGACATCAGCCTGTCGCTGAAAAGTGGGGTCTACAACGCAGCGCTGATCCCATTGTTGCTTTACGGTTGTGAAGCCGCTGTGCGTCGATGACAAGAGAAAACTGTTTGTCTTCGACACTGCAGTTGTATGATGGAAACATCGGATTAGTAATACTGAAATGCGACGAGTGGGTTCAGCTGCCCCACCTACGCTGGCTCGCGTCTAAATAGAAATGCTTGATGAGACATTCATAGACCTGTTGGTAATGGCGATGTTTTTATCAGTAGTATGCTAGTGCGAACCAGTTTACCGCCGGAATAAGTATATTTAAGGGTGACTGGTTGCATTCAGCACACCAAATATTGCGCTCCTTTTAATTACTTTACCACTTTTAGTTCAGGAAACATTCAGGTTGCATTACGAAAACTACTTTGTTGCGAATGAGGCAGTAAATTTTCCGGTACCCCTGGTGTAAAGTGACCGAAGGGTTACAGCATTAGAGTGGTTTATGAACGAGATTGTCTTATTTAAAACCCACTTGTTCCTGACTAATCGGATTCACTCGCGATAAAATGATGAGAAATTCGTAATAGAACTCAAAGCAACCTTTGAATATTTTGGAGGGTAACGCTCACAATTTACCGTCTTAGTGACCAGCCCATAGCGATTTAGTAATACGCTCGCGTTTATACCTCGTGTTTATACCTCTATTGCTGGCACCACTTGCATTACCGTGCCTTTCATAAGGTTAAATTTAATGGCACAAACCTCCTATTTTCGTTCTGGTGTGAGACTAAGGCGAACTGTCTGTATTGGATAACTGAGGGTGTTTGCTCTCACCTTTTTGGCATGAGAACCAAGCACCTTGTTCTTTGGTTAGGCAAAAATATCGTTCGCAACTCTCTGTGCCCATGCACAATGGAATCCCTTTGCAGGAACCAGTTATCTTTCACGTTTTTGAGCGCCACAGTGCTGTATTGTATGGTTTTTATGGAGCACACACAGCTATGTGTCGGCCTCCATACACGCACAACCGAAATCATGTGTTCGTTTCACACTTTTTTCAGCCAGCACTTTCCAATCGGATTTTAAACAATTGCCAGTCCAGGAGCATTCAACTGATGTTCGTCCCGCCCTTGATCCACATGATACCGTCTCCCAATCTCAGGCTGGTGGGCCAGTCGATCGCCTAGCGTTTTTGTCACCCATTCTCTTCTCTTGCCTTTGTCACTTCGAAGGCCTGGACATCAGCACCTTACATCCGTTGTGGGACTGGATTCAAAGCGGGGTAATGGACTGTGCTCGAAAGTTAAACGGATTCACAGTTCCAAAGGACTCAGAGGCAACGTGTGGTCACAGTCCGGTTGTTAAGGCGCCGATGGATTCAGCCGTTCAGTCAAAAGACGAGTGCCCCGTATGTATGCTGAATCGATTCATGCCATTAGCACACCGTCGTGTGTTCTACGCACATCTCTGTGTAACTTTCATCATTTGTTTGGGGTGGAAAGCTTCCAAACTGTTCCCTTATCTCTCAACATGTCTCCCGTTCAAAGGTGACCCAAAAAACCATGACAGTGCATCTCAGGCTCAGCTAACCTGGTTTCAGAAGGCGTGCGACAATTCCGTGTGGATTCGCGATCTTGCAGCTGATATAGCGGTGTTCCGGGCTTCTGTCGGATGTGATGATATCTTTTACGCCCGTCGCGTTCCTGTAACCCTTTTGCCCTTCAGAAGAACCGAAAACTTGAACAATGTCCCCTCAAGGATAGAAACTTTGACCCAACTTCGTCTGTTTTGGTGGTCTGTTTGCTCTCAACTGAATGACGTGGAACCTATCGGCCATCAGTTCGTTTCAAATGTGGTGCGTTTTCTTTTACTCCCGTGTTTGCTAGTCGTCTGATTTTCTCTCTCCCACTTATCAACTGCAGCACTCGATGGAGTCAACCGGCCGAGGTAGCTCAGCGGTTAAGGTGCGAACTTACTGATCGGAGGTCCGTGATGCGAACCCGGCCTCTGCATCTCGACTGCTCTTTTCTAGGCTTGGGTAACCAGGCAGTATCTCAGCCCTCATGTTTCCCTCCGGTGGCATGACACCGAAAGGGTGTTGCAGCTGCACGATTACATTTTTACCGGTCGTGGACAGTCCACTGATTATTCATCTAGAGGAAGTGACGGACCATTGATTCCAATGATCAGCGCTGGTGGACCGTACGGATGAGATTATCTTCAGAACCCAATGGTAGTGATTTTGATGCTGCTCAGTTGTTTCCTGCTACCTCGCAGGTCGCACTTGGCTAACCGATACCGCAGTCGAACGAGTGCCAGCCGTCATTTGTATCGAATTTCCTGGGACCTCTTTGAATATGTTATTGGAGCCGGCTCATCCTACCGCGGGAGTCGACTGCCCGAAATATAAATCGACGGACTAGAATGTGAAATACCTTTCAGTCACTGATAAAACCCTTTCGGTCCTCTACTTTGCCTGTCCGTTTGGTTCTTATAATTAGTTAACGGGATTGCGGTCTCCAGTTGAACTATTTTTCGGGTTTCAACTAATACACTGATTTGCATATCAATTTGGTTTTAACGGTAGGCTCAGCTGTAACCCAGCTTAATCTCTCTTAAGAACCTGGTAAACCCCAAAAAGGGCGAAACCTGTCGTGGGTTGTCGAAGAGTTTTCAGCAACCTTATGAGTAGTGTATTACGTGTATTTTTCGGGTTAACCGTCATAGACTGCGTCAACAGTGCTAACGATGATAATTCGCTGCCGTACACTGTACGTGGGACCGTGTACTGCCAGCACCTCGCCCCGTAAGGTAGTGTGTGGGTTTAGTATATGTTTTCGGGAAATAGGTGCCCGCATACAACCCAAAATCAAGAGTTCATGTTTTTCATGCCTCTATCCAGTGACTAATATGTTATGGGAGGCTTTGCGGACATTGTAATCGCTTAAGTCAGTATAGCTCAGTGGGCCACAAGGTTGCGCAAGCAGTCAATATAATGCCGACTCCTTGCAACGACAGCAGACTCAACTGACTATACTGTAAACCACTACAGAGCGCTAAACTGATGCGTTCATCGGCTGACTTATTGCCGTTTAAGTTGAAGTCGACGCTTCACAGTTACACAGCATACATTACGCTTCACCTGTCATTACCGCAGTCAAAACCAGTCGAACGCACTAGTCATTGCACTCGTTTGTTTTTCCAACCTTTTCCTTCAGTTCTTACCACACCTGATCCGAGACACACTCACCGTTCTTCGGCTGAAAGGGTATGAGTCGTCGAATAAGAGTTGCCCCCTCCCTTCCCTCGAGCCTATGTATGCAGACTACGCTCGGCCGTATTCAGAGGGGGACCTGGTAAGTATAGCAGCTTTGTTTTGGACACCGATTCACTGTTACATTCGCTGGCACCATGTGGCTGCTCGTGTTTTACGCAGAACCCACAGGGCTCCCATCCTTTTTACTATTATTTCCTGGTCCACATCAAGTGCGGTCATCCCCCAGTAAAAGATCTCATATACACTCACAAGGACTGAATTTCAATTCTCCGATTCTCAAATCTTATTGGAGCAGATGATAAACCCCCTGTAGTGGCCACCCTCAACCAAGGCCGCCAGTCGTACATTAAACGCTCTTCGTTCAGGGAAATAGGTACGTACTTCATCACGTGCCAGTAGTTTTGGCTCACTCTAGGAGTAACTGTTTTATTTACTCTTACCGTTTCGCTCATGCATCAACTTCACAGAACTCGTACGTCGTATCGCGTCGTATGCTCGGGGTAAACGTTGAATAATCTCTTCATCACTATCCTGTGTCTGCTGACATCAGTTTGCATGAGTTATGTTGCGACTTTCGCCGTTTCTGCAAGACATTGTTGTCGAGAGGCAGATTACGCTGATTTGCCTGGCGTACAATGGCCTGTCAGTTCCCTGTTCAATCCGTTATGGAAAACACCCACCGTAATCACAAGTTTTATTAAGACTGTTATATTGAAGTTCCGCAAGTGGAATCACAGTTGCATCGGGTCGGTTATAATAATATTTGCGTTACGAAATTCGGTAGATGTAGTAGAGGGTACTCGGGTGGGGCAATACAAGGTCACATAGCGGGAGTGTCTAGACGGATAGCAAATGCCCCTGCTGTTGGTCTGAGTTCTACCTTAGCAAACCCAGAGACCATTTTTGTAAACAGCTAACACAGTTGCAACTAAACGATTTGAGACGCAGGAAATACAGACCTACCCTCGTCATCCATGCGCAAATCTCAATGTCTGTCATTACCACCTGACACCGCCTGTTACTGCCAAAACGAGACCAGCTGTCTCTCGTCAGTTACGGTGGTTTAAAAGCTGAGCTCCCTTGCCGTTTTATGGTGCTTTAATTGGTTTTGCTCAAAAGGAGGATTTTTTAAAGAAGACTCAAAAGGGTTTTAGTATATGAAGTTGAAATTTGTTCATCCAGTCTTAAGCACGTGATGACGTCGTGGAAACAGGTGTCACCGACTAACTTTGGAAAATCCAACCACGACATGCGGTGCAGATTGACGGACGCAGTAATGGAATGTGGTTTGTGAACCAGAAGGTCAATAGCATAATTAATGGCATGGGAGGTTAATTTCCAGTTGCAAAATATTTATTTATTTATCTAAGTCTTCATTTACGCAGAGGTGAGTGCTCAATGATTTGCCTCAATACAGGGGGACAGTAGTGCTTGACTTCTCTCGATACCTTGGGTAAACGCTGTTTTCATAGGTCCGACCAAAAGATAAGCCACACCAATGCAACGAATTGTTGCGTGAGAATGTACATTGTGACGCAACGTCACATTGAGAACGGTTGTGAAAGTAATGTCGCTCTCAGGATCATTCAGAGTGTGCTTTACAATTTGTACCACCATCAAATGTTACTTTGTTCATTCTTCTTTCTTATTACTTCACACTCTCCACCCAAGCTTGAGAAATCTGGTCGTGAGAAATGTGTTGAAGTGAGACCGTTAACCAACCGTCTTCGATGTATCTATGCCGCGGTACCCGCCCTATTATCTTGGGCCTTTCCGGTGGCTCCTCAATCCCACTCGAATCGGGACCCTGACAATGCCAGTATGCTGCACTTTCTAATCGCCTTGACACCATTGCTGGCCGACGTTTGTTCTACGGGCAACCTGTACAAACGTATATCCCACCAGTTGGCGATGGGCACTTTCGGATCTGCTGGATTCGCACGAACACCTAATGACGGCGTCGGTGATGAACATATGGATGGCCTGGAATCTGGTGCCGAGTTGCTACTCTCTCGTTTCTCACTGATTCCCCTATGTGGAAATGCTGAGCCAGAAATTGCAGCCAAGGCATGTTTGGACATCACGCACCACTTCCTGAAGCATTCGTCCTGGAAAACGCGCGGTGTTGGACTTCTCCTTTTGCGGAACTTGGTGATAATGAATTTACCGTCTTTTTGGACGTTGGAGCATCAGAAAGGTCGTTCTACCAATAATGGTTTGGATGCCGCTAGTTTTTTCCAACGAATTCGACAATCCTTCGTAAACTTGTTAGCCGATCCCTGGGTTGAAGTGTGTCACCTAGCTATGTGTGGTTTAGCTGTCATGATCCAGATGGGTGCGCTCAAGGTAACTGTTTTAAATGGGCTTTTCACTACCGCAACACCTGTATTCTTTTTCTACAAAGTCTTCTGCTAGACGCTATTAGTCGGAAAATGCATGCAGACCGTTCATCATTGATATACATATGAAATTGAGCTACACTTTTCCACGGGAAGCTCAACATGCATCGGGTCGTTCAGTTTGTTACATTTAGGAAGGCTATAAATATTGCTCTTTTAAATTATGCGTGTGGCATATGTCCATGTGATTCAGCCTACCATTCCAACATGGTTATTATGCGATTTCGCATTGTGCCACCAAGCCGAGATTTTTCAGCCGATGTTGTCTCGTAGCAACACACTTAACCAATACAACGTTTCCAAACTTTAAAACCCCATTCATTGATCCTCTTAGCGGTGTTACGAGGTGAGCCCGGTTATCTAGGTAGGTACTATGGCCGGCTGTGTTGCTGAAGTCAGTAGATGGAGTCTGAATGGCATCTATCTTGAGCGTTGACTACTCATGGTCCTATGCTACCAGCTTGTCTTTTGCGAGCACTTGTTCACCAAAAGCATGATTAGCCATCGACTCTGTCTATGATAAATATATAGCTGGTCGTCGAGTCCGCAGCAGTTGGAGCACATAAACACAGGATGGAATAATATGGCGCTCATGCTTGACAATGCAAGTGACGCTTTGCTTTACACAGTATCGGTTTGGCGTCTAGATCTGATACGACCTAAAATGATAGAATGAAGATAAGTAGTGACAAAGAGCACGGCACCACAAGCTGGAAGACTCGAACCATAGGATGGACCACTGTGGTGTGTTTGCAGTCACGTAATTTCATAAAAACCACCTACTTGGCGTGAGGAGGCCTTCGGTAAAATATTCAGAGAAACGACCAGATGTATATTCAAATCCCCGCAGGGAAGTTCAGCCCGCCTGCATCCGCACTCACATGGTGAATGTCCCGTGTGCATTCCTCGGCTAAGAGAAAAGCTCTTTTTTAAGAATCATACATTAAATGTCCAGACCTGGACCGGATGTTCTGATCCTCAGCAAACCTGTGTAGGGAGTTTGTATGGTGGGGATAAGAACCATCCTCAACCAAGTTCCGTTTTCTCATGATCCGCTGCATATGAGTTTCGTGGGTCAATGCATATTGTTGTGTAACTGGTGTGTGTAGCACTTCCTGTTCCTTGCAAAGTGACACTTTATTTGACATGTATCATGTTTGGATGCTACAAAATACGGTAATTTCCTCAAGATAAACCCATTAGAAGGGGTTTTCCCTTGGAGATTCCATACCAAACGCTTCCCCGCCAGATATCCATGACATTTTTTATCCCTGGAGAGACTTCATCCCTCCAGACAGTCCACACTTTCACTCCCTCTTTCTCCAAATGGAGTCACGTGCCTTACGTATCCCAAAAGCCACATGAAAATTATGAACGAATTAAGCTGTTGGATGCAAGTCAGCGCATCAACAACTTCTAACGAGTTTCTGGTTTCTTATTTTTAGGGCTCTAACTGGCATGCCCTGGGTTGCTTTCTATGAGCATTACACATCTACTATTTCTCAGTTGAACGCCAGTTTTGTCTGTCAAGCTCATATCGTTTACCTATGTTTTGATTTGCTGACCGAACGTATCGCAAACCTTGGGTCGCTAACTTCACACAGCTGTCCACCGTCCCGCATGGAGTTGTCGATATCGGTGTTCCCCTTTGCTCTCTTTTACCTAGTTCGAGGAGGAATGGGTGGAGGAACTCATTCGCAAAACGAAAACACCATATTCGCGACGAAATTGGTCTAACCCGTCAACAGAAGATGCAACCGCGTATCAGTCGGCTATACGTGAGCGACATGCGGGCGTCCTTGGTCTTGCGGCCTTTGTACACGCTTACCCTTACACCACTCCAGACTTTCTACCCAGGATAATTACGGAGCTGGCAGTTCACGTTCATGATCCACAACCAATTGAGAAGACAGTCCGGGACACCCTATCTTCCTACTCACGAAGTCATCAGGATACATGGCATGAGCAAAAGCAGATGTTTACGGATGAACAGTTGGAAGAGTACCTTTCTGTGGTTTCAGCCGCAGCCTATTATATTTGATCACCGTTTGAAACTAGTTATCGATGCATCTTGTCCTTCCCTCTCTACACGTCACTATTTTGAATTCCCTTCTTTTTACTTGAGTTTTCAGGCATTCAGTGGAGAAGGCGTTCGTTTTGCGTAACATACTTACCATTTTCTTGAAAACGCTTACTTTTTCAACACACGCTGACTGTGAAGAAAGCAGTGGGCTGTTCTGATCTTGCTGCTTGTTTGGCTTTTATCGGGACCGCGAAAAAATAGAGCGCGATCTGCTGCAGTGTGTCCCAGGGGCTACTACCGTTCCATTCACCAATCAGTACTGCATATTCTGTCCTTTCAGCACGTTCTAGGAACTTCCCATTCTCGGAAATTTCCGAGACAGTTACAAAGTGGAATCAACTTTGATCATTTCGACCAAGTGAATTGCCAGTTCGAAAAGGGTGAGCGTCAATCGACCTGCAAACACCGGTGGGCTGCATCGCCCTCCCGGCGCACAGATAGATAATACTTTCCACTTCAACGGATCAGCCGAAGATCCTTCGTTATTGAGTTGTGTTTGGCTCGGTCTAAAAGTCCAACTACAACGCCGATGGTAGCCTCATTTCTTTTCTGACCACCTGTCCCCAGTTCTTGACTCAAAATAATTAGGCCAGTTGTGGCCATGCATAGAATCCTGGTCATTTCATTTGGAGGTTGAGGTTTCTTCTGAATCTTCCAGATTTAATGTATTGTGCGCGCACATGTTGGGACGCCTAGATAGGTGTTAAATATGGCTCATTCAGCCAGTTAAGCATCCGGCTGGTACGATTATCGGTGGCCAATTTTTGTATGCATCACGTCCACTTTGAATTTTGGTTTTAGCTCTATGGAGTCCCACCTCCATGACCATGTTCATACATCCTATTGCACAGAACGATCCGATAAGTTTTACAACTGGCGCAAACCACAGTGGGACTTCTTAGCAAAGGAAAGCTCACAGTGAGGGGCGCTTAGGTTTTGTATGAGCTTCTCATTAAGAACCTCATGACATTAAGGGACAGTCTGCTGAACTGTCCAACGAGGCCGAAGAACTTCACTTAATGGAGCACTGTGCTACTGAGTAAAGGATTTTATTTTCTTATGTCTCCCGAGATTCAATGAATCTTGAAATTACGGGCGAGTGGGTTCGTCGCCAATGCACCGGCACAATGTCGCATTTCGACAAGAGACTTTGAAGACGGATGACCAGGTGAACACTAGTTGTGCTGTAAGCCAACCCACTGTACCTCAAGTGATTGCTGTCTGGAATTGTTCCCAGGATCGGTCGTCAACCCAACCGCGGTTGTGTGCGTGTTTGTAGGCCGGAACCAGCGTAAAAGGTTTCGCCCCTGAGGTTTTCCCACACTGACCTTTATGAGCGAATTCACCTGTTTTCCGCTAAAAGTCCAAACAGTACGCCCCCACCTAGATTTTTGGATGCGTTTATTCGGTTATCTAAAACGCACTCGCTCAGGTAGGAAGCAACAACAGCATTGGTAGGACTGAGCACCACCATTCTCAACTCTGCCTGTCATCACATGGAGGGGTGTTCCGAGGTGCGAAACACAAAAAGAGACCCGTTATCTTTTTTGTAAGGAATACAGCCAAGCGATATCGGACTGCCATTGAATGCAGTGCGAATACGGCATAGTCATGATATCAATTGTTCGGAACTCGGATCTTTTCCAGATAAGCCCCGCCACTAATGCAAAATGTGCATGCGCGAAAAGTTAAGCCCCGCTACTTTTTGCCAGCTCCAATTTAATGTACGCACACAACCTTGACCTATTTTTGATGAAGACAATTCCTTATCCGCATCTGGGCTCATTTTGTGCAAAAATTTTCTCCGTTCGGACGTAAAACCTTAAATGAACTTTCTGACGTTTTCAACTCTGGTTCATGACAAAGAGACGGCAATACGTTTTTTGCAAAGCCACGGAGTGATCCATCAGCAACGTTTATGCAACAATGGCCACCAAATGACACTTTCAACTGTTTCCAACAGGTGGAGGTGTAATGCCCGACAGTGTCGGCAAGAAATCGGTCTTCGAAAGGGAACTTGGCTGGAGCGGTCTAGGATGGAGTTTAGGACAGTAATTCTATTCATTTATTGCTGGTCCAACAGTTATCGGCGGCCCAGGTCTACACGTCGAGATCGACGAAACGCTAACATCTCGCCGTAAAGACCACGCAGGGTGAGTCCTTCCCCAGCAGTGGATTTTCGGAGGGATCTGTCGGGAAACTAAAGAGGTGTTCATGTATGCAGTGCCAGATCGAACTGCGGCCACTGATGGACACAATCCAGGCCTGCATCGCTCCCGGCTCAATCATCATCTCCGATATGTGGGCATCATACCAAAGAATTGAAACGATGATTGACCATTAATTCTACTCATGAAACGGTTAATCATACCGAAAACTTTGTGGATCCAACGACTGGAGCTCACACACAAACCATCGAATCTCTTTGGCACGTCTACAAGTGCAGAATAAACGCCAATGCGGCACACACCGATCTTTAGTGGACAGCTACTTGAGTGAGTTCGTTCGAAGGCAAAGGTACCGAAAAACGGACCTTTCATGCAAATTATTAATGACATGTCCCAATTTCACCCTCTTCAATAAAAACTAAAAGTACAAATTTCACATCCTCTTTTTTCTAATCTTTTTTGGGTGGCGGGGCTTATCTGGAAAAGATCCCGGAACTCTACTTGGTTGCTTGAGAAGTCAACGAATTTACTTATATCTTTGCGCCTTATCATACCAAGTCTGCTTGGGGTGAATAGGTGGATTGCCGTTACATATCCACAAAACCCTTGGAAAAGCGACACTCCACACTAGATTTTATTTTCTCAGCCGACGTCTTCCCTTGGGGCGTTTTACTACCTCTGAGGACAGATTCACCTGACACGCAATTGAACGATAATCTGGACAGCAGCCGCATCATGTAGACTGTCTACATAACAACCAGCAGGGGTCGGAAAAAACTCCAGCGGGGAAGGGAGGGCGTTAAGGAGGTGCACCTAGTCTACGGAGTAGTATTCGGTGTCAGGTTGTGCATTTATCGGAATACCTTTTGCTTGATGCTTGATCCAGCTGACATTAGAACGGGCTATAGTGCATAAAGGAAACTACTCACAAGGCTGCGGAAAACTCTTCAGCAACCTTGTGAGTAGTTTCCTTTATGAAAATATACTGCGATATCTCGAATATCGTGCCAACTGAAACATGAGGCGGCCTGTGTGCAGCAAATTCAGTCGAACAATATCATAAACGAGAGGTTCAGTTGGGTCTGTCGTGAAAACCAAATTGATTTGCAAATGAGTGTATTTCTCGGGATGCAGTGCAGTTTTTTCTACTGTCGGAATACTTACACAACGATATTCCATATAAGACCTTGGGCTTGGATTGTTTCACGAGATCTAAGGATTCACAATGACGATAATGTATTAGGTTATCCTAATAAGACTGACTCGACACGCCCGATCAAGTTCAAACACGGGCTAGAAAGTTGTGGGGAAGGGCGCATCCCGCAACCGTTGATACATCAGTGGGGACGTCGCAGCTAAAAGGACGGATATACGCTGTGTCAGTTCCAACGGTGCTACCCAACAGGTGTGAAGGCTGATCTTTTCGGACCGAGGGAATCCAACAGCTATCTGTGTTTGGTCGCCGTTGCTTTCTGTGATGTCGCGCATTTGGTGGCAACAGCGTAACGCAGTACGGCACGTGGAAGCCAAATATTGAGGTCATCACTTAACAATAACTGTACTGACTTAGGCACATACCGTGAATGGAAACGAAACGAGCTTCAGCGCGGCCAGGATCGGAATAACCGGGTGAATATCAACGGAAGGTGGACTGTATTGCTCGAATATTGGAAGTTCGCTTGGAACGTACCGGCTGGTGCCAAAAACAGCGATTGCTTGTAGTTACAAACTGTGGGATGTAGCTCGGAGTCGTATTGATAGCAGTCGTCCTGTCCATTTTTGCTCTTCAAATAACTCCCTACTCTCCATTGCCTTTCCTTCTACGCTTCACACCGTCTGTACCGTTTTCACTCCGGCACACTGACGCTCTTGAGTCATCTGACGATGGTATAATTGATTGTGGTGTTTTCCCTTCCACCAGAACTAAAGCTCCTACCCAACCACAAAAGCCGACTTCCTGCTGCCAGGTCGCTAGCACTGACTGCCTGGCTTTTGATTTGTTTCACATGACTGCCCACTTCCCAATTTTGAGTTACCTGGCCAGCTGTCGATCTTGGACAAAGTTCTATCCGCCCATTTCATCTTGGTTCTCATTTTTCTCCTAAAATCGTTTTGATTGCGGTATTATTCTACAAAGGCCTTCCAGCAATCCTGCAAACTAACTGACCCGAATTCAGAATTACAAACTCATGCAAGTTGCTGTTTCTATGCTCTTCGCTGTTCTCACTGTGGTTTCGCAGTTCTGTGGTGTTATTACATTTCTTCATTTAGTTTTTCGGTTCATCATGATGGACTTCGTTGCTCCCCCCCCCCACACACCGTCAACTCGCCGTTCCTATGTTTGGCGACAAAAGTGCTTTGGAGGTTGAGTTGGCAGACATCAAAATCGTAATTGACGGTACTATGCTCGCCCAGGTGGTTCCCAGGCTCCGTAGAAAGATAGTGTTCGTTGTGGATTTGAAAGAACGATGCACCGCGGCGAAAGCCCAGGATATCGGGGTGCAAGTGCCCATCGACGGCTTGTCTAAGGGATCCAATTCACAAATTGCAACTTGGTGACCTACAACCGTCAGTTCTTCGGAACAAGCAAGACCCACTTTACGGCAACCCTATATTGACCACATCCGTGTCTAGTTCCCCTAAGTTTGGACACATCGACCATCCCCGTCATTTGCTCGCCTGCCTCACTCACCACTGTGCGACCATCAACGCAGCCAAACGCGAACTATGATCACCTGATTTTTTACAATTTCCTATTGCGCTATAGATACGCTGGTATCAAGAAGTCGTCAATAGCCCGGAACCCACCACATTAAAGCAACTCAGCGGGTGTTGTGGCTTGCTCAAATCCTATCGCGGCTTCATTCCACGTTGCGCCGCTATTCTGCAGCCCGTTGCTGAATTATTGCGAGATGAAGATGACACGCGACAAGCCTTTGCTCGGTTTAAAGAGGATGTCTCTAAAGCGCCATCCACATGCCAGTGCGACCCAGACACTTGTCTGTCACGACCGACGTATTCGGCATTACCATGGGCAACGTACCCTAAAAAAGCATCAGTGGTCACTGGAGATGTGTCTTTTTCTCCAAACATCTAAAACCGGGCTGGGGACCGATACAGCGCATCTCTGTGCCATTTATGACATACTTTTGCAGGCCAACCCCCGATGGTCTTCACTGACCACAAGCCGATCATTTACGTCACCTGGTCGGCATCTGGCGTGTAGTCCTCCCCGAGGTGCCAGACAGCTAGTCTATGTTGCTCTAACAACGACCAACGTCCGCCATCCTCTTGCGAGTCTTCGGTCCCCAACTCACGTTCACTTAACACGGAATTGTTCAAGCACAAGCTGCGGACACGGTTTACGTCACTCTACATCGTTAAATCTTGGGACCGACCCCTTACCACCTTGGAGTGGACCGTTATCTGTGACATCCCATGGAACGCCTCGCATTTGAATCTGAATAAGAACTGAGACGTCCGGTGGTAACAATCGTTCGGTGCTTAGCTATCACGCCACCCGAAGGAAACACAGGGGCGGGTATACTGCCAGGTTGCCCAAGCCTAGACAGGGGAGGTCGAGAGGCAGAGGTCGGGTTCGAACCACGGACCTTCCGGTCAGTAAATTCGCGCTCTAACCACTGAGCCACCTCACCCCACTGTGAGTCTACAGGCTTATCGTACTCAACTTCGTCTGTCTCATCCTCTAAAACGCGCATCAGTCAAACTGGCGACTAACAGTTTCGTGTGACCCAGTCGTCATCATCATGGACAGCATGACATCAGTGTTCAACACTGATGCTTCGCAGCCGCACAACCATGATTTATTTGAAAGCCTTTTTGTGAAGAAAAGAATAAGGGTGGACAGGAAAGGGACTTAGTGCTACCTTATACAATCATTCCGAGGTGCATACACTTCCAAACACTCATTCAGGCAATCTGGTTAGAAACTGACAACACGAACACCATTGAAATCGATTAGTAGCCATATCTTACAGCGTCTCCAACCAGGCGCAGCGGGGATCACGCGGTCCCCGTCCTGGTAGGCGAGTAGCACCGACAGCACCCAAACGTTCCGTAATCTCTTTCATACCCCTCTGCCAGGTCAAGGGTTGGCTACCTGTCTGCTTCCGCCACTCTGAATCGGGCACGGAAAGCAGCACTCTCTTCGACATACGCAGTACATGGCTTAACCAACGCAGCTTCTGGTACTGGACACATTCTTCGATGGAAGTCCCCGTTGCACAACCGGAAACTCGCTTTCTAATTGCCTCGTTAAGGATTCTCTGACACCAACCTACACGATTTGAGATTCTGAGACAACGATTGTCGAACACTTAAAGACGTTTCAGTTCCGCTGCTCGAACAGGCCAATTCTCACAGCCATACAACAAAACAGCCTGCATTGTAGCCTGATACACACGTCCCTTAAGATTCAGAGATATACCGCTTTGACACCATAGGTGTCTCAAATTAGCAAACGCGACCCGGGCCTTGCAGATTCGTGCATCGACCTCATTTGTCACACTACAATCAGAATAATTACAACTTCCAAGGCACGTAAAACACTCTGCAACTTCGAGTGCCTCCCCTGGATTGTAAGTGGCGTGTTCAGTGACCGCATGTCCAAATGCACCCACCTTAATCTTTGTGGGTGCAAAGGGCATACCAGAAGACTGGATAACTTTGGTCAGTTCATCCAAAAAACCTGCGCCTTATTCTCTTCGAAGACAAGAATGATATCCTCTACATATTCCAGGTCTACAAGGTTTTCGTCCACTGCTATATGAACACCAGGGTTTTGAAGACCGTCGTCTCATCGATCATGAAATTACATAAGAATCGAGAGAGTGGACACCCTTGACGGACACCGCTTTGTGTACGGAAGCTTTCGGAGAGCTCTCCATGTACTCTCACAAGTCCGGAAGTCTGAGAATACAAAGAACGTATTACGTTCACAAACTTCCGAGGCATACCTTGATGTGCAAGCGTGACGAAGAGAATAGACCAGTCAACCGAGTCGAATGCGCCTTGGAAATCCAGGAATACTAAAATTGTGGGTCGTCTGTACGTATGGCGTTGTTCTACCACCTGACGGAGTGTGAAGATTTGGTCAACGCAATCCCTACCATGCCGGAACCCTGCTTGCTGCTCTCAAGTCACGAGCCACCATAAGGCGACGAAGCAAAAGTGACGCCAGAAGTTTCGTTGCAACCGGGGTTAAGCTGATCCCCTGTGGTTATCCACATTCACTACGAGCCCCTTTTTTTGAAAATTAGCACTATCACCGACTCCCCCCAGTTGTTTGGGACAGTCTCCTTTTCCCAAATGCAGCCAAACAGATCAGACGGGCGCTGTCTAAGGATTTCACCCCTTCTTTGAACAATGCGGGTGGGAGGTCATCCGGACCAGAAGCTCTGTGGCGCTTGAGAGAACATATACACTCATAAACCTCCGAGGCCGTAGGTGGTTCCACGTTCACCGTCCAGGGTTCTACGTCAACTGTGGGCTCTAGATGAGTGGCAGCTGGTGGCCACGACAATTGTTGTTCGAAGTATTCGGCCCATCGGTCGAGGCGTTCTTCTTTATCCAAGATGGTCATTCCGTTCCGATCCTTGATGGTTTCGCTCACCGATGGTTTCCGGGGACTAATCGCACGGATCAACTGAAATAATCTTCGGGCATTACCAGCTTTTTGGGCGTCTTCCATTTCTTTGGCTTTCTGTGTCCACCACACTTCATGGTCGGTTCGCACGCTCACTTTCACTTGACGTCTGATAATTCGTCGCGTCAAGCTATGTTCGGGACCGACTGGGATACTTCTCCGAGATTTGAGCAGTGCCACTGTTCGGTCTCATATCCAGTACTTGACCATGTGCCACAAGCAAAACTCCCAGCACTGTGCAAAGAGGTGGCAATCTCGTCCCAGTATGAATTCACATCTGATGGTGGGGCATTTGAAAGAGACTCTCGAAGACGATTCTGGTGAATTCGTCTAACATCCGGATCTGCCAGTCTCTCAGTTGCCAGGCGATTTTTCTGCACATTACGCGGCCCTGGAAGAGGAAGGGAGAAGCGACTCCGGACGAGCGTGTGGTCGGAATCCACAAGTGTGTTCCAAAACAAGCGGCACTCAGTTATTGGTCCAAGCCATCGGTAAGTGACGGCAATGTGATCGACTTGAGTTTGTGGTCGGCACGCCGTTGGAGGACACCATGTGGCCAGACGACTTCGGCTATTTCGGAAGTTAGTACTGCATAAAAACAACTTGCGGTCAGTACACAGCCGAAGCAATCGTTCACCATTGTCCGTACCTACCGAGTCCAGTCCATGTCGCCCACCTATCTGAGTTTCAGATGCACTAAGCCTTCCCACGTGCATATTTTCGGCGCACGGAATCAGATCTCAGCGTAAAGATGTCTCTTTAGCGGACCTCATAGCTTCATTCAGTTTTACCGTGTACCTTCCAAACTCAAAAGACCGTTTCTCCAGATGGCATGAGACTATCTCAGCGTCTGGTCGTTCTTCGGACATGGCTGCGTACGCGCTCCTCGAGAGCCAAATTATTCCAGTTGGATGCCCTGCTGTAGCAACTACAGACCGCGGCTCCCATTTTGAATGCAGTTTCAAATCTTTGGATCACTGTCGGTTGCGAAAATGTCCAGACAGCCGCCAACTACCCAGTAAATAAAGAGCTGAATAGGCGTTTTCAAACAGCTCAGTCGGCCCTCGAGGCATACAGTAAGCCCTCGCCACAGAAAACTCTTCCTGTGACCCTTCTTAGTCACACAGTCACCTTAAACATCCCCAGCTGGAGCGTACTACGGTCACATCTTTCAATCGCATGATGAAGTGGCCTTCCTAAAACTGCCGTTTATTTTTAATTACGGTAGGAAGGTCGAACGCTTACAGGACAGTATGTGCGATCACCAACCAGCCTTAACCATGGGGTTGTCAAACCGGTATTTACCGGACACATTGCGTGTAGGTTTTTGAAGTGATTTAGTGTGGCTACCAATTCAACCCGCCTACACCAAACCCCATATCTTCGGTAGGACAGAGAGGTATTTCGACATCCAAAGTCAGGGAGAAAGCGGGACCATCTCGATTGAGACTCCAACGGGTACCCAGATGGCACCGAATGCCGAGTCACTTTAGGTGCCACATCCACAGCTCATCAACACCCCGCCCGCCTACCCCTCTCCGAGAGCCAGGAGACCAGCCACCAGTGAGTGCGTTGCTAACCGATGCGGTCCGTTGACACTATATGGGCAGTCCATGCAACATTTGCAGCAGTTCTAGCCTGCAGGGCATACTTTCGTTATGCGTATTATTTTTCAACCTTTAATGTACGCTCCCTATTTACGGGTGAAGAAACTGTTTAATAGACTGTCAGCCCCGTTCCCGTTGGAACGCTTGTTTTTCCGTTTCCTAGTCTATTCTATGGGAACGTTAGAACCGCCCGAGAGTTTCGGCCATTTATGAGTGGCTTGACGTGGGTCCACAGACGACTGGCTGGACACGGTAGAGGATAAACAAACCCGTTTCAAACAACGAACCCGGTAGCACACGAACAAATAGGTCTGATGACATACAGTCGGCCGAATACTTGGTTCCCAGGTTTTACTCCATTACTAACTGATGGCAAACATGGTATAGGTGCCACAGGATTGGTGATATTGTTCTGCTAGATGTCGTTGTTGCTACGACATCAACCTCGTATTCTCGGACGTGCACCAAATATCAGAACACGAAGCCCATCTGAGAGCCTCGTTCCAGCGCTTAACCTACCACCATCAATCCCGGGAATTGCAGTTCTGGACAGGATCTAACGGTCTTGGACACCCTATCGACCAACATGACTTTCGCCCAGACCATTCGCGAATTCCTTCTGCCTATGACACTGGCTGCTGTTCACCGCCTCCATGGAATGACAAGTTTTTACCGCCGTTATATTCCCAACTGTGCTACCCCTGTTCATCATCGGTGAACGAAACTGTGGTAGCTATAACCATCGCACAGCACGTACGCGGTTTTTACAGCTGATGATGATGATCCTTGTTCATCCGTTCACTGGCTCACCCAGGGACCGCGGAACCAGTGACGGTAACCTTTCAACCGAGGCCCGATGCGCCTTCGAAGCCGTCAACAGTGCGCTCACTTCGGTCACTATACCCCACCACTCCAGTGCCAGTACCACGTAGAATATCATGGTAGACACCTAGGACCCAACCGTCGAAGTTGCCCTTTGATAGTGATGGGCAAGCATCTAGAAACATCTTGCTTTCTTTTCCAGCCGTTTTCTGCCTCCGAACACGCACCGTTGCACGTCCGGGCATGAACTCTCGGATATCTGTTCCGCCGTCCGACTTTTTAGGTGGACCCTGAATGGACGGTTATTTATCTTCGTTGACCACAAACCTCTCGTCTTTGCGTTACGAAACCGCCCGGAGCGCTACCCTCGAGAAATTCGCCCTCTTGACTTTGTGATTCAGTTTTCGACGAATTTCCCATAGTTCAAGATCAAGTTATGTCGCCCAGTGGTCATTCTCCTCATGTAAGCTCCCGATTGGCCCAAATCCACATGGATTCAGCTGGCTCCTTAATGCCCTCCCACGGTATAACTTGTCGACCGCTACACCCGATGGTCCCCATAGCAAGCGCAAGTGCTGCAACCACTGTCCTAGGGTTCTCGGAACGTTCGATGATCGTGTACGGCTGCCCAACGACTGCCACCACCGACAAGGGCTGAGTTCGAGAGTAGCCATTTTTCTGAGACCAGTAATATGCTAGGCTAGCATCGTACTGTCTACAATCCCCAGGCCAGCGGCAGGGTTGAAAGATCTGACCGCCAGCTTAAGGTGGACACCAATGCTGGCCATGCCACTCACTGGACTGACACCATTAGTGCGGTCCTTTTAAATATTCGTTCCGCACGTAGATCTAACCTGCAAGTCTCTAGTGACGAGCTACTTTGCGACAAGCCCTTACGCCTTCCTGGTGACTATTTCTCCATTGCCTCTAACGTTTGGGCCTACCATGCTTAGTTTGCCAAGTAGCTGGCTGCTCGCTTACGTCGCCGTCGTACCAACACCAGTCCTTCTAGCCGCAACATGTCCGTTCGACAAGACCTGACCACGTACAGTTAGGTTCTTCTACCCATCGACGGCACTCAAAAACCGTTGGTGCGCCCTTTCCGGATAATCCAACATTAGGACATGGTCTTTATTACTGAACGGTTCGGGCGACATTGTGTTGGCGGTATAAAGCGACTTAAGCCAGTCTACCTCGGAGGACCTGACGCTTCAGAGCCCAGACCCATGTCCCCGCCCGTGCCACAGTCAGCGGCCCCAGTTTCACCACTGGTTTAGACGGCTTCCTGTGTACCCCATACCACCCAATCTAGTAGTTCTCGTCCCCAGCGCGCACCTGTCATAGGCACCGTATCCACCGGCTTGTACGCTTCATTGAATGTCTTTCTATGCTGCTGAGTGCTGCGTTCTGTGTACTCTCTGGTGTATAACTGTCCATGTTCTCCACGCATTTGGCTGTTTTTCGTCTGTTTGGTCTCATTAATTCGAGACTCCTGAAATCCAGGAGCTACTGCATGCCACCAAACGTAACCCTCCATGGAACTAAAAGCTTAAGTCGTTTAATACGGTGAGGCTATTACCACTCGTTCAGCTACCCACTGCTCTATTTTAAGCGTCGGTTTGTCCGGACAGACAGTCAACAGGCCGGAGAAGACAACCCTATTGTGTCGTAGAACCTGGTACCTGTGCACATAAGGAAAAACGCGCCTCCTGTCACATGGTATCGTCCGACTGTGTGGCCGGTGGGCAGCCGGCCTGTCCGTCCGGTGTGGAAAAAAAACTAAATGTGCTAAGTAGTTCTCTACCGTCAGTAGTACTGTCTCAACGACGTCACCGCCAAAGCCTGTGGGTTCGATTGCTCCAGAGCTCGATCAAGTTACCGTCTTCTCGGACCTCTCCGATTATCAATGTGACCACTATGAAGAAAGTCTATCTCCCTTTTTGTCCTGCCACTGATTTTTGCCGCATGATCTTATCGAAGGTCGTCCATCTCATGCAGCCTTCTGGGGGGACTGTCTTCAGTTTTCATTTTTTTGTTTTAACGTGCACCATGACAGCTACGACAACTTTCTACATATGCGGAGAACCGCCTTCTTGCCGTCGTTCCACGCTGTTTACAATACCTCTTTTTTTACTTTACGGTAGAATATATAGACGTACCGCGGTCGTACTTCGCGCCATCCCTGGAACATGCGGCATATGCTATGGTCAGATCATTAGCCGCAACTAAGCCGATCGTCCAGTAACGTATAAACAGCTCCTGCGGTCGTTGTAAATATTCGTGTCTCAACGACACTAACTTGTGGAGAGCCAATGGTGCTTACACAAATCCTCTCAAGGTAGTGAAAAAGCATGGTGTGACAATATGAATAAAACACATTAATTAGTAAACAAATACATCATGCGAAGACTCTGACATAAATCACAACAGGTATCAGTGCCAGGAGACATAAAACAATCGCGATCCGCGCCCAGTTTGTTTTCACTGAAGCATTCTCGTTCGTTCTGTCTGCAGCTGACCTCTGTTTCCCCTCTGCACGTAGACGAATCCCATCACTAGATGTTGTATGTTCTCCGGAAAAATCACATTCAGGACTCCTAGTCATCGTGGTTCAGATGTGGAAAGTCAACCTGAGTTACTTTTCTTCAAAATTTATAGAGGCTAAAGTGACAGATATGTGGAAACAGTGGGCTTACGGTCTATATAAAGCGCCAACTTTTTGCGTAAAATCTTCCGAGTAATTGAATCTGTGTGAGTAATATATTCAAGACACATTTAAACTCAACCTTGAATTGGGGGTGGATTATAACCATACTCTTTCAGCATAGAGCGAATTTCATCGTCTGTTAGACCCTCCACACGGGCGAGAACCTCCATCGATTTGTATTATGCGCAGTGCGTAAGCTCTGTGGGACGGTGTTTCTCTGAGAGCAAGGGTCCACAACAATTTCTGTGGATAGAAAATAGCAAGAAACTTCGTGATTCTAAGCTCAGCAAACAAGGTTGTACATCACCAATAATCATACAGAACCCAATCAAAATGGCAGGCTTCGTAAACTACAGTGATGCCCTCCGCGGGGAACACCGTCCCTGGTGTTCAGTAACCTAAATGAACCGGCCGATGCTAGTGGCGTGGTGTATGAGGCTGTGTACGGGGATCGCTATGTCTAGAGCTATGTCGAATCTGTGAAGAGCTAGGTGCCTTTCGACTGGACCACAACTGGATGGTAACCGTCTTGGCGTGGTCGCCAAATATGAAGTAAGCACGCTGTGGAAACATCGTGGGGCAGTGATCCTTCGAGATTAATGGTTCGTATTAATATTCAGTTAATAGTAGGCTGTAGGAAATCCGTTCCAGCTTCAGCTTGACAGTCATCAGGATCGACTCCGGCACCACATTCCGCTCAGGGGTTCATCCAGTTTGTATCTGATTGTATGGTGGTTTTCCCCGTCCACGACAGCAGACAGCGAGTTCCAGAAATTGACGAACTTGTGTGCTAGTCCGTGTCGCAGACAGCTTGCAAGCACTCTGCTTACGGAGCGCGAAATGATGCCCTCTATGCTGATTATCTTCAAAATCAAATCATTCAGCTGTAGCACGCTTTCGGTGCCTAACTCCCATGCCACCCGAAGGAAGCACGAGGGCTGGGATACTGCCAGGTTGCCCAAGCCTAGACAGGGGAAGTCGAGAGGCAGAGGTCGGGTTCGAACCACGGACCTTCCGGTCAGTAAATTTGCTCTCTAACCACTGAGCCACCTTGCTCCAGAGGAGGGAGAAAAAGTATATGAAAGAGAAAAAATGAGGCATCAGCGGTAGCCTGTTTTCGCTTGTCCGCCCTGCTATATGCAACAAGCAATGCGACCTGGTTGATGGCACCACGCGACGGTCGATGTGGCATGAGTTTATTTGTGTGTATGCAATTCGTAGTTGTACGTGAGCTGGGGTACTGCCAGCGCGCCCAAACCTAGACAGGAGGACGATTAGGGTCCTCAACCAAAGCCTTTGGCTCAAAAGCCTGACCGCAAGGCAGCGCTGTCTGGAGGGAAATGTTGGTGCATTTCAATTTTTACAGAACAAGTCGCCATACATGTTCTAACCCTCAACCTGGAGGATCAGGAGACTGTCCGTCAGACCTCTCACCACTGACCAACCTAGAATGAGAGACTCTGCGAGTGTCGCGCGGACACCCCCCAGTATAGCTCATTAGGTCACGGAGGTACACAAACCGTCACACCACGGTAAGGTCCAGTCTCTTCGGGACGAGTGTGTAGTCAGAATCCACACAGATGCTGCAAAGGCAGCCTACTATTGATCCACGCCACCGGTAACTGTTGGCAATATGATCAATTTTGGTCCATGGCTGGCACGCTACTGGAAGGCACCATGAAGCCAAACGCTTTTGCTTATTCTGGAAAGCAGCACTAGGTAAAAGCAGTCTCAGGTAAGCGCATAGCTGTAAAAGCCGTCCCTCGCTGTTCGTACATACTGAGTCTAATACCAGTTGATGTGATAATTCTACCCACTTGTGCATTCAAATTCACGGTAGGCACAAGTGATTACCTTCGGTCTTAAATATGTAAATCATCAGAATCGGATGATATAAGGTACGACTGTCTCGTGCTATAAAAGCGTTTTCGATCTCCTAATTTTACGCTACCACTGCTCTCGATGGTTCCTGAGACCGAGTCAGTGCTTGAATGATCTACGTGAGATTTTATGGCAGTTGCTTGCTGAGGTGGCTATTCTACGGTCACGTCACCAATCTCGAGGAAGTCCAGTGCGAACTCAGTTGTGTTGAAACGCTCAGACAGACGGTTTTTGGAACTGTAGCACAGGTCCTTTCAGATGTTGGGGCGTAAGCAGACACGATAAACAGACAACAATCAGCTTCCTCCTTTTAAAATTTCTTAACGGACGTTACCAGACGAACCGCACAGAGGCGACTATCAAAATCTGGTCAAGTAAGGACTCCTCAGCCCTGGCGACTTATGACGATGTAGACCCCTGCAAGTTGTCCAGCGGCCTCTAGATCGCCAGAGGTAGGCAGCCAGAATTGAGGTGCGAATTGGGCAGTTAGCCAAACGACTGTGCTTGGGTCTTCAGTTATTGTTTCGGATGCGAACATACATCAATTTCAAACGAGTCCGGTGTGCAAGAAAGAGTAGCCTGCTGCCACAGTTGCTCCAGTGTGCCAACGTTAAAAGCAAACATGTAAACCGCGCGTCAATGCTTGAATACTGACTTCGACATGTCTGAGGCTGTCGGCGTCAGCTGACGTGCAGGTGTCACGGCAGAGATCGATGTAAGACGAACGGGGTCGTCAGTGTTAGCGGATGACCCTACAGGGAGTAGTATTGATTGGGTGAGGGGGGAAAAGGAAGAGATGTATGTGAAAGAGGAACAAGAGAGATATGTATCCTCACGGAAAAGCTGCGACCGACTAGGGAATCTGCGATCCAACAAAGCGTATCTCCAAATCGGTAAACAACCACCAGTTCTCCCAACAGCCTCTTATTGGAAGGCTTTGCTGAAGTCGATTAATATCACATCGGCACCGTGTGGCAGCCTTAGCTCTCGTTCTCTTGCAATAAGCAAATATGTCAAACAATCGGTTCTGACGAAATCCATGCTGACTGGCATGCAACATGTTGTTCTTCTCCGTATGTAGTCGCCTTGATAATCTCTACGAATTTACATACCACACACGTCAGGCTCACCGGTGGACAGTATTCCGGCACATACTTCCTACCATATTTGGAAATCTGGTCAGTAATCGCATTCTTCCACCCAAATAGAGGACTGCCTTCCCTCAAGTGGATTGTACACCCGCTTGCTAAGGGTTGAGTGGTGGTGCCGGCCAGTTCTTTCAACACCAAAGAAAGTAAGGTCCAGGTGACTTGTCTGGGTATAAACGACGTAATTAATGAGCCACGTCACACCTGGTGACATCACATGCACAAAACATGACAGGAGAGCTGAAAGGCTCGGCAGGTCCTGGTAAGATCACCTGAGCCATAGTAGACCGCAAGCACTTGCCTTGTCTTCGCTGGCCTCAGTCTCGCCTTGATGCGAGCAAATTGTGAGTCAGTTGAGATCCACCTGGTTGCTGCCTGTGTATGCTGATATAAAAACGGACTGTCAAGTGGAATTCACTGGTGTATGAGTCTGTAACCGGTTGGCAGTCACTGATAGTTGAGTCTATCGACGGCGCATTAGTCTCCAAGGTCAATGCAGTGATCCCCAGTAGGAAAATCGCCTCAAGTCGGTTAACCGAAGAGGTGGCTGCGACCCAGGCGTCCCACAGACCACACCCGTGATGAGCTGCCAAGCACGCCTCCTGGATGAAGAGCACCACACACGATCGCAATGAAAATTAATTAGCCAAACCTTTTATGACGACTTCGGCGTCGCCTACTTCACTTATTAGGCACGAACTGAGGTGCACGACGAAAGCGGAGACTTGTGTGCGGAGACACCATTAGAAAAAGAAAGGAAGTCTTCTGCAATAGAGGCCTATTGCGCCATTTGACAGAGTATGCACATTGAGGGCTGCGACGTGGGTCAGATCCTTTGGGTTTAGAAAGGGACTATTTTTGGTTTATTTTGCTCGGCGACACGGAACAATGGTTAGTCATTGTCCCCATAACGTTAGGGGACTGGCAAGGCATCTTTCATAGATGGGGAGGGAGTTTGAGGGCCAATGAGCCAAGAGCTGAAAGCATGATACTTCCCGATTGCCCGGGCCAGGGAAGGGGATTTGTTTGAGGTACCCCACCTTGAGCCCTTGACTTAGGAGTCTGACCCACAAGTCAACGAACAGTAGCGAATAGCTGTAACAATTGTTACAGCTTTGTTCCACTTAATTGGAACTACTGCATTTCGGTGCATATGCTAAAAATGTACGTTCTTTAGCTGAAAAACGTAACTACAAGTCAGGCGGCAATATATTTGAAAGTAGCCTTTTAATTCACGAAGGTCATGACTTGGTTGATTTTGTGACGCATCCGTTTTAATCCGGGTATATTCATCACGATGACGTGAGCCCGCGATCACGTCTCTTGCGACATCATCCCCATTCTGATTGGCTGAAATCCGTATGGCGGGAACTCTCAAAAATGGGAGCATGGCTGAATGGAGGTTTCACGGAGGTTTATGATTGACCCTCTTGAACTTAGCACAGAATTGTATTGGGGTTGTATGTGGTAGAAAAAATTACATTGTTAACCTTTCCAAGTGTAATTAACGCAGATAATATGCTATTGTCGGCAGTTTAATATAGCCTGCTTTTGACAAATGTCATCGTCCATGTTGTCCCTAACTGTTTCTCAACTAGACGATGATTTTCGTGTAATCTCACTCAGCGCCGATCAATGGTAACAACAGTTCGTCGGAAGATGGACAGGATTTGGTTAGGTGTAATTAGATGTGTTACCCTAAGTGCACACTTCGAAGCCCTTGCAACATGCGGTTAGTGTTCAGTAGGTACAGGTCCCTTATTATCATTGACCACACTAACTCTGGATAATAACAACGGAACTATCGGCACATCCTTCTGAACCAACGGATCAACAATGGTATCTGTTGTTGTGCCAGAGAAGCGCATCTATTTTCTGTTCCTGATAGTCCACCCTTTACCACAATGTGTTTTGTGGACATAAAGGGAGATTTACCAGAGATTTGATAACCCCGAATAATGAGAAGCAATTTTCGACGTATGTAGTGAACAGTGCCTGCCATGTATGTTTATTTATACGTCAAGATTGTTAGCGTGCAGCCTTACTAACTCAGGTTCAGCTGGTAAGCTTTCTTTCCGTTCTTCGTCCATGTAGATTGTCGTGAGCCCGACCTTTAAAAAATCACCGTCCCCTCTTGCTTCCATATCGTGCTTTCTAAGTGTTTGGCGATCTCGCAAGGATGCCTTTCACGCGCTGGTGGTTCTATGGGCAGGTCCCTGTAGGTAAAATTTTGTCTACATGCCATAGAAGTAACAGGTTGTTCAATCGCACACGGCCGACGGACCCTCAGATATGACAACCCCTCCAACCAGGCCCACGCACCGTAACACTGGCACCAGCCGGTTCACGTATGATATGATACACCATGGACGCATATAAAAGGGGTTAATGTTATATAAGGTGCCAACCGGAACACATGCCCGCTTACTGAGTGTAACGCCTGGAGGACCCATGAGATGTATAAAGTTTGTAGCCCAAGTCTACGGTGCACTACTATCTTAAAATCTTCGGTACTTATTCGATTACAGCCCTGCTTGGATAACTTTAAATTGTGATGAGTGTGTAACCAAGTTTCGGTTGAATAACACGCTTGAAGTGAAGCACAACAAAAGCGTAGTCAGTGCCTCAGTCACATGTAGGCCATGGTGCTCATGCATACATGTCTAAGCATATGCTGCATTAATCCTTGCTAGAGGCGATCCCCTCTTTGACCTGGAGGCACTCGATATCCGGCCTAATCTAAAGGGATATACAAAACTGGAAAACTACCCCTCTTTTGTTACCTATGCAAGCTTGCCTTCAACGCAAGACCCGGATGCCTTGGTTGCCATGACACTTGCTTTGTCAGGAAATATGAAGCCCATTGTTTGGAAACATACTTTCATCAATTCCGGTTGTAAGTGAATCACAAGGTCAGCAAATGTGCCTTCCACAGTTGTATCTGGAAAACAAATGGGAAAGGAATTAGTAACAGCCAGCCTAATGGAAATGACCAGAGCTCTGTTCGCCCAGCCTGCGTGAAAGAAGCACTTCCGCACTACGTCGGGGAAGGGATGGATTTTACGGCAGAAAAACCACACGCCCAACAAGACACGACAGTTAACAAATACGAACTTAATTGATAAATGAAATTCACCTTCATCTCCTTAAGCGAATTCACCTTGGGGACCCACTCTGAAATCCGGTTCTGTGGATCGCACTTGAAGCCCAAGAACGTCGGCTTGTCGAGCGAGCTGCCAACGCACATGCAATGCAGCAGACACTAGTCGCATTGCACCCAGCCTATCATCGACCCATCACAGATGAATTGCTGATATCAGCGTCAATATGTAACACCATTGGCTCCTTCTTACGATGCACTGCCATGGCGCTATACTTCGCCGCGGCTTGCACTTTGTGATCGCGTAACTTTATTCACTGCATGTAATAGTTATCGTCCTGCGACTCGAAAGTCTCGTTTAGCCGAGCCACTTGTCTTCGTAAAACGGAAGAGGACTCTTTCTGGCGTGCCTGCGTGTGATGGTGTTGGAGGTGCTAGGCTGATCGCTGCACCTCACAGGCGCTTCTCAGGCCAGCGAGGACATCCCGCCACCACAGGCCACCAAAGGTGTGGATGCCGCGTCAGCGTTTCCACTCTTAAAGCTACCGGGACATCGTCAATGTGAAAAAAACACGCATAAAGGACTGGCGGTCGAAGTCAGCGTGCCTGAACATAGGTGAATTGGGTGATTATGCAGACAAGTATCAGCACACCGGTGACTTTGCTTACTAGCGTCGCTGTGTGAATGCGCTTGTACGCATTTGTACACCATGAATGCATAACATAACATAACGCGCGAGCACTTCGCCGAAGTTCCGTTCATATTTTGCCGCCGACAAACTGTGTCGGCGGACATAACATGTGCCCAGTTCCCGTTGCAATTCTCGCAATTCTTGCGATGCCACGAACAAACAACACTCACAACCGGGAAAGTGCTCGAGCATCCGTCTTGTTATGCTACGTTCTTCCAAAGATACATTGTATGAACCTACAAGACATTTAACTACCAAAACAGCTTACCTGACAACAATCCAGAGTGGTTGATAATGTACCAGTCGCGTTGAGCATGACGCCGTAGAGACATGAACCGCACGCGGAACAAGCGAGGAATGATTATTTGTAGCTTCGCACTGGCTTTTGTACCGTCCTAACATGGGGCCGCTATGACCTTGGGATACTGGCAACCCGGTTCAGACCGCAAGACGCTAACTCCGAAGTTAAGTATGACTCAGACGCAGGTTATGTAGAAAATAAGGAAGTTTTGACAATACAGACTTGCGAGCAAACCATCTGCCACAACCCAGTAAAGACATGGAGGTAGCCAATTTTCGCAACGTTACTTCCACTGATTCCCTTTATGCATACAAGCCAAATATATTAGTATATATCATATTATTATTATTATATTAGTATAGCATAATAGCCAGGAGAAAAGGATAGTTTGGATGCTCGAGCCCCAGCTGAAAATTCAGTTTTGAAACTGGTTTGTTTGAATGCATAACCGATTCAATATGTCGTGTGCTGCGCGAAGGCCGTTTCTAGCGGCGTTAGCCATCATCCGCTGCCGCTCACTAGAAGCACACCCAAATTCATTGTGCGAAACTATAGGGTTTTCGAAGTTTCGAATTAGCTCATGGCATTTTGTTTAGGTGAGCAAAATGTCAGGGTCATGGACCATCACCGATTCGCATTTTGTTACCGGTTTACGAGGTAAAAGTCACGAAATCGCGCTTTAGCATATTTGGGCGTTCCTCGATATTCTTAAGAATAAAATAACATCTGCAGAATTTCCAATTCAAATCCCACCTGGGAAAATTGGTCATTGACGTTTGTTTGCTCTATACTCCTCAGATTTAACAAATGAGATGATTTTGTTCCACGAACTTCGTCACAACACATTTTCCCATGGAGCTCATCCTCCATTAAGTAGGACATTGTTAGATAACAGCATGAATTGTGCAATGGAGATGCGAGGGCCACCTCTGTGGATGATTCGCTTTCGCAGATAAGCATAACTAGCCTGTGGACAGTACGGCGTTAGGAGATAACTGTAGGTAAATTATCAACACAGTGGTATCAGTCCTATCAGGAATATGACGCCCCATAGGTGGAATACGTCATAAAGCGGTCACCATGATAACGGTAGCCGTTGTCACTCACTCGGCTATTCATCGTAACAGCTAGGCCCATGTCTGTGTGCGAAGCTGATTATGGGGCCTCTCGTATGCACGGTAACCCAATCCAACGGCCAACGACGGTCCTTCATACTCATAACTGTACACGTTGTCACTCACCTCGACTACTTATCGTAACTGCTAGGCCCGTGTCTGTGTGTGACGCTGAATCTGGAGTCTTACTGTCATAAAGGTAAACTCACTAGTTACACAATTAACCCCATTGGCGATGATGGGGAGCCATGTGTACATGGATGATTTGATAGCAGGTTTCAGGAAAACATATATTATTGGACGCAGTGAAGTTAAAGCTAAATAGGGGTGTATACTAGTCAGTCGTAAGACCAAGTGGTATAGACTTGAGCCCTATGATACAACGACCGCGTGCGCCTTGCATCCCGGTGCTGGACACATTCTTCAATGGAAGTCCTCGCTGTACAACCGAAAAATTGTTTTCTAACTGTCTGGTTATGGAATCGCCGACACCGACCCGCACGAGCTATGGTTCTGAGAAAACGGTTGCCAAAAACCTGAAGACGTCTTAGTTCAGCTGCTCGAACAGGACAAGTCTCACAGGCACAACAAAACAACCCGTAGTGAAGCCTGATACACATGTTCCTTGATATTCAGGGACATACCGCTTTGACACCATAGGTGTTTCAAATTAGCAAACGCGACCAGAGCCCTGCAGATTCGTGCACTGACCTCATCTGTCAAACTACAATCAAAACTAATACAACTTCGAATGTACATGAAATGCTCCACAAACTTGTATGCCTCCCCTTGGACTGTAAGTGGCGCGTTCCGTGACTGCATGTCCAGAAGCAGAGCTTTGGGAGCTGGTGACAATTTCCATCACACTCACTTTCTCTACTGGATTATGGTACTGTCCAACTCATGCAATATATTCCAGATAAATTAGTCCATCATCTCGGAAGTCCTACTCCCGTCAATACTTTTGTGTTTGATTTCCCTAACCACCAAACCTTACACTGCTCAGGGGATTGCACATCCCAGCTCAATGATCTCAAACATGACATCTGTTACAGGGTGGTCTAGAAACCGCAATATGTCAGTGCAAAGATGGCATGGCACTGCCATACCCAGTTTGATAGCACACCGGCAGCTATTCCCTTCCTTCCCTTGACTGTACCCTATTGCCCGCAACTACGAACAAACTCGTGCAGTATTCTGACTGTAACCTTATGATCATGCCTGACGGTACGCCATCCATCAGTTGGGAGTAAACATTTTTATTATAACCTTACACTCAGTGGGTGCAAAGTGCATACCAAAGGACTTTGTCAAGTTCATCCAAAAACGTGCGGCATGACACCTCGGAGGCAACTCGTCTTGCAAAGCTCCGCGCTTTTCTTTAGACTGTGACTAGGCTATTGTGATGTCACTTCATCGTACAGACACGCAACACCACCAGACATTCACGTTTTTCTCTGATCTCATGTCCCTGTTGCGTCCGGGTTACCTTAGTTGCGCACAATTAAGCCACATAATTAATTAATCACATATGCCCACACCCGTTCGCATCGGTTGCATGCCTATTACGTACACCTGCGTACCGATTACCGTTTTTGAAATCGGGCAGTGTCTCCTCACTGCAGCATGGCCACTTTTGGCTGCGTGCTATTTCTGGCCGCAGTCTAACTCGTACCATGGTGCCCTTTTTCCTATTGCGGGCCCCCGATGTAGACTCGGCTCTCTTTTTGCCTCGTTTGAATAGCAGCAATGAACCACCACACGCCCTCGACGGAACCAAGAATATCCTTGAACAATGCTGGTCTTAATTTGACAGGATTCTTTGACCAATCCTAACTACCATGAGAACCCCAACTGACTCACCCAAGATGTTCATGTACGAGGCCGTCCACGAACCCAAGTACGGCGTAGTGATGAAGGTACCGCGACTACGACACCCAGTCTGATGGCTTACCCGTAGTTGAACATAGCCCTAGTATTTCCGGACCGATCGTTACATCCGCCCACAAGACCGTCCCAATACGTTAATTTCTTCCAGAACCTCAAAGTGCTGGCCATCCTATTGCACCGTCTGCTTGTTCTGCCTACAAACCCACCAATTCGTTCAACGGCAATATCAAGAGATCAGTATATCGAAGATAGAACCTTGCCATTCACCCGGTATAGCGCGTGGTGACTCTGATGAAAAAACGCTTCTACCTGTGACAAACTCCTTGGTCGCCTGCAGCAACGATAAAAAGTGTGTCCTATGCCGCTCACGAATAGCTGGTCCATTTTGAGTTGGCGTGAACATAGAGGGTGTAGCTATTGTTCCTGCGGTTTTCAGATTTTTTCCAAATCCAGTACAGAAGGAAACATGTGAAGAAACCGGCTTTTCCACAAAATTTCCCACTGTCTTCTTGGGCACACCATGCGAAGCCAGTGGTAGCCATTAAAGTAAGAATTCCGCGCCCATAGTGAGTCTTGAGTACGTTCAAAACACTTCCAACGAAACTGCGGCCGCATGAGATCTTAAGGGTTTCAATAAATACCATCAAATGCCAAAATTTAATGTTAAAGTTTTCCTCCTCCGAACTATGGTTTCGACTGTCACAGCGGATTTTATACAGAAAACAATCCAGTCTTGGTTCGAGGAAGCTTTCGATCGAAACCCCGGAAACCGAAAAACTTGACGTGAGGTGGCCTTATCTCGTTAGTTTTTGACCATGCAGCATGTTGTCGTAAACACGACGCAGCCGGTAACTAGGTGCCGCGTTCGTTTATATTTCAGATGCTGTGAGCTTAAGTACTGGGACCGAGTACTCCGGGACGCAGTCAGTATGCCTCAGTTAATTTAAGGCTGCAACCGTTAGTCTCGTCCGGTTGCAATGGGTTTTGGAAAATTTTTGAAGAAAAGCCGAAAATGCTTCAATAATGTTTGGCATGCCACATCTGGCCGACCGTAGCCAACAGTGGCAAGCGTAAAGTGGCACCCCTATCTGCCACCGACGGCCACCGGTGGCGTGTTTGCTGGGAATTCGCAGGCCACATTCCGTGAAATCGCGAACGGCCTCGTGTGTTATAGGGGCAATCTAACAACTCGTACGTATACCAATTGCCTAAGTTAACATTGCAAAATATATCCGCATACTCTAAGATGCCGTCCACCGGTACCCGCCAACTCGCATAACCTCCTTGGTTGGTCCAACTGCGTCACAACGGCGGAAAAACAAACTACCCGACGCGGATTTGTCGTCTTTTCTTGGGGAAAAGACTTTAACAAGAAGGACAGAGCCTAGACTCGAACCACCGCCCATGTATGCGGACATCCCTAAACACAGCCCCGACCTACTGGACAAACCAGCCATGGAGGACAGTTATTCAATATTTCAACTGACCGCTGAGCCTCTTGCACTTATGCTACCAATGGTTACGTGATGCCCTTTGTCCGGCTATTTCGCCTGATGCTTCTCCAGTCACTCGTTTGTCTGCGTCTTGTGTGTCATCCTTACCCAGATAGCACGCGCCCGCGCCCGGGTGAAGGGCTTGTGCAAGACGTTCTAACATAACAGCGATACCAGTGAGTCTCTACAGTCTCACTGTACGCCGTGATGTTGAGATTCTTGCTACAATTTATCCGCAGTGCTAAGCCCTCCACTTCATCATCCCCACTTACGCTTTTGGTGACCCTGGCCATAAGCCCAACAGTCCAAGGCCATGAGGCCTCAGCGGTGGCTCTAGGTTTTAGTTCAATTTGACCGGCTGGATTACGCCAACTCTGCTTCTTCAACAGATCCGTTGTCCTGGTTCCTTAATTTCCGCAGTTTGCAAATTTCTTGTCATGTCAGGCAGGATTCCTCTTGTTTTGCCTTTCCTCGTTTTTCTTCTGCCGGCACCTTCAAAGTATAACAATCTGATCAGTTCGACATTTTCCCCAAAACAGAAGAAGCAGTATAACTGTGCTTTCCTGCCCGTTTCGATTCAGGAGCGACCACATCTACATCGGATAATGTCTGGTGACACTAGCCCTCTTCCGCGCAATCCCCTGTGCCCACAAATCCCACCAGTCATGCTTTTATTCTGACTGTAACATCATGATCATGTCTGACGGTGCGCTACCCACCAGCTGGGAATAAACATTATTAGTATTATAACTTCCATCAGCAGTCCCACATGCAACGCTTCCAGCTGTGGGTGATCCGGGACCACGTAGCTCCAAGCCGCTTTTCAAGTTTCTTTTGCATAGTGTGTACTTTACTTTCGAGGACGAACTGTCCCAGTACAAAGACAAGTACGGTTTCACAAGACCTCGCAAATATTATTCCCAGTGAGCTAATTATGATATAATATAATTATATATATATATATATAATTATGAGATAATGAACTATTTTATGGAAAATTTGGAACGTAATTACTCGCTGCTTCTGAAGCTGCGTACGAAGTTAGATGCTTTAGTACTTGTAAGCAGCTGGGAACCAAACGATGAGCCTCTCCCACCCTTGACGTCCAAGGATGAACTGGACAGGTGAGAAGAATTCCTCAGAGATGGTCCCACGTGCGCCCACTTGGTGAGTGTTGATCTGAGTCACGATAGCTGATTTCGCAAAGGTGGAAAGGTGGCTCGCACACTATGCCGGCAATGCCCGAGATTATATAACGAACATACACGCACATTGGCTCCGAGATTCGCCGTAATTCTAACTTGGAGAGGAATGAGTGGAAAAGGATACTTTGGTTCAAACAGGCTGGACCAAGGTCGTACTTGTGGGTATTTGGGTGTTATTGTATACTCGGTTTATTTGAGCAACTGGTTGAATGAAATTTAAGCGCTAATTTTCCCATTACAGAAGCGTCAACGGGGAAGCTTTCCGCTACAAACGTGCGGCCAATTAAGGGGAGCGTTCACCGATGGCTGGAAAACGAAAGACAGACGTTTCGAAAGCAATTGCAGGGGGCTGCCAGTAATGACTGACTGAATGATAATCTGTAGAAATTTTATACCTCCTTTATATATATGTTTGTGCTTCAGAACACCTATTTTTATCCAGGCAGGTAACATGCTGAGGGAAGTTTTGGGGGAGGTTGGGTCATCATGGAACGGGAGCATAGTGCTCAGGTAGTTTGTGAATCCTACTAATGGAGGCAATAAACGTCTGCAATGGGCTGAATTCACTCACAGGACGATTTCTGTGAAGTGCAAACTCGGTGCGGAAATTCAGGTACTGGGTGGGGAACGCCTGCACTATTTCCGCACCCGTATGCGAACTCAGCCGCTGTAGTTCTGCACCCGGGTTCAGAAATCCACGGAATGTGTGCGGAAATTTCCTCACCCGGATGCGGATCTGCTGCGGAACTTAATGCATTGAAACCAATGTCCAGTATACTGACGTGGATGCTTGCGTCCAATTTTACTTTCCGCTTCTTGACTGGGCAATTAGTAACAGGGCTATTAGTGGTTTTCGGTTCACGGTCGCTAGCTGTAGGCTGTTCAGAGGCTCTTGTCGGTCTCCGGTGACACATCACCCCAAAGTGGTCAATCGCCTGCCTGTAATCAAAGTAGCTGATAGGTTGTTCCCCTGGGATTTGAAAGGCCAATTCAACTGCAGGCTGCCATTTTCTGCAGGTTATTTGAATTTGCATCCACGGTACTCCACTTGAAGTTAATCAGTTAACACGGGTGCAGAAATTTTTTGCAGCAGGTCTGCATCCGGGTGCGGGAATTTCCGCACACTTTCCGTGGATTTCTGAAACCGGGAGCAGATCTGCTGAGGAAATGAAACAAGTTTCTGGCCCCAGTCTGCACCCAGGTGCGGAAATAGTACAGACTTTTCGCACCCAGTGACTGCATTTCGGCACCGAGTCCGCACTTCGCAGAAATCGACCGGTGCGTGAATTACGCCCACTCTGGCCATTCAACGCTACTCCTAATCGGATTCTTTATCTACCTAAACAGTATGCACCGTGCCATGTTGACCCAGCTATCTCTAAGCCTTCCCTCAGTATATAACTTGCCTGAGGGGGATAAGTGGACTGAATTACGAGCATTTATACAAAAGATGCATAAAAACTTCACAGAACATCTTTTAGTCAATCATTGCCGGTAGCCCCGTGCAACCGGTTTTGAATTTTCTGCCGTCCGTTTTTTTGTCATCGGTGAACGATTGTATTTATCTGTCGTACGTCTGTAGCATGAAAACTCTCCGTTGACGCCTCTGAAATGAAAAATTTAGCCACGAAAACAGATTAAATGGTTTTTTACATTTGTTCCAAAGTATCAATGACAGATTGGTGAAACCGGTGAACAGCGCTGCAATGCAGGGCCCAGTAAGGCCCCTGATACAATCAACCCAGGCATATCTGGTACTTATCATCTACCGAAGGCATTGTGGACTCATTCATCTGTTGGGCAACCAAAAAAGTGTAGCTGTGCACGCCCAACATACTTTCATATATACGGTGGTTCTTGATAAACTCTACGCGCAATACGAGCGAATTTTGGGGTTTTGGATAATTACCTGAGGTCAAAAAATCCCGTTGACAATTTCTGCACGCTTAAACATAAAGCATTTCACAGCACGGCAAAACTCACTCTTTTGGACACACGGCAGGCAAGCCAAACACAGAGCATCCCGCCGTTAATGGAGTAGCACACTAAAACAACTCGGTTGAGGGTTAACATTCTGTATGACCTCGGAAATGCAGGTTTGTCGTTTTTCGTTACTAGGAGGCAAAATAAAAGCCCGCTATTAATGCAGAACCTTATGCACCAGTTCTGCACCAGGGCGCGGACGCGGACTAACTGGGTACATGTTGTTGACCATTTTGCTGCATTTAGCGTCCAGCGATGACCAAAAAAAGTAGTATTCAGCTTCTGTTCACTGCTTGCACAGGGAAATGGAGGCCATTGCTTTTGCTGTTCTTACCCAAGTTTCTCTTGAGGGATAGGGATTTCATTCAGGTAAAATTTCTCGATTTTGTGGTGACTATCTTTCGGTAAGCTCCAAAATAATCGTAACTCCTATAAAAATTGTCAAGCTTCTCTCAGTAGGAGTATATTCCAAACAAGCACAAAAAGTTCGGTGAACAGAACGCAGGAATATGCCCATAAACTTAGGCACTGAAAGCACGCCGGACCCGTCCAACACGCCAGACTTCATGAATTCCAATCCCATCAAGCTGTGGCTGGCTAGCGCGAGGTTCAAATGTCACCCACTTGTATGCCCAATTAGCTCAATAGGTTTGCGCACAGCAACGGAGCCAGTGGCTCGTTGAACCGATATGGTGAGCTAGCGCGTCCGGCCACAGATTTGTTTAGCCTTCGGAAGTACACGGACTCACTGACTGACACACAGGAACCAGTCGTTTGCCTGAGCTCCCAGGGAATTTGAGTATTTGTCATTGGCTGACTTATGTCCACCCAAAAGACGCAAGTAAAAAATGGCGTAGTGCCGCCCTCTGGGGCCCCAGTGTCGAGTAGCAAGCTTGGCAACGCAAGGATTCGCATAAAAGACATCTATGATTACCTTAGTTGTATCTTAGATGCACTGATAAAAGTTGGGGAAGCTTATTCTTCGCACCAACCGCATAAAACCTACAACTATTTTGGTCTTTTTTGAACGACATTGTCTTCACCCTTTTTAACGTGCACCTCAATCACGATGTCAACTTTTCACAAATTTTGTCACGTTATCTGCTTGAACCGCGCTCCAGGCTCTTGGGTTTTTCGGTTGAATGCATACTTACACGTTCTTTCTTGAACGCCCCCCTATCTCCTTGTCTTTTCTCCACCATGTACCGATGGGGCCAGTGGTAAAAACTTGTCTGTAAGACCTTGGTTTGATTAGGCTTGGGGAAACCTCAGATCGTATTGGAGGCCAAAGCAATCTACAGGGAGTGTTTAGGGACATCCATGCGTAATCTGTGATCAACGGATCCCGGGCCAGCATCCACCTTCGCAGAAGTTCGTCGGACACCCTTGATGGATAGAACGTCTTTCACGAGCCCTGAACAGACGACATGGTTAACATGGTCGTCGGCTTGTTCGCCGAGTTGGGCTTGTCTGCTGAGCGAACAAGCCAACGACCATCTACGCAACCGGAGTAACCAAAATTTCCTCTATAGAAAATATGGTTCACATACTCAAGAACCTGTCTAAGACAGGCTCCATAAGGTGGTTTCAGGTCCATGTGAACAGCACAGAGGAAAGTGGGCTTGATCGTCCAAGGAATAACGAAAACATTTTGGGCTCTAAGAGTGAGGTGAGAACCAGAGAACTAAGCCCCCCGAGGCATCCGGTTTTGTAATAATTTCTGGACCGAAGGCGCTAAGGGCGTTTGCCACGCCCTCCCCTAGAGATACATGGACTTAATTTTCTTCCTTCGGGAGGACGTACCCGGCTAGTGACGACTGCTTTGCTGAGCCCACATATGTTAGAATCGCCTTCACGCTGTCGATTGTTTTTAACACGGCTGTCTCTTGAAATAAAACACGGACTAAAGGATTTGGGCGGGTTAACGGACTGATAGTTATGGGGCTTGAGCAATGATGTCTATTACAGAGGTCAGCGATTGTGGCTTAAGTCAAGAAAAATCTTGCTCAGAGGCGAACCTGGTAGTACCAAGTTATAGTACAGAAGCAAGGGAGAAAATAAATAGAACAAAAAACCGCAACGTCCAACATTCGTCACTAACTTAAGAATTTGATTTTGAGCCACTAGGTATCGCCATAGCTACCCTAATCCTATAGTCTCACAGGCAAACGAACCGGCGTTTACCAAGCCAGCGCTTTGGTTTCCTACGGTGCTGCTCCGCAAACTCAGCTTTCCGGTTAGGTCAGCCTTGGATGATAGTCAAATCTTTCTCTTCGGAGGTAATTTGACTAGCGTAGCTGCATTATTTCATCCCCGGTCTCTTGGACCCAACCCTTGATAAGCCCTCAACCGCGCGCAACCCCGTGGGAAATTTGATTAAAACGGATTTCCTATATAAATACTTATCCAACTGATCCAGCTTGTCCGCTTGACTCTGCTAAATTACTCACAGGTATCAGTTGGCTTCGCCAATGCCGATAGGGTCAGCTGCTTAAGGCGGCCCGCAAGAATATCGGTCGGATGTTGATTTCATTGGCATGAGCCAATGACCCGGACGCTTGTTAATAGTTTAAACGCTGTTGTTCCTAGTTTTCAGCCCATCTCCTTAAAAGCAGTGCCATTGTTGGTGCGGCTTAGCAGCAAGAACAACCGCAAAGATGTCTGTGAAGTGTGCCCGAATCACTGGAATCTACGTTTTTGGAATAGCTGCTTCAGTTGGCGAATACCACATAGTCGGCTGATCACTTCATTCATCACGGTTTTGGAGACCTACCTAAGATACCTTCCAAACACCAGTGGTTGAAATTTTCCACTTTAAAATGTCTGACACACATTGGCCGGGTTCCTGGAAGTAAGGCAGCACCGATTGTATGGCGCACCAACAGATTTCAACCTCAGTCCGCGAGTTGACTTCCTTCCTGCACCGCAGCACACGCCTCATATGCAAAAACGCCCAGCGGATGTTTGCTGAGAAGGCTGCGACTTTGTACTTAGCATGACTATTCAAAGCAGTGGGTGAGCCGAGATATACGGAGACTAGAACATTCTCTGGTACTACTCTGTTTGCTGTAGGTGATTCTTGAAGACCAGTTACTGATGGAGGAAGAGACTTGAGTTTTAAGGTGATGGAAGGAGGCCACTGGAAGATTCTAGCCTGACGCTCTGCGGAGAATGTATCTACGCTAGACGCGAAATCAAGGTCAGTAGTCTATAAGTTGTTTGATTTCTATCAAACAATAGTTGCTAACTGATCGGTACATTATGCAGCCAACTACAAAGATGCGCGGAGGGCAGCCGACGAAAAAAGTTGGCGGTTCTTTGCTATACACTAGGGCAGCGCGGCAATATCCCGTCAGCCTGTTTAAACTCTTGATGACAACGTCAGATCCCATTAAGTTATATAGTGCTTCCCTGTCTACGGATGCGAACACAATTAGAAGGTGAAAATAGCGGGAAACTTTCGGCTGTTGATTCTAATGTCGTCGTCCTGGGACATAGCACATAACGAAGATTTGCAGGTAAAGTAAAGTATTCATCAACTTAGTCTCACAGAGCAATTCACATGGCCATCTGTCACGTACATTTGTTGTGACTTTCTGAACGGTCGTGCAACTCTGCGTCGGCCCTTGGCTTCCTGCTCCGCCCACTCTGGTATATCAAAAGGCACGGTAAATTCAAACAGCTCTTTATGGAGGCAATGGAATATTGTTACAACCGTATTTATAGGGTCATCACAGTGTTCCATAAGGTAGTACTAGAATCTCTGTGGGGGGTGAGAAGCGTCGAGCTAACGATGCTGTATCCAGATTGGCTGACATTCCGACCAGTCAGGGCATACCTTCGTTTGGTCCGTAGCCCGTACGTGACACATCCTTCCAATTGACGTGATGTTCGGATATTAGGGGCGGCTGGCCTCCGAGCAAAATTATCGCATGGTTTTGTATTCCGAGGTAGCTGCACCCAACGCTCTTTTTGGTCGTTATCCACTCGGCCTAGTCCCCGCCTTTCGTCCGTGCGGGTCACCAGCTAAACCAAAAGTGTCTACGATTGTGTGTCAGTCTGATTCTACCTGTGTTGTTCCTAAAGCTTGCTAACCAAAGAAACGCGCAAGCTTTGTCCGATCACCTCAATCATTTTGCCATTTGCAGGGCTTTCCGGATAGTGAAACATGTCAGTGCAATTATGCAGGTCATTGCCATGCCCAGTCTGATAGCACACACGCAACTATTTTCATACCCTCCACTGCCTCCTCCCGCCCTCTCAGTCCCTTATTGGTAAATAAGAACAAACTGACCACCTGATCACAAACGCCTATGTGGCGGGTACGCTCTAATCCGCTTAACTCTTCTTTCGGATATAATCATCCTGGTATTCCGCCGAACTTTCAGTTTGAACCAATTCAACCATCTTCTCTACGGTTCTCCTTTGGTTCCGCGCCCCAGCACCACTTCATGCCCCGGAGAACTTTCACCCCTTACTCCTCTCTAACTACGATAATAGTGGGTCTATCTGGTTTCAGTGCATAACGTACTTCTAAGATCCAAAGTGCCACTCATTCCTGATGCGCGTTTCTCAACCTCATCATCCCCACTTTCGTGACCCAGCCATCAACTCAAATGCCCAAGTTTACCCAGCCCCAGCAATGGGTTCTAATCTAAGTCCAAATTGACTGGCTGTATCACTGAAATGTTCTTTCCTCGTTGTTTTAGTTTTTTTGCTTTCCACGGCCCGCAATTTGTGCCACGCAACAGATATGTCCCCTTGGTTTTGCCTTCTCATCTTTTGTACTGCTGCCCACCATGAACAAATTGTGACAACCTGATCATGCCTCAGTAGGTATGTTCCCTTCAAGCTGCAAAATAAAGCTACTATTTTATTTCAGAAGATACATCCGAAAAACTTTGCCACGGCAGAGGTCATAAACACATACATCAGCCCATTTATACACCAGCCTGATTATAACGAAGGACACAGCTGGTACCCAGCTGAATTCCTCGTATACGGCGGGGTTCAGCCGTATAAGTTGCACAAAGGCCGCGACATAGCACGTTTTGTTACGAATATGAGCCTACTGCTCGTGCTTAGGAGCATACCGATAGATATGTGATGTGGCCAACGAGTGACGTTGTGTAAACGAGCCAGTTCTATACCTGAACGATCGTACCAACCGAAGTATGAAGCGGCCTTTGTGCATCATTATTCAGATGAAAAGCATCCTAAGCTCAGGTTTTAGTATTCGCCTAAGAAGAGTTATCACCTTTTATGTGGAGAGGTAGAAGAGCAAATGTTTCCCGGTCGGATGAAAACGCACTGTTCTCTCAAACTCCGTAGATCATGGCGTGGTGTGGGAGGAACGTTACTGTAAGCCTTGTATATCTACACAGGTAAACAGTCTTGACCAGAGGCTTTGCGGTTTTTCAGTCGTCTGATAAACCTGGTTGCTAATTCTTTGTTGGAGGGCGGCAATCTGCATCGTACGAAACAGTCGGAGACTCACTGGTGGATGGGCCGCTGGCTATTCGCACAATGGAATCGAGTTCTCGAAAGCTACGATGTTTTCAGGGTTGCCACTTCATAATGTAGAATGTCTATGTATAATGTACATGTACATGCATTATGCCTACCTACCTACATTAATGATTTGTTTAAGTGTGCGAATCTTCAAGGTCAATAAACACTGCGGACTG